>VWZW01000408.1:98075-131468 GCA_013397115.1 Edolisoma coerulescens
CCTGTCTGTGCCCAGCCCTGCTTTGGTGCCATGGCCCCTGTCTGTGCCCAGCCAGCCCTGCTTTGGTGCCGTGGCCCCTGTCTGTGCCCAGCCCTGCCAGGCGTATCGGGGTGCATGAGCCAGCGCAGGCGTGGGGGCTGCCTGGCCCATGTTGGTGGTCTGGGGGCAGTTTTGGGTGCAGGCTGTGTGTTGCTGCCAGCTCTGTGCCCAGCCCTGCCTGTCACCTCAGAAGTGGAGGTGTCTGCTGGTATTTCTGGGATGTTTCAGCCCCTGATCTCAGCTACGAACAGGTCAGGGTTACGGCTGGCTGCGGGAGTGAGGCATCCCCTGCCCTGTACGCTCCGTGCTACAGGCAGAGGTGCTGCTGTCCCCTGCCCGCAGGAGCCATGTCTCCAGCAGGGATTGGAGAATGTCCTGAGCTGGAAGGGACCCACAAGGTTCACTGACTCCAGCTCCTGGTCCTGCACAGACACCCCAACAACCCCACCCTGGGCATCCCTGAGAACGTTTTCCAAACACTCGTGGAGCTCTGGCAGCCTCGGGGCCGTGCCCATTCCCTGGGGAGCCTGGGCAGTGCCCAGCACCCTCTGGGGGAAGAACCTTTCCCTGATCTCCAGCCTGACCCTCCCCTGACACAGCTCCAGCTGTTACACTGGGTCCTGTCCCTGGTCACAGAGAGCAGAGATCAAGCTGCTCCTTGTGGGGAAGCTGCAGACCTCGATAAGGTCTGACCTCACGGTGCTTTTGTCCAGTCTGAACAAGCCAAGTGACCTCAACTCCTTCTCATATGGTTCCTCAAGGCCCTTCACCATTCTCCTGTCCCTCCTTTGGACACTCCCTAATACCTTTATGTCCTTCTTACGCTGTGGTGCCCTGAGCTGCACACAGAACTCGGTGAGGCTGTGCCAGTGCAGAGCAGTGGGGAACAGTTTTCCCTCCGGTTGAGCTGGACTAGACACACTCCAGGACACGGTGCCCAGCATGGGCTGCGCTCACATCCTCAGGACCAGACTGGTGTCCCCCAAGGCTGGGCTGCCCTCAGCCTGCTTCTCTTCCCGTAGGATCCGTCCGCAGCTGCCCAAAGAGAAGATAGAGGGATGTCACATCTGCACCTCGGTGACACCTGGCGAGCCCCAGGTGCTGCTGGGGAAGGACAAGGCCTTCACCTACGACTTTGTCTTTGACTTGGACACATGGCAGGAGCGGATCTACACGACGTGTATGGGGAAGCTCATCGAGGGCTGCTTCGAGGGCTACAATGCCACCGTGCTGGCCTACGGGCAGGTACAGGTCCTGCCCACTCTGAGGGCTCTGCCCCCAGTGCTGGGCTCTCCAGCAGCACTGGGGATACTGGGAGGGCACCTGCAGAGTTTAAGGAAGGTGGAGAGTGTGTGAGATCCTGGGTATGGAGAGAACAGAGCTGTCCCAGGTTGGGTGAGAGCTGGGGGCAGGGGTGGCCTTGGGTGGGAAGAGGGGGTGGCAGGGCTGGGATGGGAGCTGATGTGTTGCTGGGGGTCACAGTGGCTCAGCGAGGGTGTTTGGGGAGCCTGAAGCAGCCGGGGGAGAATGTGGAGTGCATCGGGCAGAGCTGAGCCTGGGAGGGCCCAGCCAGCTCCCCCCTCTCTGTCTCTGCACAGACTGGCGCAGGGAAGACGTACACCATGGGCACTGGCTTCGACCTGAGCATCTCCGAGGAGGAGCAGGGCATCATCCCGCGCGCCATCAGCCACCTCTTCAGCGGCATCGAGGAGCGCAAGCGAGCGGCCCAGAGCCAGGGCGTGGCGGCACCCGAGTTCAAAGTCAGCGCCCAGTTCCTGGAGGTGGGTGGTGGGAGGTCTGGGGGACACCGTGGCCCTGCCCCGTCCTTGCTCCCCTCCCATGCCTTGGGCTCCTGGAGATCTCCACGCCCTGACTGCTTCCTGACAGAGCTGGACAGGCGTGGGACCGGGGATGTGTGCTGGTGCAGTGGAGACTTGAAGCACCTCGATGTTGTTGGCCTCACAATGGCTACAGACTGGGTGGAGGGAGCTCCCACCACGGGGAAGGGTCCTATGGCTTGGTCCCCTGGGGATCCAGGGACTCTGGGCTGTCTTACCCCTGTTTGAGACCATGGATAGCGGGATACCTGCTGTCTTGGACCAGAGTTCCCAGTGAAACAGGAAGAGGAGAAAGTGCTTGGGGGGTTGAGGAAGGACTGTGCTATTTTCTATGTCCTTTGTTGCATCTCTGACCTTGAGAATGCATCCTCTCCTGCCTCTCTCCTGGCTTCTCCTATTCAAAAGCCTCTGCTGTTAACCACTTCACTCCCTGAAGAAGTTTGTCCTGGGAAGTCTATGGACCTTGTGTGTTGGCAGTATTTTTCCTGGGGGTTGCTCCTGGGCTGAAAGAGCAAAGAGGTGCAGGTGGGAACTGGTTGAAGGCCCCCGTGAGAAAGCACAGGGTGGCGTTGAGCAAAGCTGAGCTCCCAAGCAAGCTTCATCTGGTTGAGGTTGTGACCTGGGATGCCCAGGAGGAGATGGGCAGGGAGGGACCCCGTGCTGTGGTCTTGCCTCTGGGTGGCTTTGTTGGCCATCACATCTGGGTGTCTTCAGATGCTGATGGGTTGGAGAGGGCCCAAAGTCACCTCCTTGCTGGGGAAATCCTTCCCACTTAATGTCTCCATCTGCAGAGCCCTTGTTAGCTCCTGCGGTGCTGTTGTGTCCTCCCATCCCCATCACTTGGCCTATCCAAGCTCCTGGTTCCCTTCCCAATTGTGCTCAGCTCGTGGGGCTTCTCTTTAGGGCTCCTTTGTGCTGGGATGGAAATGGGGACCATTTCCTGCCTGTCCTGAAGTCCTGTGTGGATAAAGCAGCACATGGCCACATCAGGCAATGGTCACCAACTCTGCTGTCCTGGCAGGGGCACAGGACTTGTTCTGGCTGATCCCTGTCTTGTGACTCTGCTCCTGGGAGCAGGCTCTGGGAGGTTTAAACCTTCGAGGAGCCTGGTGGCACCTGGGGCAGCCAGGGACGGATTAGCCTGATCTGTTCAGCTGGCCAGGCACCTGCAATCCTCAGGTGACCCAGCGCCCTGCACAGGGGTGGGGGTGCAAGAGGGTGACGTTGGATGGTGGTAGGGGGGGACAGATGGGCAGGGGTGTCCCTCCACCCCCAGCTGAGAGAGGACATTGCAGAGTTAAGATATGGAGTCAGCTCTGGGGCAGCAGGGTTTTCCTACTTGTTCAGCACTCCCTGGTCCCCCTTGTCCCCTTTCCATCTGACAGATGACTTCAGGGAGTTGTGATGAGAGTGGGGTTTCACTGGCTCCTGTGGCCAGGTGAGCCAGGAAGCTCAGGGGGATGTGTAGCTCCTGAGTGTCTGCTCAGTGGAGCTGCTTGTGTGGGCCAGGGACTGGACAGGGTTGGGCAGCAGAAACCACCCCAGGTTGCAGCTCAGAGCTTTGCATGGTGGCTTCTGGGGCACCAGTCTGGTGAGGAGTGGCTAAGGGAATTGGGGGGCTCAGCCTGGAGGAGAGGAGGCTCAAGGGGGACCTTCTTTCTCTTCACAACTCCCACTCAGGAGGGTGGGACCAGGTGGGGGTCGGGCTCTGCTCCCGGGGAACAAGGGACAGGACAAGAGGAAAGGGCCTCAAGTTGTGCCAGTTGAGGTTTAGATTGGATATTAGGAAAAATTTCTTCCCTGAAATGGTGGTCTGACATTGGCACAGGGTCCAGGGCAGTGCTGGAGTCACCATCCCTGGAAGTGTTCAAAAGATGTGTGGGTGTGGCACCTGGGGACACGGTTTAGTGATTAACATGGCAGTGCTGGGGGAATGATTGGACTTCGTGATCTTAGAGGGCTTTTCCAGTCTGAAGGATTCCACGATTCTGTGCATCATCTCCTCTCTGCATGCACGTGCTTGTGCCTCCTGTCCTACACCTGCACACACCCCAGCTCCCTGCTCAGCCTCGCAGATGTGTGAGCACACGAGCATCTCCAGCTGTGGGGGAGTGGCAGCAGGGTGCCAGAGGGCAGCTCCTGCCAGTGCCAGGCTTGAGCAGCCTCGTGCCTCCTCTGCTGACCCCATGCCCACTGCTGCCCCTCTCAGCTCTACAACGAGGAGATCCTGGACCTGTTTGACAGCACGCGCGACCCTGATGCCCGGCACCGCAAATCCAACATCAAAATCCACGAGGATGCCAGTGGGAGCATCTACACCACGGGGGTCACGTCACGCCTCATCAGCTCCCAGGATGAGGTGGGTGCAGGAGGGGGCAGACACAGAGCAAGGGGTGGCAGCTGGGTGCCTCTGGCCGGGGATGTGCTATGTGGGGACAGCTCAGTGGGGGGAGATCTCTCCCAGGATGGGACAGTGCAGTCCTGGGGGTGTTCTGGAAAAGGTCAGTGTGCCCACTGAGCTGCGCAGGGTCTGTCCTGACGCCCCAGAAGGGTGCTTTAAGGTTTCCTTCCCTGCCTGGTGTCGTTGCAGCTGATCCAGTGCCTAAAACAAGGAGCTCTTTCCCGCACCACCGCCAGCACCCAGATGAACGTGCAGAGCTCCCGGTCCCATGCCATCTTCACCATTCACCTGTGCCAGACGAGAGTGTGTGCCCGCCCAGAGCTGGTGAGATGTGGTCCTGCCTCATGGCCAGGCTGTTCCTGGGTTCCATACCCAGGTGATGCATGAAGTTCCCTTGGGAAGGGGAGAGGGTTTGAAGTCTGGCAAAGAGAAGCAGGGATTTTTCTGTCTTCTTTCCAGTCAGAGCCAGCATTAGGATTTAGTGGGAGCTGAGGGTGAGCTGATCCAAGGCAGGATGGCTCAGAGCAAGCTGCTCTTGGGATCCTGTCCCCACCTCTGAGGGCTGGATACGGAGGGGGAACGCTCAGACTCTCGCTGACATCTGAGTGAAGCCAAAGGAGCTTCTGCCTGCTCCAGTGTGGGGTGGTGACCCTCCATGTGTCCCTGGCTGCAGGTGAACGGGGAGGTGAGCAGCCTTCTGGATGGATCCCAACCCGCCACTGAGTACGAGACCTTGACAGCCAAGTTTCACTTCGTGGACCTGGCTGGCTCGGAGAGGCTGAAGCGGACGGGTGCCACTGGCGAGAGGGCAAAGGAAGGGATCTCCATCAACTGCGGGCTGGTACGGCGCCAGGCTGCACTGGGCAGGGGCAGGGGCAAGGCAAGGCCTGTCAGGAGAAGCCTGTGACACTTCTGGGTCTTGCTCGGAGCTACCCTGGGCTGTTGGGGTGCTGCTGTCTGGGCTGGGGTTTGTGCTGCCCGTGCCTGATGGCCAGGATAGGCACAGTCCCAGTGGTGAGAGCACAGCTCTGCTGCCAAAGGAGACGTGTGCTGTGGGGAGGGGTGCAGCTGGCCACAGTGGTCCCAAAAGGGTGAGATCTGCTAATCAGAGCTAAAAAACCCACCCTGGGGCTTGATGCTGCTTCTCAGTGCAGCATGGGAGGGAGGCACAGCCCAGGCTAAGGGAAGCCCCGTGCCTGCCCCTTGTGCAACCCAAAGCTGTGCTGCAGTGCGTGCCCCACGCCTGACGTGCTGGCTGCCTGGCAGCTGCATCCTCAGCCAGGGCTGAATCTGGGGGGGGGCTTCCCTCTGTGTTGGTAGCTGGCCTTGGGGAATGTCATCAGTGCCCTCGGAGACCAGAGCAAGAAGGTCGTGCACGTGCCCTACCGCGACTCCAAGCTCACCCGCCTGCTGCAGGACTCCCTCGGGGGCAACAGGTAAGGGGGTCCCAGGTGGGGGCTGAGCTTGGGGTGAGGGGCTGTCCCCCTGCAGATGGGGCTGAGGGGCTCTGGAGCTATGTAGGAGCTGTCTCAGGACTCCAGAGGCTGCCTGGTGGGGAGGGGGATGCCTTCTTCCAGGCATGGCATGACTTTGCAGATGTAAGGACCGTGGCTCCTCATCAGCCTCAGGTGCAATTAGCAGCTTTGGCAGAACCAGCTGGTGCAAAACCCTCCTGAGTCCTCGCAGATCTGGGACTTGGCAAGTGGTGGTGCCCAGCACGGGATTGAATTCCCTGCCCCTTCTGCAAAGAGGGAGGCATTGAGGGAGGGCTGCCTTTGCTCCGGGCTGTGTGATGTGCCTGGGGGGTCCTGTGGGAGCTCTGGCTCTGGGAGGGATGAACCCAGTTCATACTTTGTTTTAAAACACAGAAGGGCCTGGGATGGGCTCCCATGCAGGATGGGTGTCTGGGGCACGTGGTCTGTGCTGGGTCCTGGTTTCCACCTGCTGGGTTGCTGAACGGTGCAGGGACCGTCCTTCACCCTGCCCTTGCACCCCCAAGCCAAACCATCATGATCGCCTGCGTGAGCCCCTCTGACCGGGACTTCATGGAGACCCTGAACACGCTCAAGTACGCCAACCGCGCCCGCAACATCAAGAACAAGGTGGTGGTGAACCAGGACAAGACGAGCCAGCAGATCAGCGCCCTGCGGGCTGAGATCGCCCGGCTGCAGATGGAGCTGATGGAGTACAAGGCAGTGAGTGCTCCCCTGTCCTGCTGTGACCCTGGCCAGCAAGGGAGCCCCGTGCAGCCAGTTGTTCACTGCCCCCCAGTGGGATGGGGGAGAGAACTGGAGGAGTAACAGTGAGAAAACTCGTTGGTTTAGAGACAGTTTGAGAAATAAAGCAAGCCAAGGAACTCATTCCCCATGTCCCATCCCAGGGAGGTGTTCAGCCATCCCCAGCCCAGCAGGGCTCTGTCAAGTGTAACAGTGACTTGGGACAGCACTCCAGGCATCCCCTGTTTATTCTTCCTGCCCCCTGCTTTATATGCTGAGCATGACATCCCGTGGTTTGGGATATCCCTGGGGTGAGTGGGGGACAGCTGTCCTGGCTGTGTCCCCCCAGCTCCTTGTGCACCCCTGGCCCAACGCTGGTGGGTCAGGGTGAGGGGCAGAAGAGCCCTTGGTGCTGTGCAGGCCCTGCTCAGCAGGAGCTGAATCATCCCTGTGGGATCAGTGCTGTTTTCAGCACAGACCCCAAACAGCACCACACAAAGCTGCTGTGAGGAAAATTACCTCCACCAAAGACAAACCCAGCTGCTGGAGCAACCCTGGTGAAGAGGCAGAGACAGATGCAGAAAGCCCCCTCCTTGTGTTTGAACTGGGGCAGGGTTAGTGGGACAGACCCTCCTGCCTCCCATCCCCTGCCCCTATGGATAGGGGTCACTCCTAGGAGGAGTCAGGAGGCTTAAGAGACAGGGTCCCAGCTCCTGCCTGTCAAGGCAGGACCTTGGCCAGGTTTTGGGGGTGGTAAGGCAGGGAGAAGCCCTGAAGCATCTCTCACCCTCTGCCTGCTCAGCTCAGACTTTCCTGGTCCCTGGGTTTGTCCCTGCTTTCATGTCTGGGCTTGCCCCCTCCAATGCAGTGGTGGGTGTCCGTGTCCCAGCTTGCCCTGCACCCAGGGCCTTCCCTCTGTCCCCACAGGGCAAGCGGGTGATCGGGGAGGACGGCGCAGAGGGCTACAGTGACCTGTTCCGTGAGAACGCCATGCTGCAGAAGGAGAACAGCGCCCTGCGCATGAGGGTGAAGGCCATGCAGGAGGCCATCGATGCCATCAACAGCAGGGTCACCTACCTCATGAGCCAGGAGGCCAACCTGATGCTGGCCAAAGCAGGTGAGGCTGGGCTGGTGTGTGGCGTGGTGGGTCAGCCCAGGCAGCGGCTGGGACGGGGCTGTGGTACAGCCGTGCCTGCCTCGACCCACCTGTGCCTCTGCCACTCCAGGGGATGGTAACGAAGCCATCGGCACCCTCATCCAGAACTACATCCGTGAGATTGAAGAGCTGAGGTGAGTGGGCACACAGCTGCTGAATCACTGGGGTCCTGGTGCCAGGGTCTGGGGCTGAGTGGCTCACACAGCTCAGTGCCTCCAGCATAGCTGGGGTGAGCCTGTGGAACAGCAGCTGGTGGCACTGCTGCTACACAGGGTTGAAGGAGGCCCAGCCTTGGTGCCAGGCAGTGCTTTGGCCATTGTTGTCCTTGGTGTGGCCATTGATGGAGGGGGAGGTCCTGTTTGGAGAGCCTGGGGTCTTCCAGGGGCTGCTGCCTCCCAAAGTTGGGTCCATCGAGTCTCTTGCATGATCCTGGTACCCTGTCTGGCAGCATTGTGGCTTTCTGACCCATCATTAGCAGGAATGGCTTAGTAGTGACTCTGTCCCTGGCTCACACCATCCAAGCACATCATGGTCAGTCTGTAGAAGATTTTGGGGAGACCTTAGAGCCCCTTCCACTGCCTAAAGGAGGCCTATAAGAAAGAGGGAGAGTGCTGGATTTTTTTTACATGGACAGATAGTGATAGGACAAGGGCGAATGGCTTTAAACTAAAAATGGAGAGATATAGATTAGAAGTTAGGAAGAAATTCTTCCCTGTGAGGGTGGTGAGGCAGTGGCACAGTTTGTCCAAAGCAGCTGTGGTTATCCCGTCCCTGCAGGTGGGTGGAGCTTGGAGCAACCTGGGATAGTGGAAGGCGTCCCTGCCCATGGCAGGGCTGTGGAACGAGATGAGGTTTAAGGTCCCTTCCAACCCAAACCATTCTGTGATTCTAAACCCAGGCAAGATCCCCTGCTCTAGGGGCAGTGGGATGGCCCCTCTTTGACTACGCCCTGTTTCCACTCCCTAGGACAAAGCTCCTGGAGAGCGAGTCCATGAACGAGTCCCTGCGCCGCAGCCTCTCGCGCGTCTCTGCCCGGCCCCCCTACCCCATGGGCTCCTCGCCGGCCGCTGGCCTGGCCGGCCTGTGCAGCCCCGCGGCTCCCGTGGAGACAGAGGCCTCCGATGTCCTCCGACGGGCCAAGCAGGACCTGGAGCGCCTGAAGAAGAAGGAGCGGCGGCAGCAGAGGAAGAGGTGGAGGCGGTGTGGGGAGGGGGAGCTGCGTGCCGCTCTGTCCCCGTGGGGGTGGGTGTCCCGCTTCCCCCGCCTGGGCCACAGCCAGAGCCCGCACGCCTGGGCTCCCCTCCCAGCCCTGCCTTGCCCTTGGTCTCCTTTTCACCCATCACTTAATTCCAGAGGCTGTTTTCCCCAAAAGCAGGAGGGAGGGTGGTCCCGGCAGAAGCTGTTTCTGGCCTCTCCCATGCTGGGACTCACCAGCCCCTCTCTGTTCCCCCCAGCCCGGAGAAGGAGGCGTTTAAGAAGCGGCAGAAACTGCAGCAGGACAATGGGGAGGAGACGGATGAGAACGAGGTGGAAGAGGTGAGCGGGCATGGTGCTCACACTGCAGGGTGTCAGGGTGTGGAGCATTGTGATTGCCACACGTGGGACAGGGACCAAGCTCAGCCTGGCCCTGAAGCAGCCTGGAAGGGTCATTTTGCTGAGGACTCCGTGCTGGAGCAGGGGGAAGTTGGATATTCCCCAGTCAGCCCTGCTGTAGGATGAGGAGTCCACATTTTTGGGGGCTTGGTTTCAATCAGCAAAGATGAGGAGGGGTCGGGCAATGCAGGGCTGCTCAGCTGGGAGGGGATGGATGCAAGAATGGCTGGGTCAAATTGCTGCTCCTCTCAACAGTGTGTGCTGGGGGTCCAGAAATGGAGCTGCAGCCCCTGGGCATCCTGTGTGGGAGGCTGAGTCCCACCTGGGGGGCTGTGGCCCATTGCTGTAGGGTGAGCTCAGGTTTGAGGCAGGGAGAAGCTGTGGGGAGAAGGACAGACCGTCCTGCTGGCTGAGATTCGGCACTCATCTCGTAGGAGGAGGAAGAACAGGATGAGAGTGGCTGTGAGGAAGAGGATGGGCGCGAGGATGAAGATGAGGACTCGGGCAGCGAGGAGAGCCTGGTGGACTCGGACTCGGACGCAGAGGAGAAGGGTAAAGTGGAGATCTGCACGCAGCCGTGGGCATGGGGGGGCACTTGCTGGTATCTCTGGCAATGAGCTCTGCTCTTGGCAAGGCAGAGTTCACCAGAACGCCCCAGCCATGTCTGCCCTGCGGGACACGGAGCCCCAGAGCTGCTGCAGTGCTCTTTGGGGTGCTGCTGCTCCCCAGCAGTGTGGGCTCCCATCAGCTCCTCTGTCCCCTCTCCGTGTGCTGTGGCTCAGTGGGGCCATGGAAGTGATGCTCCCCCATCCCTCCCAGCCTGACTTTCTCCTCTGCCTCCAGCCGTGAATTTCCAGGCCGACCTGGCGGATCTGACCTGCGAGATTGAGATCAAGCAGAAGCTGATTGATGAGCTGGAGAACAGCCAGCGGCGTCTGCAGACCCTCAAGCACCAATATGAGGAGAAGCTGATCCTACTGCAGAACAAGATTCGGGACACGCAGCTGGAGCGGGACCGGGTCCTGCAAAACCTCAGTGAGAACCACCTCGCCCGTGGGATCCCATCCCCAGTTCCAGCTCGAGCCCAGCTAACTCTTAAGTCAAAGCATCCAGCCCTGGCTCTGGTGGAGCTTTGTCACCCCCCTGCCTCTACCCGAATCCCTGGCACCCCCAAGGCTCTGCTTGTCTTGCCATGGGAGCAGCATCAGTCAGCTGCACAGCTCTGGACCCTGCTGCTGCTGGAGAAGGATGGCGAGGCAAAGCCTCTTCCAGCCTGGAGCACCACTTCATGAGCTGTGGGGACTCCTGGGGAAACTGAGGGGCTGAGGGGCAAAAGATTCAGTGGTGTGGCTGATCTCCAGGCTCAGATAGGGCAGGGTCACCCTTATATGTGGCTGTGGGCCTCAGTCTGCAGCTCTGCTCAGCCCAGCCACTGTGTCCCCACTCTGTGCTGAGCTCTTCCAGCAGGTATTCCCAGACAGACCCCAGGCCACGATGGGGTGAGGGGGGCTCTGATGGGACAGGGAGGTGCCTGGTGGCACCAGGCAGGGTACGTGGGTGCAGGAGGATCCCGGGGTGCATGGCCCTCTCCTCACCCACCAGGCACCATGGAGTGCTACACGGAGGAGAAAGCCAACAAGATCAAAGCAGACTACGAGAAGCGGCTGAAGGAGATGAACCGGGACCTGCAGAAGCTCCAGGCAGCCCAGAAGGAGCATGCTCGCCTGCTCAAGAACCAGTCCCGCTATGAGCGGGAGCTGCGCAAGCTGCAGGCAGAAGTGGCCGAGATGAAGAAGGCGAAGGTACCTGGACGCGCCAGGGCAGGGAGGAATCACCCGGACGAGCCTGGCTTCCCGCTTGGAGCGATGTTTGCCGCTCTGGTGGCAGGAGCAGAGCGAGTCTGCCGGGTGGGTGGGTGCCCCGGGGCAGCGGCACACGGGGACCCTGCGTTGCAGGTGGCGCTGATGAAGCAGATGCGGGAGGAGCAGCAGCGGAGGCGGCTGGCGGAGACCAAGAGGAACCGGGAGATCGCGCAGCTCAAGAAGGAGCAGCGCCGGCAGGAGGTGAGAGCCTGGCTGGCCACGTGCCACCCATGGCCCCGTGCAGGGGCTGGCCTGGCTGGGGACGGGGTGTTTGTCCTGCTCTGGCACTCCAGGTGCTCGTAGATGCCTCGAGTCGGTGAAGCTCGGTGCCCTGCTGCACTCACGGCCTCACTGGAGCCTGCACAGTCCTAGCAGAGCTCAGCTGGATGAACGGTTCCCAAAGGCTTCCCACAGCTCCTGTTGTAGTTGTGGGGGATGCTGTGGGAGGGGGGAATGTGCAGCCAGAGCCAGCTCAAGGCTGGGAGCCTGCTCGTTGTTAGAATCAGGAGTGAGACTGTGCCAAAGGGAGCACTGGGACTGCGACCACCACTGTGGTGTCTGGGCTGGACCTCAGGGGTGTCTTTTTCTTTCTCACTCATGCAGTTCCAGATCAGGGCTCTGGAATCCCAGAAGCGGCAGCAGGAAATAGTGCTGCGGAGGAAAACCCAGGAGGTGAGAAAGGGGGTTTCCTCCACAAAGCCCCCAGCTCCCTTGGAGGTCTGGGCCCCAGGGCTTGGCTCAGAGAAATCCCGTTCTCCAGACAGGGAGGAATGGGGTTCCCAAAAGGAAAGGAGGGGTTTTATGGCTCAGGAACCGGGTGGGAAATGGTTGTAGGCAGCAGCGGAATTCCCCATCCCGAGCAGCAGAGCCTGGTGGCAGGGGTGGGCTGTGAGGGAGGAAAGGGAACCCCATGAGGCACAAATGTCCCTGGGCTTTGGGTCTGTGGAGCTCTCAGACCTGTGGGGACCTGGGGGTGATGCCAACAGGTTTAGGTGGGTGGGGCTGCCCAGCTGACACCCTCTCTTCTGTCCTTCCTCCGGGCAGGTGTCAGCGCTGCGCCGCCTGGCCAAGCCCATGTCAGACCGGGTGGCGGGCAGGGCGGGCCAGAAGCCGGCCATGCTGGACTCGGGCGCAGAGGTCTCGGCCAGCACCACCTCGTCCGAGCCCGAGTCCGGCGCTCGCTCTGTCTCCAGCATCGTGCGCCAGTGGAACAGGAAAATCAACAACTTTCTGGGAGACCCCTCGTCCTCCATTAATGGGGCTCGGCCTGCCAGGTCAGGGCAGGGGCTGGCTGGTAGGGGGTGAGACATCCCAGGGACCCCCATGCCTGGCTTTTGGCTGGTGGCGGAGGATGAAGGGTGGCTTCTTAGTGCCCACTTGACCCATACTAAATCAGTGACCCTGTGATAAGCTGTGCTGGCAGAGTGTGACTGTCACCTGAGCTTGAGCCCAAAGCTGGCCTTCCACGAGGATTAAATGCCGTGGCACAAACCCTGCTGCACTCATCTCTTGTCCCCCTTTGCTAGGAGGAAATGGAAAAGTTGGGCAATGTGGAAACAACGCAGATGCAGCCTCTGTTTCTGGCCAGACGGATCCCAGACATCTTCCTGGGGCAATCCCAGCTCTCCAGCACGGTGTGGCCATCTGCCCATATGCCTCTTCTTCCGTCTGTCTGTAGGAAGAAGTTCCCCAAGAAGGGGTCGAGCCAGACCTTCAGCAAAGCTGCTCGCCTCAAGTGGCAGTCGCTGGAGCGGCGCATCTTTGACATTGTCATGCAGAGAATGACCATCGTCAACCTGGAGGCAGACATGGAGAGGCTCATCAAGGTGGCTGTGGCACTGGGGACAGAGAGGGCTGGGTGGTGGCTGCGGGACAGGGAGATGGCCACAGGGACAGAGCTGATCCCCCTTCCCTTTTCCCCCAGAAACGTGAGGAGCTGTCACTGCTGCAGGAGGCGTTGCTGGGCAAGCGGGCAAAGCTGCAGGCAGAGAGCCCCAAGGAGCAGAAGGGGCTGCAGGAGCTGAACGAGGAGATCGAGGTGCTGGGGGCCAACATTGACTACATCAACGACAGCATTTCAGACTGCCAGGCCACCATCATGCAGATTGAGGAGACCAAGGTGGGCAGTAGCACTGGGTCTGGCTGGCAGGGAGAAAGTGAGAGCGTCCCTCTGGAAAGAGCATCCTTGGGCACAGCCAGCTGGGGCTGGGCTCTGGTCAGAGGACCCAGAGTCCTCTGAGCTGTGTCACACTTCGTGAGGCTTCACCCACAGTCACTTCTCATTAGGTGATTAATTATGGAGAGGTCCTTGCATGTCCACGGACAGGCTGCTGGTGTCCCACTGCCCTGGAATTGTAGGGAAGATGCGGCCCCCATTTGTCCCTGGGGCTGGTGGTCATTTGTCCCCATGGTTGCTTCATGTGCTGGAAACATCCCAGGAGGACTGGCTTTTTCCCAGCAGAAACCAGCTAGGTTTTGTGTCCAGTTGTGATCCTGGGCATGCCACTGTGCAGCTCCCAACTCCCCTCAGTGCCTGTAGCCTGAAATGGAGGCTGTGTGCTGTCCCTGGCTTGTCCCCAGCTGTCACCTGGATTGGCAGGGAAGGAGGGCTGCTGTTAGTTCACACTCGGCTTTGGGTTGTGGATTTGGGTGAGCCTGGTGTCTGTTCAGTGTCCAGTTAAGTGTTGGAACCAGGGCTTCTGTAGCAGTGCAAGAGCCCTTCAGGTTGTGTTGGACACTCCCATGGCCAGCTCTCCCCAGTAGCCACCGGGCAGACTGGGGAGGGTGAGCGTTGGACTGGGCAGTGCTTGCAGGGTGGTGGAAGTGCTGTGCTGGCCATAGAGGCCCTTCCACCCGTCCCACATCCAGCAGCAAAGCTACCCTGCTGCATCCAGGTCCTGTCTCTCCACGTTTCAGGAGGAGCTGGACTCCACGGACACCTCGGTGGTGATCAGCTCCTGCTCCCTGGCCGAAGCCCGGCTGCTGCTGGACAACTTCCTGAAGGCCTCCATCGACAAGGTGTGGGGCCGGGCCGGGGTGTGGATGTGTGACAGGGTTTCTTGGTGGCTGCCGGGGTGGGGACCTGGTGGCAAGGACCTGTGGCACCTGTCTGAGCACCAGCGTTTCCTCCCCAGGGGCTGCAGGTGGCCCAGAAGGAGGCCCAGATCCGGCTGCTGGAGGGGCGGCTGCGGCAGACGGACGTGGCCAGCTCCTCGCAGAACCACGCCCTCCTGGACGCCCTGCGGGAGAAGGCCGAGTCGCACCCTGAGCTGCAGGCACTGATCCACAACGTCCAGCAAGGTGGGACCTGAGGCAGGTGCATCCTCAGGCCAGGTGTGCTGCCCGTGGGGTGGTGCCCACCCGTACTGGCCCCCCAGTGCTGTGGCTGGGACCCTGCCCCAAGGGCCGTGTTGGGTGGGAGCAGGTGCCCTGGCCTTGGATGGCAGGGACAAGGACTGGGTCACCCCCCAGGGCTGCCTGGGCTGTCCCTCTGCTCTATGGTTTGGATGGGGCTGGTGACAGTGGTGTCCCCTCTGCGCCGCTGATGCGCTGTCCCCCTCTCACACAGAGAACGGCTACACCAGCACGGACGAGGAGGTTTCAGAGTTCAGCCTGGCCTCAGATGGGAGGTGAGCAACCAGCCTGGTGCTGCCTGAGGTGGTGGTGGCTGTGGCACCATGCCTGGTGCCATTCAAGGGACCTCGTAGAGGGGCGTGGATGAACAAAGCCCCACCTGAGCTTTTCTGTGGTGGCCAGCCCTTGGTGGGGGGAGCAGGATGTCTCTTGGACACGAGCAGGGAGTGAGGACTTGGTCATTCCTTGGAGAAAGGGTGCTGGGGAGCAGAGGGTGACCCAAGGAGTCTGGTGGACCAGTGGCACCAGCTTTCTGAAGAGAGTTTGGCACTGAAGATCCATCTTTGCTCCTTTCTCCTTGCAGCATCTCCCAGTCTTTCACCATGAAGGGCTCCGCAAGCCAGGATGACTTCAAGTTCAAGGTGAGTTGGCCTTTTTGTGTGGCCTTGTCCCAGAGACTGGGAGGAGGGGTGGAGGGATGTTCAGTGATGGTTCAGGCCTCTACCCTGCAGTCTGCACCTCGGGGAACCAGGCTTGGCATAAGGCAGTATGGCTGCTCTCTGGAGGGGCAGAACCAAGGTCTCCTGGTACAGTGGTCCTGTCCTGAGGCACCAGAGACTTGGGAAACACCCACCACATCAGTCAGTACCTCCCAAACCTGAGTGGCACCGAGGAGGTTCCCCTGCAGGGCAGAGGTGGAGGGAAGCAGCTGTTGTTCTGTGCAGGCTGTCGCGTTCGCGTGGAGAGCTGGCTGTGATGGGCATCCCAGTGGGACTCAGGGAACTGGTTTGTGGCCAAAGAGCACAAACACTTCCAACTCACAGCGCTGGCTGCCCCCACTGCCCCCCGTGGTGCCCGCCCCTGAGCCCTCTGCCCTGCTCTAGGGAGAGCCCAAGCTCTCGGGGCAGATGAAGGCGGTTTCGGCTGAGTGCCTGGGACCCACGCTGGACGTCTCCACCAAGAACATCACCAAGTCCTTGGCATCCCTCATGGAGATCAAAGAGGATGGGATCGGCTTCTCCATCCGAGACCCCTACTACAAGGAGAAGGTGTCACGCACCATCAGCCTGCCCACGCGAGGAAGCACCTTGTGAGCTTGGGGCGATAGCGTCTGGGCACTGGGAGGCTTGTGGAGGCACGGGCCTGTGAGAAGCTGTGCCTGGCCTGTGGAGGTGCAGAGGGGTGAAGGCGAGCCCAGTCCTGCATCTATCCACGCTTGGCTGCAGCGTGCAGTGGTGAATTTCTTCAGCGGGGCTCGGAGAGTGTGTGGGAGTGTGTTGGTATCCTTTGCAGGTGGAGAGGAGGGTGCTTCAGGAGGAGGGAAGGAAGGGGGGTGCGAGGCTCCCCAACTCCCTGCTCTGGGTTTATCAGCCTTTTTGAAGGTTTCTTGGGTTGCCAGAAGCCTCTGCACTCATGGGCTGCCTCGAGGTTGTGACTCCAGGGTAGCCCAATCTCTCTTTTCTGAGTGGTTTGCTCTTCTGGGGGAGGACACAGGTGTTCATTGTGGAGGGATGCTGGTGCAGGGGCAGGCACCCACTCTGCTTTGTTCACTTGCTTCAGTCCCAGGCAGTCTCGGGGCTCGGACACTTCGCCTCTGACAAGGCGGAAATCCTATGACCGTGGGCAGCCTGCCAGGTGAGCTTGGGAGAAGTGGTGACCTGGGCAGGGGGGGCTGTGTTGCCCAGGGCAGTGTGGAAGGATGCTGTCTGGGCAGCTCTTCCGGGCCCTGGTGTGCCAGTCAGGTGCCGGGTGAGCAGTTCCCAAATCATGTGTGCCTCTGATCCTTTTGGCTCAGGCCTGCAGACATTGGCTTCACACCACCCTCGTCCCCACCCACCCGGCCGCGCAACGACCGCAACGTCTTCTCCCGTCTCACCAGCACCCAGAGCCAGGGATCTGCCTTGGATAAGTAAGTCCTGGTGGGGTGAGAGTGTCTGAGTGAGGGGGCCCCACACCGGGATAGCACATGGCATGTACCGAGTCCTGTGGGGGTCTGTAGGAGCACCAGGACCTGGGCTGGCTCCAGCCAGTGTCCTGTCACCGCTTCACCTCCCTGCTTCTCCCCGGGGTGGAGCAGCTGCCATGCCAGTGCTGGGCTCCTGCCCACTGTGCCCCCTCTGAGCTCACAGTCCTGGCCTCTGCCTGGAGACAGGGTGGTGCCAGACTTGGGACCCTGGAAAGGCGAGGGAGCAGGATGGGGTGAGGGGATGAGGGCTTAGAGGAAGCTGATGGATGCTGCTCCAGCCTCTCCCGGCAGCAGGTCAGGGGCTGCTCTTGGCTCAGATACTGCTAGCAGCGCTGGTGTTCCCTGATGGAGACCTGTCTGATCCTCACATGCCCTCCTGCTCTTCTGCTCTCCCCTGGTTCTCCATGTGTGCTTCTCCTTCTCCCTCCCTCCACTCTCCTCTCTGTCCTACACTGGCTTGGATGCAATAACAATCTTCCACCTCTGACTCCACCGCTGCCTCCTCTAGTCTGGGTTTTCTCTCCCATAATCCTGCTAATTTTCTGCCCCTAGGTCTGATGACAGCGATTCCTCTGTCTCGGAGGTGCTGAGGTATAGACAACTTTCTATTTATTATCCCTTTCTCCGCTCCTCCTTCTCTCTGTCAGATGCCTGCTCTCCCTGTCCCCACATGGCCTGCCTGCACCTCGCTGCTCTACCCCCTCCCGGCTCGTGTGTCTGTCCCCTCCTGGCATGCCACCTCTGGTGCCTGATGCTGTCCCTCAGCTGCAAGTTCAAGCTGTTCCTGCTTGGATTAGCCCTTGGGACACGGTGCTGGGCTCACCAATGGGTGCTGGCTGGTTTGGGTTGGCAGCATGTTCTCCTCCATCTCTGATGGTTTCTCGCCAGCATGAGGCCACCACGTCCCACCCCGTCCCACCCCTTCCCCAGCTCTCCAGCAGGATGGTGAGATGATGGGGAAGGGTGCTTGCAGCACGGCCTTTGTGCAAGCTTCTTCCAGGCAAATATCTCAGGTTCCCCTCGTGCCTGGTTGTGCTTCCCTGGTGCTGAGCTGGAAAAGGTCAAGTCTCTCCCCTAGAGAAATCGAGTCAGATTGTGGTGCAGAGCTCGGCCTTGGAGTTAAGGTTCTCCTGAGCTTCTCCCCCACTTGACTACAGAGGTTTCCCAACAGAAGGGCCACTTTTCCCCCATCCTTTAGGGACATTGCAGCTTCCCAGTGCCTAAAGGGGCTTATAAAAAAGAGGGAGAGCAACTTTTTACATGGGCAGGTAGTGACAGGACAAGGGGGAACAGTTTTAAACTGAAAGAGGAGAGATTCAGACTAGATGTTAGGAAGAAATTCTTCCCTGTGAGGGTGGGGAGGCCCTGGCACAGGGTGCCCAGAGCAGCTGTGGCTGCCCCATGCCTGGAAGTGTCCAGGCCAGGTTGGACAGGGCTTGGAGCAACCTGGGCTAGTGGAAGGTGTCCCTGCCCATGGCAGGGGCACGGAATGAGGTCGTGTCTAAAGTCCCTTCCAGCCCAACCCATTCCATAATTCTGTGATCAGCCCTCCAGCACCCAGGTGTCCCCTCACCCTGTGCCCTGAGCCCCCCCAGCCACTGGGGCAGTGACACCAGACCAGTGTGAGCTGGGTCACCCTGGGCAGTTTGTAGTCAGGCAACCCCTCACAGTCCATGGAAGATGTCTCGCCCTGCAGCACAGGGATTTCCCCTTGGGTTCAGTTTGCTTTGAGCCTGGTGGAAGCACCAGGGGTGAGGGGAAGGCTGTTGGCTTGGCACTGGTAAGTGCAGAGCTGAGGAACATCACATGCATGCGATTTCCAAACCCAAATTAATGAGCCTGTGCTTGTCCTCATGACTAATGCAAACCTGGCCCTTCTCTAGCCCTTCTCCTGCATCGCTTTCCCTGCCTGTAAGAAGAAACCAGCACAAGTCGGGCTCTTGTGGCTGTGCCTGATGACCAGGCACATCGGGGCCCGCCAAGGGGCACACACGGGAGGGTCAGGCTGGTGGTCCTCAGCACCCTGAGCATGTCTGCAGTGGGGGGGATTGGCAGAGGATGTGTCCCCCAGGACAGACAGTAGTGTCCCGTGGAAGCAGGTTTGGCAGGGGTGGGTCCTGTCCTGCCCAGGGCCAGCGGAGGGTGCAGAACAGCCACTGCAGCAGGGATGTGGGGTGCAGGTTCTGGTGCTGCCCTTTGTCACCCTTGTGGTCTGTGTAAAGGAGCAAGGCCCTGTCTCCAAATGTCACCAGCCAAAGGCTGACAGCCTCCAAGGGATAGGGGTGCTGGTAATGGTACCCTGAAACATTTCTCCCAGCAGAGCTTCAGCTTCAGGCTGGAGAGGACAGAGTTTGTCCCAAAATGGATCTCAGGGCCAATGAGCTGAGTGTCCTGAACCATCCTGGATCTGTGCTGGCAAGTGAGAGGTTTGGGGGCAGAGCAGAGGCCACTGGGCAGCTCCCCCTTTCCCTGTCTGCATTGCTGGGGCAGAGGTAGGCAGGGGCTGCCACGGGGAGGTTCCTGGGGTTTGCACAAAGACCTCGGCTCAGACCGAGGGGGAGGAGCCCGTCTCACTGCTGGGCACTGGAAGATGCTTGGTGTGAGACAGCTCATGTTCTTCCACGGCCTGGGCCTGTGGGCACAGTGCCTCTCCACCCCTGCACTGTACCTGTTCTCTCTCTCCTGTGAAGGGGCATCATTAACCCCGTGGGTGGCACCAAGAACGCCCGGACAGCCCCGCTGCAGTGTGTCTCGGTGGCAGAGGGACACACCAAGCCTGTGCTCTGCCTGGATGCCACCGACGAGCTGCTCTTCACAGGCTCCAAAGGTGGGTGATGGGCAGAGGGGGCAGGGAAGATGCGGATGCCGTGGGAGCAGCTTGGCATTGGGAATGTGGGAAGTGTTGGGCATTACAGGGATGGTCCCTGTCTTCAGTGTTGAGCCCTGCCCTGGGGCTGGCTGGCTCCTTTCCTCTGGCCCTGTGGGTGGGGGGAGATGCTCATATTGTCCCCAGGCCACCATGCCCATGGAGGAGACACCTCCAACACTCCTGGGCATGTTCTTGCTCCCACAGACCGGAGCTGCAAAATGTGGAACCTGGTGACGGGCCAAGAAATCGCTTCTCTCAAGGGCCACCCCAACAATGTGGTTTCCATCAAGTACTGCAGCCACACGGGGCTGGTGTTCACCGTGTCCACGTCGTACATCAAAGTGTGGGACATCCGCGACTCGGCCCGGTGCATCCGCACCCTGACGTACGTGCAGCTTCGGGGGCCCGGGGCACGCTGGGCATCTCTGGCTTTGCAGAAGCCAGTTCCAGAACCTGCAGGGGCTGGGGACGTGGCCAGATAGCAGCTCCTTTAGTGCCAGTTTGCAGTGCTGCTTCCTTAGGGAACAGGGAGGCTGGGAGAGAGTTTGGGGTGAGGGAACTCATGGGGACCTCCTGCAGCAAAGACTCGGGGTCATAAAATCGCAGGATGTGCTGAGTTGGAAGGGACCCATCAGGATCATCAAGTCCACCTCCTGGCCCTGCACAGACACCCCAACAACCCCATCCTGTGCCTGGGAGCATTGTCCAAATGCTTCTTGACCTCAGACAGGCTTGGAGCTGTGACCATTCCCTGGGGAGCCTGTTCAGTGCCCAACCACCCTCTGGGGGAAGAACCTTTTCCTGATATCCAACCTAAACCTAATCCAACTCCCAACTCAGCTCCAGCCATTCCCCTGGGTCCTGTCACTTGTCATGAGAGGGAACAGATCAGTACCTGTCCCTCAGCTGCCCCTCATGAGGATGCTGAAGGCCCCAGTGAGGTCTCCCCTCAGTCTCCTCTTCACTGAACAAACCAAGTGACCTCAGCTGCCCCTCACGAGGCTTCCCCTGCAGACCCTTCACCATTCTCATGGCCCTCCTTAGGATGCTCTCCAATGGCTTGATGGCTTTTTTATATTGTGGTGCCCAAAACTGCTCCAAGGACTTGAGGTGAGGCCACCCCAGTGCAGAGCAGGGCGGGACAGTCCCCTCCTTTGCCCAGCTGGCTGTGCTGTGCCTGGTGCCTCCCAGGACATGGATGTCCCTCCTGGCTGCCAGGGCACTGCTGACTCACATTCAACTTTCTGTTGACCAGGATCCCCAGGTCCCTTTCCCACAGCTGCTCTCCAGCCTGTGTTCCCTGCTGTACACACACAGCCAGGGTTGCTGTGTCCCAGGTGCAGAATCCTGCCCTTGTTGAGGGTCAGGAGCTCTGAAGAGATCTTGCAGCTGTTCTGGGGGTGGCCGGGAGAGCTGGCAGCTCCAGCAGTGGGGCACAGCCCCAAACAGCCTCGTGGCTGGGTAAATCACAGGCTCTTCAGTGGTAAACTTGGATCTCTGTGCAGAGTTTGAGGACCAGAAAGGAGCATGGGACAGACTGTAGCTGCAGCTGCCAGTCTGGAGTAGGGCTCAAGGGTTAGGGCAGGATGGTAGGTCAGAGTTACCCACTTGCTTTGGCACAGATCTCCTTTCTCCATCCAGCCTCTGCTCATCTGCCTTGGCCTGAAGGTGCTTCTCTCTTGGTACAAAGGCCAAGCCCTCTGCTTCTCTGTGCTGGCTGCCAGCACTTCCCAGCTCTTCCTGCGGGAAGCAGAGAGGCATGAGAGGAGAGCAGAGTGGCCCTCAGCTGGAAACCTGGGCAGGATGCTCTGAGTCATGTACAGGCCCTACATCCTTGGCTGCCTCTGCAGGCCGGGCACTGGGCTGTGGGACAGAGCTCTTGTTGGTCCCAGTGTGGCCAGAAGGACAGGGGCACTTCCAGGGACAGTGTGGGACCCAGCTGTGCCAGCCCCGAGCCAGCAGCCCCGGGTGGTTCCTCAGCGGCTCTGGTCTCATCCTCCCCCTTTGAACTCTCCCTCCTTTAGATCTTCTGGCCAGGTGATCTCTGGGGACGCCTGTGCTGGGACCACCACCCGCACTGTCACCAGCGTGCAGGGGGAGCACCAGATCAACCAGATCGCGCTCAACCCCACGGGCACCACGCTCTACGCCGCTGCGGGGAACTCCGTCCGCGTCTGGGAGCTGAGCAGGTGAGGGAGTGCTGCCGTGGGCAGGACATCCTGTGGGTGCCAAGTGAGGGGCCTGAAATGATCCCCCTGGGGAAAATGCAAGCCTTTTTCACAATGGAAGTTGCCTGGAATAAGGATTTTTGGGACTCTTTCCGATGGGACCCAAGGGGTGATGAGCAGCACTGGAGCTGCTTGGGGCGGGGGGTTTGTGCACGGGGCAGAGCTCGGCAGAAGGGAAAAGACAAGTGGGATGAGCAGCAGTGCCCTGTTTTTCCCTTGTCCTCCTACCTGCCCAGTGGGCACCGGGCTGCGGACCCTGTGCTGCAGGCTGGGCTCTGCAGCCAGATGTTGGCACACTCAGGCTGTGCACCCAGCTGTTGGCACACTCAGGCTGCAGCCAGATGTTGGCACACTCTCAGGCTGTAGCCAGATGTTGGCACACCCCGGCTGTGTAGCCAGCTGTTAGCACACTCTCAGGCTGTGCAGCCAGATGTTAGCACACTCTCAGGCTGTAGCCAGCTTTTGGCACACTCCTAGGCTGTAGCCAGCTGTTGGCACATTCAGGCTGTGCAGCCAGATGTGGGCACACTTCCAGGCTGTAGCCAGATGTTGGCACACTCCGAGGCTGCCTTCCTCCCCCGGCATCCCGGGGAATGGGGTCTCCCTGCCCACTCTCCCCCGAAGGGAGCAGCCCAGGGCTGGGGGAGGCTGTGCTGGGGAGGGCCCTGTGGATGAGCTCCAGCAGGCAGGAGGGGCTGACCTGTGCCCTCGAACCCAGGCTGCAGCCCGTGGGGAAGCTGAGCGGCCACATCGGGCCGGTGATGTGTCTCACGGTGAACCAGACGGCGAGCAACCACGACCTGGTGGTCACAGGCTCCAAAGATCACTACGTCAAGGTACTCTCCTCCCTGGGGAGCAGCATCCCCAGTCCTGTAGGGAAGCCCAGATGTTTGCAACCCCTGATCCTTCTCTCTTTCTGCAATCTGAGCCCCGATTCTGTTTTCACCTCTGCACGTGAGGTTTTCACTTGTTTCCTCTTCCCAAATCTTGCCTTTTGCTTGGTCCACAATGCCCCTTTGGAGAAGAAGTTGCATTTCTCTCATGCTTCAGGCTCTGTGGCTGGGACTTGCATGTGGTGGCCGACCCAGATGAGCAGCTCGCCCTGTTCTCCTCAGTAATTCCCCCTGATAAAGGTGCCCTGTGCCCGCTCGGTCACAGCTCCAGCACGGCAGGAGCCTGTCCCTTCCTGCCAGCTTTCAGCAGGTTGAATTAGAGCTGTCACGAGGGAAGTGAGGAGAGGTGGTGGGATGGTGAGTGAGACAGGATCCCACTCAGATGTCAGCTTGGCTCCCGAGGAGTGTGAAGGCTCACCATGAGTAAAATGCAGCAGACTGGGGCTGTCCCTGGTGGCACATCTCCTCTGGTTGTGGCAGGACCCTCAGCCCCAAAAAGCCTCCAGCAGCCAATGCCCAGTCCCCTTTCCAGCATCGCTGTAGGTGCCCTGAGCCCAGAGCACAGAGGGTGGTGGCCAAACTCCCCAGGAGAGGGCCAGCTCTGTGCCCAGTGCCATCTGTGCTCTGTTACCCGCTGCTCTTCCCCAGGTGTTTGAGATCACAGAGGGCATGGTGGGCAATATTGGCCCCACTCACAACTTCGAGCCCCCTCACTACGACGGCATCGAGTGCCTGGCCATCCAGGGAGACATCCTCTTCAGCGGCTCCAGGGACAACGGCATAAAGAAGTGGGATCTGGAGCAGCAGGAACTTATCCAGGTCTGGAGGGCAGCAGAGCACAGGTCCTGTGGTGACACAGGGCAGAGGGGTGTTGCTGCTGGGGCCTGGGGGGTTGTCCAGGAGCCTCGTGCCAGTGTCCTGCATGGAGCTCTCCAGGGAGGGCACTCCCAGTCCTGGGCCGTGTGTGGGTGAGGGTGTGCTGTGCCCCCATAATTGTCCAGCAGGGTGCTTGGGATCGCCAGCTCTCCTCCAGACAGTCTGTGGCATCAGTTGCAGTGTGGGGGCTTGTGTTCCACCCTGAATTCTGGGTTGTTGTCTCCTCCCCAGGGGAGAAACCGAGCCATGACTTTGGAGTCCATACCCGTGGCTCCTAACTGGGCACCGCCAGTTCCACGGTCCCAGTCAGTCCCAGGGTGTCAGCGAGCTCCCTGGGACAGTGAGGACCCGGGCTGGGTGCGTGGGGCTGCCCGTGGTGCTGCAGGTGAGGTTGGTCACGGCCTCTGCTCTGTGCCTGTACCTGCAGCAAATCCCCAACGCCCACAAAGACTGGGTCTGTGCCCTGGCCTTCATCCCCGGCCGCCCCATGGTGCTGAGCGCCTGCCGAGGAGGCGTCATCAAAGTCTGGAACGTGGACACCTTCACCCCGGTCGGGGAGATCAAGGGGCACGACAGCCCCATCAACGCCATCTGCACCAACTCAAAGCACATCTTCACTGCCTCCAGGTGAGCCTCGGGCCTTCTGCCCCACGGCCCCTGGGAAGGGGGAGACCCTGGGTTTGAGCCGCCGCCCCCGGGCCTGGGTGGGTGTGTGCTGGGCGAGCAGGGAGCGGGGAGGGAGCCTTGCAGCTTTTCAGTCCCTCTGCTCCTTCACCTCCTTTTGCCCACTGCAGCCTGCCCACGGCACGGCCTGCCCACCGCAGTGCCCAGAGCTGTCCCTGGCCAGCCCCTGCCCACGCTCTGGTGATGCCCTGGGTTACTCCCCACGCAGGGACCCCTCTCCCTCGGGGCTGGGCATTGTCTGCTGCTCTCGGGGAGCTCTTCGGCAGCAAGACTCTGATATCCTCTTTTCGACCATGTCCCTTTTCTCCCTTCCTTTTTCTCTGTCTCTCTCTGCCTCTCCTTCTCCCCACCTCCCATCTGTGCCACAGCGACTGCCGGGTAAAGTTATGGAATTACGTGCCTGGGCTCACCCCTTGCCTTCCACGACGCGTCCTTGCCATAAAGGGCCGTGCTACTAGTCTGCCTTGACCCTCCTGCTCTTTGACTCTCTTGCTCATACGCTCTTCTTCTGTCTCTCCTTCCCTTTTCTCTCCATCTCTCCCTCCCCCTGTCCCTCTCACTGTTGCTTTTGCTCCTCTCTCTCTTTTTCCCCCCCTCTTTCTCTCTGGTCTGAGCTGCTTCTTCACGGTATGAAACTATTCTGCGTTTTTCCCCACTTGATAAGTCTTTGTTAGAATGGACTCGCCCCCTTGTCCCAGTCACAGCCCTGCCTTGGTTTCACTTGCTTTTGTTGTTTTTTTTTTTCCTTGCCAAGTGCCCACATCTGCTTTGGCAACTCTGTGGGAAGCCATGGCCTGCCCGTGCCTTTGCATGGATAGTGGGTTGGGAGTCAGCAGCCATCCCCAAATCAGCCCATGCCCCAGGAGCAAGCAGCTCCCTGGATATCGCTGCTGGGACCTAGGTGGAGCTCGTTGAAGGCGGGTAGGAGTCCTGGTGTGGGGTCAGCCCCGGAGGTCACCATTTCCCTTTGTCCCCAGCTGCTGCCAGTGGGCTGAGCTGGAGGCTGAGCCCCATTGGGCTTGCCTTCTCCCCAAAGTGCATCGGACAAGCTCCTACCAAGGGAAAAGGGCCTGGAAGTTCGGGGGGCTGCATGCTGGTGCGGCGGGGGAAGGGGGAGCGAGCGTGTTCCCTCTGGTGCAGCGTCTGTGGGGCTCCTGCCCCGACCCCTGGGTCATGCTGTCCCTCTCACCTTTGTTCCTCAGCGACTTGACAGTGAAGCTCTGGAGTGGGAGGAGGTTGCCTGCGGGGTCAAACTAGGAACTGCAGAAAGACTGGAAGGCGTGGGGGCAGGGTGAAGGGCAGGGTGCCTCCCCTGCGGGCAGACTCGTTCATCTCCAGCAGCTCAGCCCAGGACAGGGATTTCTTTGTGCCTGACCCAACGGGGTGGACAATGCTGCATCTGGTACTTTGAGCACTGTCAGCTCCCGCGAGGAAGCAGCTCTGTGGGGCACCAGCAGCTCCACCTGCCCTTCCTGCTGAGGTTTCTCGATGGTTCTCCAGGGAACAGATAATGTTTCATCCGTCCTCCCACCCATCCTGCTGTAAGGACTTCTGGGGCTCAGAGATCCTTGACTCCTTCTCAGAGACACCCAGTTCCCTCCTGCCACTGTGGGCTCACGTGGCCTCTGCCACGCTGTGCTGCTCCCGGGCTGGTTCCTGCAGGAGTCTTTCTCCACTCCACGAGGACATTTGGTGTCTGCTGGCCAGGACCGCAACACAGAGGGTGCTTCTCTGGAGCCATTCCTCGTGGGACACCTCTGCTCTGGGGGCTACAGAAGGATTTCCTGGTACTCCTGGCCTTCCCTATCCTCTGTGGACCTGTCCCCAGTGGTCAGAGGGGTGCACCTCTACGCTCCTTTGCCATGTCCCGTCTCGTGAGGCACGGCAAGCCTGGGAAGATCTCCATGGGGCAGCTTCCAGACAGACCTGCTGCAGTTCCCTTCGACATTCTCCAAACCTCAGTCGTAAACTCAACTGCCCCGTGGCTCTGGGCTCTTCCCCACATGCCCAGCCTGCTCTGCACTAGGAAGGGCTGCTCAGCCCTGCTCGGGACATCGTGACCCGCATCAGGGGTTTGCGGTGGGTTCCTGCAGCGAGTTAACCCCCTTGGGATGGAGAAATGAAGCAAGAATTGGAGGTTACAGGGCAAAAAAGCCAAGGCTGGATTTGTCACCCCACTGCTGTGGCTCTGTCCTTCCCTTAGGTTCTGCCCTCAGACCTCTGCCTGGACTGGAGCTTGCTTAGGCTGGGCCTGCTGGCCCGCGTGGATCCGAGGATGGAGAGGAGCCAGCAAGGCAGGAGCAGCCACTGAGGCAGGAGCACAGTGAGGAGGGGGTTGCACACACCGGTCTCGCACAAGTCCCCTGATTCCCCCTGTGCTCCGAGGACAATCCTGCAGTGGATGATCTTGCACAATCTCATCTCCTTGAGGGCCTGGGGGCTCCATCCAGGAGTGTTTCCCTGAGGACGCACATTCTGCAGGCTCCTTCCTCTCTCTCCTGTTCAAGGGGGGCTGGTAAGGCCCTGGTCTCACACTGGAGCTTCCTTCCCTCCATCTCTCCTGTGGCCCATTGGACCATCCCCTGCTCTGTCCTGCCCTGGGCCACCCAGGGCTCTTGTGGGATGGCCGAGGAGACCCCAGGATGGGTGTTCTTGCCTCACACGCTCTCCTTTCCCCTTTGTCACAGAAGAAGCAGCACTTGAACTCAAATTTAAGGATTTCTCCATGTGATCCCGCCAGCACTGAACTGGGATCTTGGAGGCCAGGGGCTCCAGGACCTGCCCCATAAAGCACAGACCATTTCCCCTCTGCTCTCTCCAACCACGCTGATACCTTGACCAGCCCCAGGTCATTTGCCACCAGGCCTTGTTCTAAGTATTCTGGCTGGAGGGTGGGGGTTCCTCTGCATCGTGAAAGACAGGAGCATCTCTATTGGTTTGATGGGGGAGGGGGGTTGCCTTTTTTTGGGAAAAATTCCATCCTACTGGTTTGCCTTGCTGGAGGGTAAATGGTACCTGTGTGTGTGTGTGTGTGTGTGTGAGACCCTGCCCAGGACAGTCACTGGTCCCTGGGATTGTGGCTGAGCCCTGCCCAGCCAGGACTGATGGAGGAGAGGAGCCCATCCATCATCCCCTGTGAGCTGTGGAACTGAGGGTGCAGCCAAAAATGCACAGGGACCTCACCACCCAGTAGCACACAGACATGGGGGGCTGGGGGAGGTGTTTTCCCCCCCAGGCCTGGCTTGGAGAGGGTTTCTGCACTCACTCCTCAGCTGGTTTATCCCTTGCCTGGCTGAGGGGCTGTGTGTGTCTGGGGGTGTGTGTGGCTGTAGCCAGGTGTCGTGTGTGAGCCTGTGTCTGCTCTGAGCTCTCCAGTGCCTGCCCTGAAGCCTTCCTGCTCCCTGCTGCCGTGGCTGGAGGGGGCTCTGGGGCACCTGGGCTCAGACCTGCCTTGCCTTTTGCCACCAGTTCCCTCTGTGTGCAGGCTGTAAGTGCCTGTTGAGCATTCCAGGGCTGAGTGACCAGTCCCGGATGATGCTGAGCCTCTCTTGCTGCTGTGGCCAGCAGCATTTTGAGGGGCTTCAAGGCTCTGACAGCCCGTGGAGGGAGGGAGCTGATGCTGGGCGATGCACTGGCATCCCAAGGCAGAGGGGGGGTTTGAAGTGAGGGGTGTCCTGGTTTAGGAATAGTATTGTTCAGTTTAGTGCTGCCACTAAAACCAAGCACCTCTCACACCCCCATCCCCTCCCCATCCCCAGCAGGGTGGAGAGGGGAACTGGAGGCACAAAAGATGAAGATCACAGGTTGAGATAAGAACAATTTACTGGAAACAGCAATGAGATTAAAAAAACCCAGTAAAACAGCAACAATATTAATAACAGAAGTATCCAAAAGAGAGAATGATTCACATGCACAGTGCTCACTGTGGAGCCCATGACCTGACCACAGCCGTGTTTTCCTGACCAGAATAGACCCCCGCTGCCCAGAAGAGAAGAAATGGATCCTGCCCCTGTGTGTCTCAGTGGCATCAGGGCACATTGTGCAGCAGTGCCAGTTAAAGCCTCCCACTCGTGTGGCTCTGCTGTGCCAGCCCATGGATCCACACAGTCCAACAGATCCCACTGCTGCTCTCCCCACCTGGCTGGAGGCTGGGCCCCTCTAGTTCTCCTCATGGTACTCACTGCTCACTTCTGGCAGATGTGAACTGAAGGTGCATTCAGGAGGATCAGAAGTGGCCCTTTTATTCTGTCTGAGCACGTGCCCACTGGAAACTGGAGCGGCATTAATCCTTGAAGGATTTCCTGCAGTTGTTTTTCCCCTCAGCTCACACACCCATGCTGCTGGGGCAGAGGTGGGTTTTCCATCCCACGTGCTCTTGTCCTCTCTGTGGTCATGCAGGTAAAACCAGAGGTTGCCTTGTGGTGTGTCCCCCCTCTCAAGAGGGGGGCAGTTGCCCCCAACAGCAGAGACCCTGGTCTGTGCTGGTGTGACATGGGACATTCCCTCAGTCCACAGCCCGTGGGCTGCTCCACAGGCTTAGACAGTCTTTTTCCACAGTTGAGACACATGCTGGTAGGAAGGAAGAAAGATGATCTTCATCATCAAGAGCTGGGGAGTCACCTCTGACACTTTGTTCTCCTTCTGTTGGCATCAGTGCCAATGAGTCTGTGCCCTGCACAACCTTCCTCCACGTGGGTTGTGTGCACTGCACCTCCTCTGCACCTACAGGGGACTGCTGGTTGTTGGAGTCCCTAGGGACTCCCTCTAACACAGTGAATTCCCTCAGGTCCTGGGGACCTTCTCCACGGTGTTCCCTCTGCTTGGGTGCACTACTCGATCATCCTTGAGGGAATACCCTTCCCTCACGCTTGACAGGAGTCACCTCCAGAGGCTGAGAGTTTCTGTCCTCTTCCCAGTCCCCTTGCCAATGCCACATCCCAGGACAGGGATCCCAGCTGCCTGGTTCCCTGCCATCCAGTTCCACAGCGTGGGCTGCAGTATCCCAACACTGGAGCAGTTGGGTCACCAGGGGCTCAACCCGACTGGCAGCTGAAATCTTTTCACATCTCAGCTCACCTGGGGATAGGGATTGGGTGATTATCTCCAGTCCTGCCTCTTCCTCCTGTTGTGAGGGCCCTGCTTCCTCTTTATCCCTCTCTGTGCAAACTGATTTGGTCTTGGATTTCTTCTTCTGTGTAGGGGCAACTGCTCCCAGCACGGGTTGTTCCTGTGGTGCAGCTGCAGTTTGGCCACGGTGCCTGTTGCTCTGCTTTCCTCCCCATCCCCTGAGGGTGCTGTCTAGTGGAAAGCAGTGTCTGATAAATGCTGACCAGGGCCCAGCACACTGCAATGAGTCCCTCCTCTCTGGAACTGCCCCAGCATTCTCCTTGCAAATACTCTGAAACTTTTACAGCATCTTGTACTTGTTTAGGGGGAACTTCCAAACCACTGGGGGAGAGAATTTCTCCCAGAAGTGGCCCATTTCCTCCCACATTCCATGCCAGCCATGACTATTCCCCATCAGGGTAGGTCTCTGAATAACCTCCCTAGAAATCTCTTTCTTGAACTCCAAAGATGATGTGGACTGCACTAAGGAGACCTGGCAAGATAATTTCCTTAACATCCGAGGGAATTCAGAACTTCAAAAACTGTTTTAATAGGCATCAAGGAGGAAGAGTGGGTGAAAGCCTGGGGAAAATCATCCTCCCCTGTTCCCCCCACAGGTTGGTTATGATTGTGATGGACTCCCAAAGGAGTGCCCAAAGTAAGGGTAGAAGAGCAACACTCGAGACACATCCCAAATGACCCTCATTGCCCTTGATGTTATCATGTCATAAACTGATACCCCACAGTACATCAACAGAGCAATCCTGATGCCTCTCCCTGCTCTAAGAAGAGCACCATGATGGGAATGTACAGAAATATTTACAGGGTTAGGTACCCACATGAGCAGGCCAAGCGACATCGGGACCAGTGGCTCAGTACCTAATACAGAAAATGTTTAGATCAAATTTGTTTCCAACCCACTCTGGGCAGATCTGTTGTTATCTCAACCATTCAAGCCCTGCCTTGGATGCCAAAAAAGCTGTTGTGGTTTAGGAATGGTATTCCCCAATTTAGTGTTCCCACTAAAACCATGTGCTGCCCACTACCCCCCACCCCCTTCCTTCCCTGCGGTGGAATGGAGAGGAGAACTGGGGGCACAAAAGGTAAAAATCACAGGTTGATATAGGAACAATTTACTGGAAACAGCAATGAGATATGGAAACAAATTAACAGCAACAATATTAATAACAAAAGGGTACAAAAGAGAGAGCAAATCACTTGCAAAATGCTCCCTGCAGTGCATGATACCCTGATGGGAGGAGATCCCTTCTCCCTGGAAGAGACTCCCTTCCCCCTGCCCCAGCAATGATGTGAGGTGGTAAAGAAGAACCTCTTCGTTCTGGCCATGTCCCCTCCTGGCTACTGCAGACATTAACTCTGTCCTGGCTGGAACCAGGGCAGGGGTGACTGTGATCCCATAGCTCTGTGTGTGTGTGTGTTAGTACGTGTGTGGGCTGCTTCTCATGCAGAAGAGCGTTTCTTGGGTGTTGATCTGGTTTAGCTACCTCACGGTGCAAGCTGGGTGCTGTCGTCATTGGGTTTCGTATTGGGGATGGGGCGGGGAGTTTGTGGTGTAAGACTTTTTTTTTTTTTCTCTTAATTATTGTTATTGTTATGGTTTTGACACTTGAATTCATCCTGGGGACAGGTGGCCTCACTCCCACCTTGCTGCATGTCTGAGCCTCCCCCTGTGTTCCCCTCCCTGGCTCCTCCTGGGCAGGGCAGCAGGGCTGGCATCCCCTGCACTGCCAGCTCCCACCTTCGCAGTGGGACCCCCCAGTGCAGTGGCAACACGGAGATTTTGCTCCCATTTCCAGTGGGATTCTTGGTCCGAGGATCTGTGGTGTTGCCATTGGTTATTCGGTTGCTTGGCAGCCTGGATGGGTTCCCATCCTGTCCCCTGGAAGGGTGGAAAGGGAACTCTGAAGGGCTCAGCTCAGCCCCTATCCCTTCCTCTGCTCTCACAGATATTCTCTGTGGACGCGATGAAGTTCTGGACTGGGAAATGTCTGTGCAAAGCACATTGCTGGAATGGGCTGGTTCCAGCCACCATGCTCCAGAGCCTGCTGCAGCTGCAGGGCAGCAGGGACTTGGTGCTGCAAAAGCCTCTGCTCAAGCTGGGGATGGTCTGTGAGAAGCTGATTCTGGTGTGTGATGTTTGATTGTTCACTCCTGCAGAACGTAGTTGTGTCTGGGTTCAGTCCCAGGCACTGAACATAAACGAGCCCTGGAGCCCCCAGCTTGTCCCCACCTTGAGGGTGGGGGCTGCCCTGGGCCAGACCTCGCTGCCCTGGCACAGGGAGGGTGGGGAGCTCCGAGCCACACTCAGTTTGGGGTGCAGGTCCTCCCAAACAGTAAAGCACAAGGTCCCCACGTGCAGCTGGGTCTAGGAGGGGTGGCCCCTTGGGCTCTGGCCCTTCAGAGCTCGGACCATGGGCTGAGACAGCCGAGGAGGAGGTGGGCTGGGATGAGGGCTCTGTGCCTGCCAGTGGCCATGGGTGAGCTGTTCCATCCCTCTGCACTGTGCTGGCTGCTCCCTCAGGGCTCAGGGGCCCGGCTGCACCACCAAAGTCCCCTTTGGTGGTCTCAGAGCCCCTCTGACAGCCCCTCCAGGGCAAGGACAGTTTGGAGCTGCCTTCGTGCCACGCACCTCATTTTGCTTTGCCCTTGGGCGCCTTGATTTGTGACAAGGGTGTGATCACACCTGCGGGCCTCCCTCCAGTTGCTGGGTTATGCTTTTTTCCCCAGGGCCCAACTCTCGCTCTGGGGGTCTCCTCACCCCCAGCACACAGCGGCCAGCCCCAGGCTCTGCGGAGGGTGCAGGGCCGCCCCAGAGCTGAGCTTTGCACAACGGGCGTGGAGGAGAGTCAGGAGCCCAAAAGCACTGGATCCCCAAACCACTGTGAGCCCCCCTGAGCAGTGTCCCCTCCCTGTCACCTACAGCCCTGGTGACACAGGATGGGCTGGCCGGCTGCGAGGAGTGGCAGCCCCGGGGTCCCATCCTGTCCCCCCCAGGTGTGTTGTTCCTCCCCACCACCTGTGAGCACAGCTGCCTTGGGGTCTCAGATGCTGCCTCCTGCCTTGGTGCTGCAAAACCAGTGCCTGCTTCCCAGGGTGCCCCCCGCCAGTCCTTCCCCTGCCCACACTGAACAGAGTCCAGGTACGACCCCTGCGAAGCACAGGGTTCCAGCTTGCTTTCCACAGGCTCCCTGGAGCTTCCCTGTCCCCTGCAGGCTGCACGTCCTTCTGAGCCCCCCTCACCCTTCTGGGAAGGGACGAGGACCCCCAGCCCCTCCAGGTGCTGCATGGTGCTCCAGCTGTAACTGGGACTGAGGCCAGCACAGACCCAGCTCCCAGGAAAGTACAGCCCTGCACCTTCCTCCTGCCCCAGGGCTTGTCCCCTCATCCATCACAGCTCTGCCCTGGTTCCTGCCAATTGCTCCACCAGGCCTGGGACCCCCCAGGTCCAGCCCCACCCACGGCTGGGGCAGCTGCAGCACTGTGCCACCCGCTCCATCGCTCCTTTCCGCACAAGGAGCACAACAGCAGATGCCTTTTCACGCTCGGAGCTTTTTCCAGAGGCCAGCTCTGTGAAGGCTGGTGTTGTCTCTGTGGGGCTGTGCAGCCCGGCCCCGGGCTGGGTTTGTCAGAGCACGAGGCGTGTGCGTGTGTTTTATACCTTGGTGTGTTCTGTAAATAGTGTAAGTTATTGTGGTCTCCTGCTGTACGTTTTTCGATGGCCGTGTTTGTTTCTTGCCTTTTTGTCTTTGCAAATAAAATGTTCTTGACATGAAGGAATGGAACTGAGAGGTGGCTTTGAGGAGGGCAAGAGCACGGCCAGCAGCCTCCCATCCCCTCCTACTCCCATGTGCCTGGCCCAGGGGCTGGAGGAGAGATGGGGAGGGGGGACTGTGGCCGCAGCCCTTCTGGCCCTGCCCGAGGGAGTGGAAAGTGTCCCTCCCCATGATGGGATTAGACTTGGTGGCCCTTAAAGGTCCCTTCCGCCCCAAACCATTCTGTGATTCTATAATCCTGTTGGTTGGGAGAAGATTGGACAAGAGGAAACGGTCTCAAGTTCTACCAGGGGAGGCTC
>VWZW01000408.1:134278-151432 GCA_013397115.1 Edolisoma coerulescens
CGGTGCCGGTGTCTGGTGCCCGCTGAGCCCCCCAGCCTCCTCCAGGGTGGGGAGGGGGACAGCGACCTGTACCTGCAACCCCCAGGGCCGGGCTCAGCTCCCGCAGCTTCCATTTTCTCTTTTGCAGCCAGCCAGCACCGGTTGAACTGGTCAGACAGAGCAGCTGAGCAGGAGCTGCCAGCCCCGGGGCTGTGCCCACGCTGACCCCCGGCTGCGGTCACTCCCACGCACACCCTGCCCCCTGCCTGGGCACCCCCTGCCCTGAGAACCTGGGGCTGCAGCCTGGGTTTCAAACAGCCCTGCAGGGCTGTTCCTGAGCAGTTCCAGGCAGCTCTGAGGCGTCTCAGGGGCTGGCAGTGCCCAGGGGTATCCCAGCCCCCAGCACTGTGCCCTGCATCACCCCCAGCCTGTGACGTGGCTGTCACCCTGGCGTGAGCCCCCTCCCAGCAGCCACCACGGTGACAAACCTGGGGGCACCACTGGCAGGGCAGGTGGCATCACAGCATCCTGCTCCCACCCGGTGCCTCAGCCACTCGTGGCACCACAGACACTTCTTCTTGCCTGTCCCCCTGTCACCGTGTCACTGCACACTCATGGCCACCTCCTTGCCGCAGCAAGATGCCAAGCCTGGGCTGGCAGCACCCTGTGCCCTGCACCCCACATGCCTAAAGTGCCCTGGGAGCTCAGGCTGGCAGCAAGGGGACAGCAGGGACACAGCCCTGGGAGCCACCAGCTCTGGTGATGAGGTGCTGGCAGCCCTGTGCCCCCCCTCCTCAGGCTCGGGGAGGAGCTGCTCTGAGCCCATCAGGGCTGCGGCTGCCCCTGGGCAGGGCAGGGTCCCACGGGCACCGTTCTGCACCTTCTGTGCCCCGTGGCTCTGGGGAGGCCATGGGGACACCTCAGGACAGGCTTATGCCCTCCCATGCTCCCAGCACAGTGCTTCAGCATCTGCAGGGAGTGTTGCCCACGGGGATCTCCCCAGGGCCTCTTAAGGGGGCCCAGGTTGTGGCATATCAGGGGGCAAAGGGGCAGGAAGGTGGGAAAGCTGGAGGGTACCTGCAGGGGGCTGGGGAGGATTGCTCAGATCCACTGGCCTGATTCCCAAAGCCCAGGGGAAGGAAGGGCCAGGCTGAGTCACAGGAGGACCCGGAGGGCTCCCGTCATGCCAGGCCCACATCAGAGGCCGAGGGTATTCCCCAATGAGAGCACCTCTGTCAGCAGGGGTGGCATTGCCTGGTGCATGGACTGCCTGTGGTGCCTCCCCGGGTCAGCCTGCAGGGAAGGGAGACCTGCAAGGGGGTGCCCGGGGTGGTCTGTGCCAGGTCTGTGCCAGGTCTGTGCCAGGTCTGTGCCAGGGCTGTGCCCTGTCAGGCAGCCACCAGATTCCCTGGGATGGGAAGAGCTGCGGGTGGGCTGCGCACGGCCTGGGCAGGAGACTCCCAAATGCCACATGGCCACCTCATCACCCCCCCTGTGGCCCAGGGGGTGGCACAATGTGGGCATGTCCCCCCCTCCTCCAGGGACACCTGCATTGTAGCGGTGGGTGGAAGAGCCTTCCCCAGGGGCAGGTTTGCAACCACAGGCACTGCCCAGCGGGCAGCCAGGAACCCAGGCACGGGGGTGCCCTGGGCTCAGTCCCTGGCTGGATGCCCGTTCAGGCTCTGTGTGTGCCCACCCTGGTGGCTCTGGCTTGCCCTGTGGTGGTGACAGATGGGGCTGGCACGGGGATGTCCCTGTGGGATGCTGTGTCCAGGAAACAAAAGGGCCTGGCAGCACCCAGCACTCGTGACTGTGCTGCGGAGGAATGGAGCTGGGGTAGGTGATCGGCTGCCGGGACCCGGTGCCTCCTGGCTGGCACCCCCGGGGCTGGGGGCTGTGACAAGGGGGACAGCACGTGAGCCCCCCTGCCCTTGCTGGTCCGTGTGCCAAGGTGCAGTGTCCGTGTTTGCGAGTCTGTCACCACTGGGGTGTCACGGGAGGTGGTTTGCTGCCAGCCACGGGTTTGAGGTGATGAGGGCCCTGAAGTGACAAGGAGGTGGCTCTGGGATGCCAGGGCCTGCTCTGTTCCCAGGTGCCCAGCATTGCCTCAGCCTGATGTGGCATGGATGCGGCTGGCTCGGCAAAGTACCAGAACCAGCCAAAGAGGTGCCCAGCTGTGGCTGGGACTGGCCTGGGCTCCCATGCCAGCACAGGGCTAAACCCAGCAGGAAAAGACCTCAAAAGGGCCCCAAGTACGCCTGCCCAAGGCCAGAGGGGCAAGAGCCACCAAAGGTAATTACCCAAATGCATCCCACAACCCTGCCTTGTCCCTTGGCACATGCCCTGGTCAGTGTGCCTGTCTGTCTGTGCCAGGCGCGTGTGACACAGCAGGGATGGGCTGTCACGGCTCTGCCACCTGTCCCAGACCTCCCCCAGGCAAAACCCGACCCATTCGGACAGACAGAGCAGCAATTCTCAGCAACTTGCCTGCTCTCTGCTCCACCCTCACAAAGACCACTGTCCCCACCTGAGCCCTGTCCCCACCTGAGCCCTGTCCCCAGCGTGTGTCCTGTCCCCAGCGTGTGCCCTGCTTGGTCACTGAGACCCTCTTCCTGCTCTGGGAAAAGCTGTGCCAGTCCCAGCCTGTGCTCCAAGCATGGCCAGGGCACCCACACACCCCTGCTGACTACCAGGGCTGCCCACCGGGTGGGTGGGTGCCTGGGGCAGTGTCCTGGGGCAGTGTCCTGGGGCAGTGTCCTGGGGCAGTGTCCTGGCTCCTTTGCCACAGGCAAACCCCAGGCAGGGATCTGTAGGTCCCAGGGCCAGCTCCAACCCCAGGGTGTTTTTGGCTGCAGGAGCTGAGTGAACCTGCTGCTGGGAGCAAACAAACACGAGCCTGGCAAATGGCAGCAAAGAAAACAGCCCGTGTGGGTGAAACTCTGGGCACCGGTGGGGCACGGGCTCTGACAATGATTAAACTGGCCAACCCAGATTTCCCGGCAAGGCAGCGCAGGGCTGGGACCCGGTGGTTCATATTATGCAAATCACCTGGATCTGGGAGCATGAACGTTTGGGGCTGGAATTCCCCTCGGGCTGCCAGATTGTTACGCCGCCCAAGCTATAAAAGCAGAGGCACGGGCAGGGCTTGCCCATCGGCACCAGCCTCCCGGGGCCCATGAGCAGTGGCTAGCGGCCAGCCCGGGCTCCTCTCCCCTTGCTCCTCTCTGGATTACCCGCCGCTCCTGGAGTTGCCATCACTGAAGGTACCAAAGCTTTTTTTGCCGAGGCCCGCTGACGTCCCTGAGCCCAGGACGGCTGCTTTGCTCTCCTCCCCGTGCGCCTCGGCTCTCACCGGGGGATGCGCTTCGCCCCTTGCTCGCTCCACGTTTGCTCTGCCCTTCGGGGCCAGCGGGACAGCAGCTCCCTCCAGCCCTCGGGGTCTGTGAGGCGGACAGCACGATGTGGCTCTGTGTGAGGGCCGGGCAGGGGCTTGGGCCCGGCCTGGCTGCGGTTACTGGGATGTGCTTATCGCGACTGGAGCTGGACCGGAGCTGCTGGCGCTGGAGTCCGGCAGCGGGCAGTGGGGCAGCCGGCTGTGCCATGGGGCTCAGGAGCACCCCCAGCCACGGAGGGGCTGTGTGTCACTGTTCCCTGCCAGCCACCTTCTTGCTGTCACCTCTCGCTGGCCGCCAGCAGGGTGAGGCCAGGCTGCTGGGGACAGGGCTCTCCACAAGCAGAGTGACGCCACGTCCCCAGCTCACTGCGGCTCAGCCTCCCTCTCTCCTGGCCCCTGAGGAGGTGGTGAGTCAGGCCCCAGCCCCAGCCTGCAGGTGCTGGGTGGATATTTCTGCACAAGTGACCCGAGAGGTGACGATGGGTGGAGGGAGGGACAGCCCAACCTCACCCAGCCTGGCTCTGGGGTGCTGCGGGGCCGGGGCTCACTGTCATCTCTCGGCACAGAGCTCCATGGCAGGATCTTGTGAGATCAGCAACATCTTCTCTAACTACATCAGCGCCATGTACCAGCCGGACGAGGTGCAGCCGACCTTGGACATGCTGGGGCACCTTGGGGATGACAGCAGCCTGGGGCTGAGCCTCCCCGCCAGCCAGCCCCCGGCACAGAGCACAGGTAGGACAGGGGAGTGGCAGCGGGGCAGTTGTGAGGCAGTGCCACTGGCTGGGAAGAGCACTGCCAGGTCCTTGTCCCACTGGGACAGGCCAGCAGCTTCCACCATGCCTCAGTTTCCCCAGGGAAAGGCCAAAAGGCTGTGGGAGGAGATCCTGGGTGGTCCAAGGTACGGCTGTGGGAACACATCTGATTTATACAGGAGATGGGGAATCATTGTCCTCCTCCCACAGCACAGGACAGGGGACAGGCTGCCAGGGCTCACCAGGAGCAAGTTGGAAGTACAGTCCTGGTGATGGGGGCCCATCCCGTGATGGTGCTCAGGGAGGCAGAAGAAACACACCAGCAGAGCAGGGTGGGTCGCAGCACAAACAGGACAAATGGCACCGAAACCAGCGGTGGGGGAGTGTGGGGTCACTGCTGGCTGTCTAAAGAACCCTTTAGTCCCACAACTCTTCAAGTGCGGGGCCTGCTGTGTCCTGCAGGATCGCCACTGGGCCAGACCAGGTGTCCAGTGGCCACGGGCAGCCCACAGGAGGCACAGGGCGCTGGCACAGCCTGCTCTGAGCCCTGCGCTCCATCCCTTGCAGACAAGCCGGAGTGGTTCAGCGAGCTCCCGTACTTCTGGACCAAGGTGCAGGTGCTGGAGTGGATCAGCTACCACGTGGAGAAGAACAAGTACGACGCCAGCTCCATCGACTTCTCCTGCTGCAACATGGACGGGCACACGCTGTGCCACTGCAGCAGGGACCAGATGCGCCTCATCTTTGGGCCCCTGGGGGACGAGCTCTACGACCGCCTGCACGAGATCAGTGAGTGCACCAAGGTCTCCTCCATCTGCAGGCCTGGCAGCTTGAGGAGTGAGGCTGAGAGCCCTCCACTAGCCCAGTGCTCCCCGGGCACTGCGGGGGCTGCGTGGGAGGGTGTGGGGGCACAGACCAGAGGGCAGGCACGGCTGGGCTCAGCTCCCAGTATGCACTGTTCCCCTTCAAATGGAACAGGCATTGCTAATCCCAGTCCTTCTCCCCTGCAGCCTCTGATGAGCTGAACTGGATCATTGATTTGCTGGAAAAAGAGGATGCGACTTCCCAGACCTTCCTGAACTCCAGCCACCCGGGTAAGAGAGGAGCCCTGGCCCAGCCTTTTCCCCAGGGATAACATACTGATGGCAGCAAGGCTAACCCCTTCTTCCCTTCTCTGCCCCTTCCAGAGCTGGGAAATCCCTGTGCCAAGGACTCCCTGGAGGACTTAAAGCCCACAAACCCTTTCACAGACTTCACCTGCTTGCCGGGTGCCATGTCCCCAGGCAGCTCTGATGTCTCAGGTCAGTGTTTTGACAAGGGTGGGTTTGGGCCTTGCAGCAGTCTGGTGGTGGGGGAAGGGGTGGGAACCAGGGGAAAAGTCTCCAGATGCCAGCAGCGAGCGGTCTGAGCCCTGATCCTTTGCCTCTCAGGGCCTGTGATGTCCCACAGCCCCAACTCTCAGGACTCCGGTGGAAGTGACCTCGACCTTGACCCTGCAGAATCAAAGCTCTTCCCTGATGGTGAGTTGTTTGCTTCCAGACAGGAGCTGGGAGGGGAGGGCTGGCAGTTCTGCACATCCTACCTGGCAGTGATTTAGGGACAACACCTGAACACCCATCCTCACTCTGGGAAGGAGGGAAATGTCTGTTTCCCTGAGTGCTCTGCTTCTGTTTCTCTCCATTGAGCAGGGTGAAGGGCAGGGCAGTGGTGATGCTTAGGGAACAGGGTGGTGGCAGAGGGGTGAAGAGTGCAGCCAGAGATCCTGGGCACAGAAATCAGCGTTTGGTGTTGATCCCAGCTGGTGATGGTGCTGGGAATACCAGGAGTGCAAGGAAGCAGGAGGGTTTGGGGAAGGAACAGCATGCTGCCCTAAGCATAGTGTCAGGGGTGAGGGTGGGATGAGGCTGGAGGGAGTGGGGTGACCTTGCTCTCAGGGGGTATTTCCCTGGTACCTGGGCCTGAAAAGAGGGTGCTTCTGGTCCCTGGGAGGATGGGGAGGGGGCTGCAGCCCAGCACACACTGCCCTGGCTGACGTGTGCCCCTCTCTGTGTGCACAGACCACTTTTCAGGCAGCAAAAAAGGGGACAGCAAACACGGCAAGCGGAAACGGGGACGGCCCCGAAAACTCAGCAAGGAGAGCAGAGACTGCCTGGAGAACAGGAAGAGCAAGCACTGTACGTGAACCCTTCAGCCCAGGAGCCTGGACTGGCTCTTGGCTTCAGGGGGGTGATGGGAGGAAGGGTTGTGGGCCTTGGCAGGGGGGTTTAGGGAGATCCAAAGTGCAAGGACCTGCGGGAGCCTCCCTCCTTTACAGCTCGATCTCCTCTTTCAGCCCCAAGAGGTACCCACCTGTGGGAGTTCATCCGGGACATCCTGATCCACCCCGAGCTGAATGAGGGGCTAATGAAGTGGGAGGACCGGCGGGAGGGGGTCTTCAAGTTCCTGCGCTCGGAGGCAGTGGCTCAGCTCTGGGGCCAGAAGAAGAAAAACAGCAGCATGACCTACGAGAAGCTGAGCAGAGCCATGCGGTGAGTGCCCTGCCCTGTCCTGTCTGGGGGGACCTGCCCCACACAGCTGGCTCAGCCCCACTGGGGCTCAGCCTGAGCCCTCCAGCAGCTCCTCAGCGCCTGGGGCTGCGTCCAGAGCCCTGATTCCACCTCCATCTCCTGCAGATATTACTACAAACGAGAGATCTTGGAGAGAGTCGATGGGCGACGGCTGGTGTACAAGTTTGGGAAGAACTCCAGCGGCTGGAAGGAAGAGGAGGTGCTCAACAGGAACAAGGAGCTGTAGGAGTCCTGGATGAGCCAGGGTCTGATAAGCCCCTCAGGGCCAGCCCTGAGCCGGGCTCCTTGACAGGAAACTTTGCCTGCAGCTGTATCTGGAAGCTGCTGCCCCGTGCAGCGTGTGGAACTCCGACCCTCGCTGGGGCACGCTCGTGTGTGCGGGCAGCTGCCAGCACCGAGGTGTTCAGAGCCAACATTTTGGCTCCAGTAGGTTATTGCAAACTGTGACTTCCCTTGCTGGATTCGTACCTCCAACTGGAGCCGCAGGGACTGGGGCTGTGTCAAAGCCTGAACAGATGCAAAGGGGAAGAGAAGTTCAAGCCCCGCTGTGAGAGCCCAGCAGGTCTCCTGCTGTCACCCACCTCCTGCCTGGGCAGAGGAGCAGCACGTCTGTGTCACCTGTGACTGGACAGAGCTTGTCCCAGCTCTGGGGTCTTCCCTCTCACTGCTTGCACCGTGCCGAAGGTGCCCCTGTCCTGTTTGCTGCGTGTGGGTTGGGTGAGACCCCCTTTGTGTAGCAGCTTCTCAGTGTGGCACCTGCTGAGAGAAGATGGGAACATTGTGGAGCTTCACCTGGCCCCAGAAGGCCCTCAGTGAGAAGAGGACGTGGGACAGCAGGGCCATGCTGCATTTCCAGCCCAGCTGCTGGGCTGTGTCTAGGGACAGGCCTTTTCCCCAAAAATAGCTTCTAATTTATCTAAGGCCCAAAAAAAGCGCAGAGTGAATGTACAGATATATTTTTTCATGAGTGAGACGTTCCTGTGTGCCAGTGTGCATTGTGGGGCACACGGGTGCGTGGTGGCTGGTGGTGATGCTCAGCTGGACTGAAGTGATGTCACAGGGCACAGACTGGTGCTGTGCCAGCCACAAAGGGGACGCCAACCCAGCCAGGCACCCGGCAGGTGCACGTGGTTTCCTCCTTTTCAAATGGGAATATAAGATGAATAAATTGCTGGTTTGTTGGGGTTTTTGTACCTACCTGTAATTATTCTTGTTTTTCTTAACGACATGGGGAGGACCAGGCTCGTGTTACTTGGGATGTCCCACGGCAGGAACCCCATCTGCCACCATCTCCTGCCTGCTGTGGCCTGGATCTGCCTGGTCATGCTGGCACAGGGTCACAGGGTCTTCCTCAGGCTGAGGTGGACTTGTCCCAGCCTGGCACAAAGCCACCCAGGGAGGGGCATCTTACACCTGCTCCCAAACCTTGGCCCCTCTGAGAACCCTTTGGAATTCTAGCCCTGGCACTCGCCTTTCCTCTGGCTCCAAGCCAGAGCTCACCAGCTGCAGGCTGATGGGAAACAAAGCTCTGGGGGATCTGGGGAGGGGTCTCTCTCAATGCCCTCCACATTAACATGCCCAGCCTGGCTGGGGGTCACAGCCTGTGGGAGGACCTTCAGCCTCTCTCCGGCCAGGGACACGTGAAGGGACATCCAGAAGCAGCACAGGCACTACAACATGATCAATCCTTGCTCATCTTCCAGCCTGGCTGTCTTCTGGCCTCTTCCAAGACCTGGATGGTGTCAAGGAGCACATCTCAGGAAGGGGGACTGCAGTGACCTGGCAGTGTGAGCAGCCCAAACACATCATGTTCCCCTTCTTGCCCAAGGCCCTCTTGCCTCCCCCATCCAGCCCAGCTGTGAGGAGGCCGGGAGGTTGTCCCAGGGGTGCTGAGATGATCTGTCCAACCCACAGGATACGTCTCGGGGTGGCAAGAAGGAGTCCAGGGTGTTGGAGGCCAAGCAGACTCTCAGATGTTTCTACCCTGACCGTGGCAAGCAGCAGTCCCTGCGTGGCTCCTGGCTGGCACACGCTGCGTTCCACAACGAGCCTCTGAACACTGCCGGGCACCAGGGGATCTTGGTGCCACCCTGACCTTCTGCTGGTGCCCAGGACCTGCTGAATGGGGGCACACAGGGCACTGGGCACTGCTCAGTTCCTGCTCGCCCCCAAAGAGGAAAGCCCTGGGACCTGTCCTCTGAGCTTGGAGCTGGACCAGGTCTGGGATGCCCAGGCAAAGGCCATGCCACATCCTTCTCAATGGTTTCAGCCACTGCCTGGAGGGACTAAGGAAAGAAGCCAGACCACCAGCAGGAGGGTGAGGGGAGGTTTTGCTGCCTAGACAGTAAAGGTGCTTTGCAAAGCCTGAGATGCATTTTTGGCAGGGGGATCCAGCCATTATCATAGAATCATAGAGTCCTAGAACAGTTTGGGTTGGTAGGGGCCATAAAGCCCATCTCATTCCACACCTCTGCCNTTCCTAATATGTAATCTAAATCTCTTCTCTATTAATTGAAAACCATTCTCCCTGTCCTGTCTGCCCATGTTCCCTTCATTACTGCCAGAGACACGGTACCGTTCAACATCCCCCATCCAGCACTTGCAGGAGTGGGACACATTGCTCTCTCAAAAGAGAGAAGTAAACCCTTCAAGGCAAGGCCTCACACAGACCACCTGGGCTGCCCCCATGAGCTGTGCTGGCTGAAGCAACAGGAATTGCTCCCAGTCTGCCTGGCCTCAGCTTGAGTGTGAGGTTGGTGGCTTGAGCATCCTCCTAGAGATGCTGCAGCAACATCGAGGGCATGACCCACCTGCTTTGCAGGAGCAGAAGGTGCCCATGGGCCAGACCCAACTTCTTTTTTGTGGCTTTGACTGCTGTTTATATGTGGAGTTGCCCTGCTGGTGCACCTGGGATGCCTGGTCTCATACAGAAGACCTCTTTTCCTTGCCTTCCAGTATGCTGGGCTGAAGTTGTATTGCTCCCAGATACACACTGGGATGAGGTGATCAGGCCTGCCCTGTGGTGCAAGGAGAGGTCCCAGTCCCTGGGTGTGAACCTGGAGCCAGTCCACGGTCTGGGCTGCAGCCAGACCTCCGTCAGGTTCCTTGCGTAACCCTCCCCAGGGAACAGGTTTTCCTGGCTGGTGTCTGCTGGCTTCAGTGAGTGGAGGGTGCTCCAGGTCCATCCCTGGCCTCCTGGAGCTGCTGCAGAGAGCAGCTGGAGGGGTGGCAGCAGGGACAGCGTCGATCTTGCTGCCTGCCCAGGCAGCACACGCGGGAAGGGGCCAGGCCAGTCACGGTGGCCATCAGGAGAGCGGGGAGCGGGGCAAGCCCAGCCCCAGGCCGGGTCTCCCAGGAGCCGGCTGAGCTCCTGGCTGCTGTCCCCCGAGTCTGGGGTTGTGGGCGAGGTGTTTATTCTCCGTAAATAGATAACCCCAGCAGGCTGGCAGGGAGAGGGGAGCACTTTGTCACGCAGCCTGGTGCCCTGCCAAGTGCGCCTTGTTTGCTCAAGCAGTTTCATTTCTTCCCCGCTGCAGTTTGTGTTACCTAACTGGCCCGGGACAATGTTTAACCAGCTCCAACAGCAGCAGGGAACCTGTCTGCCTCGCCTCCTGTGCCCCCGGTGTCCCCCCTGCCCATCACTGCCACCCCACTGCCATCGCTCGGGGGTGGCACACCAGGCGGGAGGCTTGGGGCCGAGGCAGGGTCTGTGCATCACAAAGTCTGAAAAGGGTTTGGAAGGGAATTCACAGACCACTGTGATCCACCCCCCCTGCCATGGGCAGGGACACCTTCCACCAGCCCAGGCTGCTCCAAGCCCTGTCCAGCCTGGCCTTGGACACTTCCAGGGATGGGGCAGCCACAGCTGCTCTGGGCACCCTGTGCCAGGGCCTCCTCACCCTCACAGGGAAGAATGCCCTTCTTTTTAGGTTATAATCTAACCCTACCCTCTGTCAGTATGAAGCCATTCCCCCTTGTCCCTTGAGGTCCCCCAGCTGTGGGTACCTTGTGAGAGAGGAGGAGGAGGAGGAGGAGGCAGGGGTGTGTGGGCACAGACGGGGGACCAGATCCCGCATGATTCCCATGAAATCTGTGTGGGTCTGAGGGAATGAAGAGCCACGAAGGACTGGGGAGAGAGAGAGGCTAGAGACAGGCACACACACACACCAACATGTGCACAACCAGCACACACTCGGGGTAACCCCTACAGTGACCTCCAAGCCCCTGCTGAGCCACCCTCGCAGAGCCTCCCAGCACACTGGCACGAAAAATAGATTATTTGTTTCTTTTTTCATTCTCTTTGGAGGTGCCTGGATTTTATGGCTGTGGCAAGCAATGACAAGAACTGAAGAAAAAGAGGATTTTCCTCCAAGACAGCTTCCCCTCACACTTTTACCCTGGGGTCTGTTGGGAGACTTTTCCCATCAGGTGGTCCCAAGCTGGAGATGCTTCTGGCACACAGTTCCCATGGAAATATCTTGGGCACCCTTCAAGTCTCAGCATTAAAGTGTGTTTTGTCTCCCTCAAGACTTCCCAAAGGGGCACAGAGGCCATTGCTCAGCCCTGGTCCCAGTTAGGGAAGAGAACAGTTTGTGTGGGCCACTGCTTCCCAGGGACCTGTGGCCAAAAGCAGGTTGCTGTGGCTGAAATGTGCTGAGTGGGAACAGAGAAATTGGGTGCAAGGAGAGGTTTCATCTGGACCAGCAAGAAGGTGTCCAATATCCCACATGCCAGACCATGAACTGCCCCTAAGCGCTACAGCGTGACCTGATTTTCCAGCCAAGCCAGACTGTGGCCATCCTCCAGCAGATCAGAGTAGATGGGAATGCAGTGGGGATGGGGACGGCCGGTGGGAGGCGGGGACCCTCTGTCTGGCTCCCACTGCTCCCACTGCCTCCGAGCTCCCTGCAGTCCCTGCTGGCTTTCACCCTCCCTGGCCCCTCTGCCTTTGCAGCCGAGGGCAGGGCTCAGGGCCGGCAGGGCAGGGAGCCACCATGGGGACCATGCACGCTTTGGGGACCGTGGAGGGGAACTGCTGCACAGCAGGGGAGAGCAGGGTGGGGAGCAGGTGGAAGCACTGCTGAGGGGCTCGGGGATGGAGCTGTAGGGGCTGTGCTGGGGGCAGGAAGGTGAATGTCTGGGGGGCCATGCTGCGAGGGCTGGGGGTGTTACACACCTGCACTTCTGCAAGTGGGATTGCAGGGGGAGGGCTGTGCTCAGGTGAGGTGTGGAGGGCAGAGCTGTTGCCCAGGGGACCTGCATCACACAGAGCCGGGCAGGACGGTGCTGCCAGGGGTTTGCAGCAGGGTGCTGCCGCGGCAGGCTCCAACCCTGCCTGCTTCCAGGGCTGGGCTGGCATGCCCAGGGCTGGGCAGGCCCCCTGGGCTGCACCCCTGCTCCTGGGGTGGCTGCAGTTACCTGGGCTCCCAGAACAGCCTCCCCCCTGCCCTGCAGCCCGACGATTTCTTTGATAATCACTTCCAGCAGCAGCTGCCAGGGGTGCCTACTCGGCCAGGGCAGCTGCCTGCTGACAGCAGCTCTTCTGGCAGCCCTGGGCTCTTTGGTTGTTTAACAAGACAATGGCTGTTCCCACTGGAGGAATGGGGAAGCTGGTGCAGTTGCCTGGAACAGAGGCAGCGGGGAGCCAGTGGCATCGGGAAGCACCCCCAGAGCATGAGGGTACCACCCTGGGGAAGCAGGGTGCCACCCTGGCACACACCACCTGCCTCTGCCTGTTCACGCCCATCTTCCCCTCTCCCTGTGGTCAGCACTGCATTTCAGCTTGTGCATCCCACCTATCCCTTGCTCCCAGCCAGAGCTCCCGGGGTCTGGACTAGGACGTCCTTTGTCCATGCAGGATGGGACTGGAGGGTTCAAGCTCCCAAGTGGTTGGCTCCTGGTTTCCCACTTGGTGATTCAGCACCGGGCATCTTCCCTGCAGCCTGAGAGGAAAGCAGAAGCTGCCCTATGACCCATGGGGAAGGACTGTCCCAGCCTCAGGGCCCCGTGCTGTGCCTGCTGCTTCTCTGGGACCAGAGCTCTGCTTGCTCCTGCCGGCCACGGTGGCTGTTCCCTGCTCCTCAGGGACAGGCTTCATGAAGTTTGCCCAAAAATGTTGTGGCTGCCCCATCCCTGGAAGTGTCCAAGACCAGGCTGGATGAGGCCTGGAGCAACTTGGGAGAGTGGAAGGTGTCCCTGCCCATGGCAGGGGGGTGGGACTGGATGGTCTTTAAGATCCTTTCCAACACAAACCATTCTGTGACTCTGATTACACGACCTGATTCCTGCCCAAAGCTTTATTCTCACACAAGTTTGACAAAGCTGCATCTCTGCATCCTCCCCAGCTCCTCTTCCTGCTCAGAAGCTTCCCCTCCTACAGAAAACACCAGATCTATGACTGCCCAGGTTGGGATCCATGTTCAGCCCTTGGTTTCTGGCATCCTGAAAAGGGTCTTCTTGGGTGGAGGTCTCCCTGCTTCCTTCATTCCCCTCTCTCCCTCATTGCCACCAATAACCCCAGGTCTGTTTCATCGTGGAAGAAAAAGAAATGCTCATTGCATTCTTGTTTCCTGGCCAGCCCTGCCCTTTGTTATCCACCAAACACGATAGGGAGCCTGGCACTCCACCAGCTTGAAACGGAGTCGCTGGGCAGAGCACGAGCTGGGGAGCCCAGGAATGGCAGAGCACAAGCTGAGGGCCCAGCCGAGCTCACGGCATCCCTGGCGGGCTGGCAGATGCCAAGGGGCTGTCAAGGGCTCCTGCAGCTTCCATCCCACAGACATTTCACTTCAGCTGACCCACGCCTCCTGAGAGCTCCCACCTTCCCACAGGCCATCAGGCACCACGAGCTCCTCTCTCCGCTCCCTCCTGAGCAGCCCACACGCAAACAAGCCCAGAAGCCCTTTGCCAAGCCATCGTGATGTGTGGTCCTCAAAGCCCTGTGTGCTGGAGAGGCTTGGCACTGGAGCCTGGGGCTTGGTGGTGAGAGCCCATGGGGATGGGGGCAGCTGCAGATGCTGGGGCTGGGTGATGGGGACAGAGCTGTGTGAACTCACAGGCTGCAGCTCTCAGCTGGTGTTTTCTTTCCTCCAGTCTGTGCAGATTCATTTCACAGTGAGGTCACCATGAGCCCCGATCTCCTCCACTCGCTGCTCACCTTCCCACCCAGTCGTGGCCACATGCTCATCTGTAGGTTTTCACTGAGAATACCCATAGTAAATGAAGGTGTTTGAGCCCACCAAACCATTTTGGGTTCATTCTGGCCCCAGTTCAGCAAGGCACTAAGCAGCAAGAGTTACTCTTCAAAAGCCAGAATGCTGAAAGCCCGTGTGGCCAGGACACTGCAGCTGGCCTCTCCTGCCCTGCTGCCTGCCTTCCCCTGCTGCAGCATCCCAGCACGGGAGCACATCAGTCAGAGAGGAAGGAGAGCAGAACGCTGTGGTGGGGGAGAAGGAAGATGAGGAGCAGTGGTGTCTGAAATGCCTCAGAGAAGATGCAAGGGAGCGGTGAGAGCTGGAGGACAGGAGCTGCCACGCTGCTGCATTGCAGTGATGCCCAATGAAGCCAGAGACATGGGGAACCCCTTGCTGAGCCTTTCATTGTGTCCATCAAACCTGAACGGAAAGGGAAATGTCTCTGTCTCTGGGTGTTCCACAAAGAATTCTGGGGGGTCCTGACCTGCAGCACTGAGTATGATGTGAGGGCTGCCGAGAGCCAGAGATGTCACAAGAGCACGCAGGGAGGACATGGGAACTGTCACAGAGTCAGTGTGTCACCCTGTGGCAGGCCAGGGAGGTCAGCACCACCATGGCCATGGGCAGGAGCATCACCACCCTCCTGTGTCTCTTTCTGGCAGGATTCCAAGGGTCGGTGAGCAGAGGTAGGAGACAGGTACAACAAATTCTCCAGCCTGCTGTGCCATGCAGTTTGTTGTGCTGTGGTGCTTGCTGTATTTCCCTGCCTGCCTGCCACTGAACCATAGAACCATTGGGTTGGAAGGGAACAGAGAGACCATCCTGTTCCACCCCCTGCCATGGGCAGGGACACCTTCCACTAGCCCAGGTTGCTCAAAGATCCATCCAGCCTGGCCTTGGACACTTCCAGGGATCCAGGGGCAGCCACAGCTGCTCTGGGCACCCTGTGCCAGGGCCTCACCACCTTCATAGCCAAGAATTTCTTCCCAGTATCCCACCTAACCCTGCCCTCTGGCAGTGGGAAGCCATTTCCCCTTGTCCCATCACTCCAGGCCCTTGTCCAAAGTCCCTCTCCAGCTCTCCTGGAGCCCCTTTAGGCACTGCAAGGGGCTCTAAGGTCTCCCTGGAGCCAGGCTGAACAATTCCATATTCCCTTAGCCTTTCCTGCCTCCATCCACAAACATCAGAGGTTTCCATCTGCCCAGTGTGCCCGTTGGGCAGGACAGGGCTGGTGGTGCCCCGAGAGCTGCGGGCACACCCGCTGAGCACAGGACAGGCTTGTGTGTCTCTTGCGTCAGCCCTGCTCTCTGCCAGAGCCCCGGGGCAAAGATCTGCTTGGGGTTGAGGTGTCAGAGCCCCCTCCATCTCTAAAGGACGGGGTGAGCCAGGGAGGCGAAGAGTTGAGGATTTAGTCCTGGTCATCCCAACACAAAACCTTGGAAGATATCACTTCACACTGATCTGGCTGGGGCAAGATCCCCCTGCCTGGGCTCTCCTCATCCAAGGAACTCACCTCTTGGGTGGCGGGGTCTCTGCTGCTAAAACACACCCCAGGGTGAAGTGGCTGTGGACTGGTGGCCACAGTGCCCAGGCCGTGGATGCCAGCCTCAGCTGGGGCACATCCAGCTGGCCGAGGGGCTGCCATTGTGCGGCTGCCCCGTGGCAGCTCCCGTGTGAGCCCCAGGCTCCCTGGAGAGCTGGCGCTCCTCCAGCCTTTGCTTTCAGGACTGCAGGTGAGCAGGCCTGAGCCTGCTCTTGGGCGAAGGGTGGGTCTGACAAGATCTCATGGCTCCAGGCCTTTCTAAAACGAGGCGAGTTCCAGAGCACTCTCTGCGGGAGCCACCAACAGCACTGCCATTGCATAAGGCACGTGTGGGGGGCAGGCAGCAGGGTGAGCTGAGAAGAAGCCCAGTTCCTGGGCCATGGTGGTGGTGCAAAACCAGGGACTTTGGGGCCAGGTCCTGAGGGATGAGACAGTTGTATTTTCCCCATGGGATCTGCATTATTGCAGCACCAGGATGATGAAAGTCTTGGCTCTTTCTGAGCCCGGGCAGCACCTGACACAGCGGGCACAGTGTGGCCTGTGCCTCCGGGAGCTCTGCACAGGCTCCGGCTGTGGGGATGCCTATCCCAGCTTCCTTCCCTGCATATTCCCAGTGTACCCAGCTGAGCACAGCCAGACCCAGCTCTGTCTGACACCGGGCTCCAACTGGTGGCATCTGAGGTGCTGGCCTTGTCAGGAGTGAGGCCAGAGCAGGCAGCAGGTCCACCAGGATGCACAGAAAGTGTTTGGCCCCAGGTCTGCTTCTGGCAGCAGCCAGGATGTTGTGTGTAGGATCTACAGGGGCAGACGGACACCGAGTCCCTCGGGGTTTACCCAAGGAAAGCTCTTCACCTCCTCCACCCCAACAGGCTGGCAGAATCCATGTGCAGGAAACCCTTCTCCAACAACAGGACTAAGAGGGAGGGTGCCCTGGCATGTGCCTCAAGGGCTCTTTGAGCACAGCAGGAGAGGAGACAGGCACATGGAAGAGCTGATTGTCTGTCCCCTCTCCCTGGGCACACGCAGGGATGCCTGAGGCTTCCTAGGAACTCTGGTACCGGGAGCCCTTCCCAAGCCACCCCAGGGAGCAGGTCCCAAGGGTCACTTTACCCATGGGCAGGTCAGCAGCCTTTGTGCAGACCCATCCCTCCCGCATCCTCCCTTCCCAGCAGTGACGGTGGCAGGCGGTGGCAGGTGGCCAGCTGCACCTGTCTGACAGGTAGAGCAAGGGTGGGGGCAGTGCCTGGCACCCGCTGCCTGTCCCGACCTGCCGGGGTCCTGCCAGGAATCACCTGCTGCAGGAGGAGGGGTGCCCCCGTGCCGCAGTGCCACCGTGCAGGGACAGCTCTGCCCCGCCCCAGAGGGAAACCAGTAGGTGATGCACTGCTGGGTGAGGACATCTGAGAAAGGGACTTGGGGTTGTTCATCCTGGAAATGAGAAGGCTCCAGGGAGACCTTGGAACCCCTTCCAGTGCCTAAAAGAGGCTTATAAAAAAGAGGGTGAGCAATTTTTACACAGAGAGATAGTGACAGGACAAGGGGGAACAGTTTTAAACTGAAAGAGGAGAGACTTAGATTAGATGTCAGGAAGGAATTGTTCCCTGTGAGGGTGGGGAGGCCCTGGCACAGGGTGCCCAGAGAAGCTGTGGCTGCCCCTGGATCCCTGGCAGTGTCCAAGGCCAGGCTGGACAGGGCTTGGAGCAGCCTGGGGAGGGCGGGGGGG
>VWZW01000408.1:152695-173701 GCA_013397115.1 Edolisoma coerulescens
CACACACGGACACACAGATGCACAGCCGTACATGGACACACAGTTGCACACAGACACATGGACACATGGACACATGGACACACGGACACATGGACACACGGACACCCAGCAGGCACTGCATGCACACGGGTACACGCCGCGCGGGTGAGCTGCAGGTGTGCACCCAGACATGCAGAGATGCAAACTGCGCCACTCAGGCGTGCCAGCAGTTACACACAGGGTTACTCACAAGCAGTTACTCACACGAGGCCCCACACAACTCCTCACCCCTGGGCACACTCACTCCCTCAGGCAGGTCGCACCCAGCATGGTGGTGGTGGCCCAAGTCACACCCATGTCCCACCTCCGTCACCCACAGAAGATGCCCAGGTGTCCCCTCGCCCTCAGCCATGCTGTGGCCAGCCACACACACCCCAGCCTGTCTCTTTGCTCCCAGCTCCCTGGACTGAGAAGGGCTTTCGGATGGGCAGGGATCCCTGAGGGGTGCTGATGGGACTGAGGAATCACGGTGGTGTGTCATGCCCTGATCCAGCCCAGCTGGAGGCAACAGGGAAGGGCACCTGATGATGTGGGTGAGTGCTCCCTGTTTGGTGGCAGCAGAACCCCCAGTTGTCAGGAGCTGACCCCCAGCCCGGCCTGGTGAAGGTGCAAGCAGACCACGGGTGGACTCTTGCCCATCCCTGGCATTTTATCAGGAGATGGTGAAGACAGGCTTGTACCTGCTAGCCAGCACCCTGCCTGCTCTGCCACCCACCCACCCAAGTGTGTCCCCAGCAGGGGCTGTGGGGCCCGTTTGGGGCACGGCTGGGCAGTGCCCAAGGGCTCTGTGACCTCACACTGTGTATTTTCCTAGTTTCAGTCCCCACAGACTGATGGCCTCAGAGCTGCAGGCACAGGCTCACCTGGGGTCAGAGACCTCCAGCATTCACAGCACCTCAGCAGAACCTGAGAGTCACAAACACCCTCCTGGATCTGGCTGAGCCACTCCAGCCCTGAGTGACAACCGGCAGCGTCTTGCCCAGCCACTGCCAAACAAGCCAAACAGCTTGAGGTCTTCCAAAGGCGCTGCAGACATCTCAGCCCCCTCACAAGCCAAGCTGAGGTCTGGGCTGTGCCTTCTCCTCCAGGCAGGGGTGAGAGGGCCATGCAGCTGCCCAGGTGCAGAGGTAGGTGGGCACCTCTCTGCCCTGGCAAGCCAACCACAGTGGGTCACACACACCAGCCCAGCTGGCTGCTATCTATCTCAGTTTGCCCAGGAAAAAGCCACCAAGCGTCCCTGGGGCTGTGGGGTGTGGAGGACACGAGTCCCAGAACACAGGGGAGGGTGGTGGAGCTCCCTGGGATGAAAGCAGCAATCAGGTCTCCATGAGGCAGACACGCTGGCCAGGGTTCAAAGCAAACTTCTGCAGCTGAGGGAGGTGAGGAGGGCTCAGCACAGCAAGGGGTGACTTGGCACAGTGCGGAACTCCTGGTGCACAGGGCTCGGGGGGGACCAGTTCTTCCTCCTGGATCTACAACAGCATGTTGGGAATCTCAGTGCAGAGCCTACAGCAGTCGTTAGCTTGGTTCCCCCCCTTGTCCCCAAACAGTGAGCAAATCCCATTTATCCTGAGGAAACCTGACATGGGGTGTGCCACAGGGAAAGCTGGATGGGGAAAGGGCCGTGGGCTGCAGCTGCGATGACCCTGTGACTGTCCCACACGGCCCCCGGCGTGGCGATGAGCTCATCCCGCTGTGGTTACCCTCGCACTGCATGCCAGGTGCTTTGTCATGAGGCAAGAGGAGGAGGGGGAACAGGTTATTCAAGGTCTGCAGCGCCCAGGGCACGAACAGGGTGAGGGCAGGGGCTGGGGGCAGGAGAGCTGGGCCGGCAGGCAGGGTGCAGCCCCCTCCCCTTCGCACAGGAGCTCCAGGAAAGGGGGGCTCAGGAGGGAGCCAGCGCCGGGCACTGCGGGACAGCCACAGGGCACGAGTGGAGGGAGCAGCAGACTTTGCCCCCGCCTACAGGGTGTGGCACAGAGACTGAACAGTCTGCAGGGCATAATTATCATCAAAGCCGGAACAGGTGGGTTGGGATCAGGAGGGGTCATATTTGGGTCAGGTCAGGAGACCTGACCTGCATGGGATCAACAGAACGGCCCTGTGGTGGGGTTTGCAGCGTGACAGCCTCCCTCCGTGCCCGGGGCTCCTCAGTGTTCAGTGTTGTCCCCCCCCTCCGTCACATTCCCAGCCTGAGAACCAGCGGGTTCAATGTGCCCAGATGGACCAGAACAATTCCACGGCCCTAGAGCACCTCCTGCCCTCCCCAGGCTCTTCTTTGCCATCTGTCCACCAAACTGGGCAAACTCCTTTTGGGGAGGCCACGACCCTGCAAGGCACAGGGACCGGGCACAGCAGCCCTTCTGCTCTGCCATCCCAGGGCATTGGACCCTCTGGGCACCTTGGAGACCTGGTGATGCTTCACAGAATACTGTTCCTTCTCTCCTGCTCCAACCACTGCTTTTCCTGCTGGCAGATACCGCAGCCAGAGCCCTGAGCCCCATGTGCTCATCCCACATGCCTTTGGGGAGGCTGTGGTGCTGTGCCCCCTTCCCCTGCACCATACCCCCCACCACACACACAGAGACCCTCCTCTCACGCACATCCCAACCCTGCACACACACACCCCCACCATCCTTGCCCCCATCTTTCCCCCATCCATGTCCCTCCCTGCTCTACCCCTTGGGCTGGAGGCTGGGGTCTTGGAGGGGGTCATGGCTGCTGACAGACTCTGTCTAGCAGAGCTCAGAGCTGGAAAGTTGGTACCACATTTGTACAAAGATTTGGCTTCTGCCAAGGTCTCCAGAAAACAGAAGAGGGGCCGGGGAAGCACTGAGGTGAGAGGTGAGGATGTTCCCAAACCTGCCAACCCCACACTGTCCTAGAGCCAGCCCTGTCACTGTCCCAGAGCCAGCCCTGTCACCGGCACACAGTTGGATGCCGGCTCCATTCCTAGCCCAGGGCAAGAGCCAGCAGGGACCTCTGCTCCCAAGGGCTGAGGGACTACAAGAGTCCCCTTCCTGTGGACAGGTCAAGCATTGCCCCAACAGTGCATCTGGTCCTTGCTCCAGAACCTGCCTGGGAAATGGTTGCAGCTCCTCCCTGCCCCAATGATGGTTGGAAATTTTCTCTTTTCATATTGAAGTACGGCCAGAGACACTGCTGTCCAGTCACTTCTCTTTCTGTGACCTTTGTGCGTGGCCAGAAGAGCTGTCCCCCACTCCCGATGGCTTGTTGGAGGCCATCAGGCTGGGCTGCACCCACACCCCGAGATCTGGGGATGGAGGGAAGAGCAGAGCTGAGGGCACCAGCCCTGGATGGGGGCAGAAGGACGCCCTGAGGAGGGATGACCCCATCCAGAGCACCAGCCCAGCGCAGGGGGCACGTCAGCAGCGTGAAGGAGAGAGGGTCTGGGAGACCTGCACACCTGCCACCCTCCCAGGGGCACGGCCACGCACGGCTGAGCTGCACGATGCCTGCTGCCAGAACGGGTCCCTGGGTCCCTCCCTGAGCTGGTGGGTGGAGGGAGCTCCTCGCAGGGCCCCCCCGGCATGGTGTGAGCCAGGTGCTGTTTGTGTTGGGGGAGGCGAGCGTGCGCACGCGCGTGTACGTGTGGGCAGGGCCCCCGCGCATGGAGCTCGGCGAGAATGCCGTGTCACACGGGCTGGGCACCACCCGTACATTCATTTTGCAAACAGTCGTGGGGTCATGAGCAACGTAAAGGGCAAGTGTGGGTAGTGCCAGCGCCCATGCTGAACCATGCCTCCTCATCTAGGTCACCCTGGGAGATGCGGTGGGGCACGGGGAGTGGATGGAAGGACGCAAGGAAACTCTTTGCCCTGGGACAAACAAAGCACAGCACCAACTCATGCAAAACCAAGGTGAGGGACTGAGGATTCCCCCAGCCAAGTGCCTGGTGGGTCTGTAACAGCTGGAGCTGCATTCCTGTGCACCTCCCCCAGCACTGGGCACAAGGATCTGGGGCTCACGACCGGCTGGCTGGACTCCCGGTGGAGATGTGGGAAGCCAGGGAGGTTCCTGGCACCCATCCAGATCTCCAGGGCAGCTGGGGATCTTGCAATCCTGCTGGGTCTCCCAGGGCTGCTGAAGGTGACCAGGCTTCTAATGCAGTTTAGCTGTGGTGACCCCAACACCACTTACCTGTTCCTTGGTGCAGTGGCCAAAGCCAGGGCTGGATGTTCTGGCCGAGGTGCTGCTGCCCCTGCCCTCCCTGCTCTCAGGGCAGTCCCACGGTGGCTGGGGGTCCCACTGTCTGCTATTCCACCTTCCATCCCAGACATCCTGCAGGCAGGGAGAGCAGGGCACAGCGCAGGGGGAACCAAGGCCACCTCATCAGCCTGAACTGGTGGTTTCCCAGAAGAGGGATGTGGAAGTCTTGACACTGCACTGCTTCTCCAGCACCTTGGGTGGTTCTCTCAGCTGCAGAGGGCATTTAGGGTGCAGGGGCGGCTCTGTGCCCCGGGGTGGAACCCTGTGGGGCTGCAGACTCTGGGGAGCTGTCTCTTTTCAGACATGTGCTGGTCCTGAAACTAATTTGCCTTCAAACCTGTCGCTCACAGAAATAAAATGCAACACTGAAAGTGCCAGTGGAGACCCCAAACTAAGGCCCATTTTGGAAGCTCTCCTTTCCCCCAGCCCTGCAACCCCGCTCTCACTCTCCTGCCCCTGCCCTCTGACACAGAGCTGTGCAGCCCCTGGACAGCAGATCAGGGGCTCAGCAAGTGTGGCAGAGCTCTTACTCCTTTTAATGCAGGACTGGATGAGATACCCACTGGGATGAAGGCAGCACCTTGGCCCCATTTCCCGGAGAAAGGAAGAGCTGTCAGAGAGGGGAGGGACTGTAGGACCCTCTGAACTTTGCTCCTGTCTGCCTGGTAACAGGGCAGTCCCCTGGCACCCGGGGGCCCTGCCGCCCCGAGGCATTGCCTGGCGCTGCCCCACCACCCTGGGGTCTGGAGGCTGTCCCCAGCCCTGCCCTCGCTGCCCGACCTCGGGCTGGCACCGCGGCTCCCGGTGTCGCTGGACTCTCCGGGGACTGGGCTGGGCTCAGCTGCCGTGGAAATTCCCCACCTCCCTCCCGCGGCAGGACCTGCTCCGCCTCAGTGCCCAGAGAGCCCGAGGGCTGTCCCCAGCCCGGGCTGCGCCTCTCCCTCGTGCCTGGAGCGCAGCCCGTGTCCTGACGCTGCAAAAGCCCTGATGAGCAAGTCCTGACAGCGCTGCAGGCGGAGCTGGCCGCGAACAGTGGCCTCTTTGTATGGCCGGGAGCAGGCGGGTGCCGTGCTCCCGGGACGGATTTATTTGTTTATGGAGGTGAACGCTCACAGCTTGTTTGAAAGGAAAACACGGCACCTCGGGGTGCAGGCAGCGGTGCCTCCCCACGGCCAAGCCCGGGCACCCAGAGCTGGGCATGGGTCCTGCAGGGTGGGAAAGGCTCAGAGCACCCAGGTGTCACTCAGTGCCAGGGCAGAGCCCACCCCAGCCCTGCTGCAGGCTTCTTGGGAAAGGGGACACTGAGGCAGGAAGGAAAGGACAGCGAAAGTCCTTGCCCAGGATCCTTCCAGCACTGTCCTGTGGCTGGGACTTGAGGCAAGCACCACATCCAGCCCTTCAGGGCTCGTCTGGATCTGCTCCAGCCCTGACACAAGCTCATCCCACACCTGGACCAGCGCATGGAGTGCTGCATCCACAGCGGGCAGCTCCTCCCTGCCTTTGGCTCCCAACCATAGTGAAGATGCCAGCAGGCTGCCACAGAATGGCTGATGTGACACCTGAGGCCATGTCCCCCAGAGTCCCTCTGCTCCTGGGACTGGGGGCAGGGGACAGAGAAGATCAGGAGCCAAACTTAGTGAGGTTGCAGTTAGGAAAAGGAACGGTCTTGATCAGTTTTGGGCTGTCCTGTGGGCAGAGGAGCCTCATGTCTATCCAAACTACAGGTCTTGGCTGCCATGAGACTTCACTCCCACAGCCTGGCAGCAGCAGAGTTCACCATGAGCTCAGCTGGCCAAACCCCTCCCAAGGTGCAGCTCACTGGCCTGCAGAGAGGGGTGTCTGTGTGTTTTGGGGGGCAGGCAGGCGAGAAGCTGGCAGGTGTGCTGGAGGGAACTGTGTGTAGCCTTGGGCTGTGGAGGAAAGCTGCTCAAATGCTCATATTTATCCTCCCTCAGTGAGTGCCACCTCATTAACCACAGTGCCACCCTGGCCACCCTGTGCCTGGTACACCTGGGCATCTTCTTCCCCATCCGTGGAGATGGCACAGTGGTCCTGCCTCTCCTCCATCAAGGAGCATCATCAGATCCTTGGGGCAGTTCCTGCTGGAGTCTCATCCACTTGGCCCCGTGGTGATCACAGCCACAGGGGTGACTCCCTCCAGGAGGTTATGGTAATTTTGGGTCAGGAATGCCTCAGGAAGCCTGAGGTGTTGTTCCAGCAGTGTGTGCTCACCCTTCAGTGCTAGTGACTGCAGAGGGGAATGTGCGCTTCTGGGGACACCCAGCTCTCCAGGCTCTGGCATCCTGTGGGATGATGACCAGCAGTGATGGTGTGAGTGTCTGGGTCGTGCCCATCGGTCCTGCTGCAGCTTGGCTGGTGGTCTCCCAACAGTACAGCATCATGACCCTCATGTCTAGCGAGGCTGGGGCAGCTTCAGTGGGAGCAGGTGGGATTTAAGCTCATCACCAGGAGAAGCTGATGGCCAGCAGTGCTTTAGGATGAGGTCCAGCAAATCTGGGGGGCGAGTGGAGCTGTAGGAGCACCCTGACCTATTGCAGCTGCTTCTCAGAGCACAGCTGATGCTGCTGATGGGGTGGCCAGACCAGCCTGGACCATCTCCAGCCTTCTCCACACACACAGAGCTGGACTGGCTGGCCTGGGAATGGCCACAGGAGGGCAATGACCACACAGGACACCTGGACAGTACTTGTAACACACTCTATCAATTGAGACCTGTCCTACATGGAGCTGGTGAGCCCATGTAACACTGTGGGCCTCCCTCCAGGCACAGAGCTGGGCTGTTTGTTCTTTTGCTTGTATAGCATGGGCTGTCTTCCAGTTTGGCTTCAGAGCTCCCAAGTGACAGAAATGAGCACATCAACTGTTCCATTTCTGCTGAAAAAAGACACCTGCACCAACCAGTGTGTAACTTTCCTGCTTTGAATTCATTGCAGACTGAGCCTGGAGAGGTTTCGCTCTGTCAGCAGACTGGTCTGTAGATGTCTTCATGTTATCCTTCTGAACAACGAGAGATCAGTTCAAACCAGGCCAGCTGTTTGATCAGTGCAGTTCCCCAGTGGCCACTTGCCTGGGAGGAACCTGACAAGTCACTGGGATGCTTGAGCTCTCCCCAGTCCTTAGCTGTGGACAGCCATGAGTCTGCAGCCACCAAACAGGAGATGACAAACCCTAAGAACAAAAAGCAGAGTTCAGTGCCCTGTCATGGCTTGAGACCATGGGACAACGATGGCACAGAGAAGGGTACAGGTTCAGGAGTCATGGTGAGACTTGTTCAGACCCTTGCTCCCAGCACCCACCCAGTCAGGGCAAGTTGCCTTTCCCGTGTAGAAATTCTTGTGTCATCCCCACGACCATCATATGGGGATGACAGCACCTGCAGGATAATGCAGGCCTGTTCACCCCTGAAAGCAAGCTGGTGAATCCCTCCTGTGCCCCGCAACAACCCTTCAGCTCTGGCAGTTGTGGCTTGCCAGTATCCCCCACCCTGCAGCCTCCCAGCTCAAACTGGATCTGTGTTTTTGTTGCAAAGCCTGCTATGCGGGGAGCAGGGGAGGCAGGCCTGGGGACACAGCCAGCGCTGTCCCTCCCTGCCAGCTGCTGGCTGTCCCCATGTGCTGTTTGCTCAGCCCTGGGTACCGTGTGAAGGCAAACACGGCAGTGCCGGGAGGAGCAGAAACGAGGGCAAACAGAGGCTGTCCCAGTCCTGCAGCCACCGGGCATGCTGAGTGGTGTTTGGGGGTTTCCAGGGCACAGCCAAAGCCGATGGCACCCCAGGGCCCTGACAGCCCCTCGCCTCTCTCAGTGGTGTGGCACTCCCTGCCCAGAGGTTCTGGCTGCCACAGCCCCGCAGTGTCCCCCTGTCCCCCCAAACTGCTTTCACGGAGTGCAGACTCAAACTGTGCCATGTGAAGCAGGCAGACCAAACTCCCCAGAACAGAGAGCTTGGTGGTTCCTGAGGACACAGAGACAGTCCCCAGCAGGAGGGTGGTTAATGCCACCACACTAAATTTGCCATCGTTGTGTGCCATCCTGAGAAGCAGAGCCTGGACTGGTCGGTGACCCTGTGCCCCACTGGCAGTGTCCCCCACCCCACAGGCAGTGCCTGTCCCTCCTCTCTCAGCCCCAGGCATGTCCTCTGCTGCTGTCACCTCTGCAGCCCCATCCCCCTCCACTCCCAGCTCCCTTTGGCTGCCCCAGTGGAGGGGAGGGAAGGGAGGAGGCAAAGCATCTTTCCAGTGCTGCTGGGGAAGGACAGGCCAAGTTCAAACCAGCAGCACCTGGGGCAGACAAGGTGCCCATCTGACCCAAAAAGAGACATGGTGGGACCTTGCACATCTGGCTCCTTGGGAGCCTGCGGCCCATGGCCAGAGCTGACCCCGTGCCAGGCCAGGACCTGGCTGACCCTTGTCCATAGGAGCCTCTGAACAATGTAAGTCACCTCCTCCCCCTCCTCTAATTAGCACAGCCATTTGCTGGGGAGCTGTGCTGATTTTCTCCTATGACATCTCAGGTCAGGGACAGTCCTGGTTTTCCTCCTAACGCCTGCTGAGCCTGACCTGCTGAGAACAGTGCCCGCTCATCACACGTGTGCCGCAGCAGGCTTTGCTCTCTGCCGGGCCCGTGCAGGAGGGTGCCTGCCCCTGCACTTTGGGAGCCATTCTTACACCTCTGAAAAGGGCACCCAAAATAACTTCTCACCTCCCCCATCTACCCCACAGGCAGTGGCAGAGGGGCCACAGTGTCCCTGCTGTGCCAGGACCCACCCTGACCCAGGCCAAAGGGATGTGGCCCGGGCTGCACAAAACCAGAGGCATTTCCAGGGCCACCTCTGCCAATTCAAAGCAGAAAGAGAAATCCAGCGTTCACAGGCTGATCGTTGCATGCTTGAGGTGTGTCTGCAGATACATTATCTGTCCCATGGTGGGGTCTGAAGTCCAAGAGATAAGAGGCTGGGGAAAGGACTCTGCCAAGCTGCTGTGGGAGAGATTCCAGGAGCTGGCAGAGGGTGTGGAACAGGTTCCCAGTGCACAGTGCTGGTGCTGCCAGGTTGTGCTGGGAGAGGTCAGGTCCTCAGTGGCACCGGTCCAGTGCGGGGCTGACTGCCTCCTGCCTGGCCAGCTGTGCAGAGGGGCAGGGGGACATCACTGGGACGTGTTGGAGCAGCGGGAGCTGCCCAGCCCAGCCCAGGCTGCCCATGCAGGAGGTGGGAGAGAGCAAGAGGCATGGCTGGGGCTCACAGCAGGCAGAGGGGAGCAAATGCTGCTCTGCCAAAGCTCCCTGCACCCGCCCATCCCCACACAAGAGTCCTTTGTTCCTGCCATGTCCCTGTCCCCACTGCTGCTCCATGAGTGAGGGACGAGCCCCATGGCCCTGGTGACTCTGGCAGGCAAAATGAGAATAATTAGAAGGAGGTGCCTTTATTACAGGTGTCTGTGAGGGCTTGCAGAGTCTGACCCGGGGGGCCCTTTGATCTCAGCTTTTGAAACTCTATAGATTTGCTGACAGAGCTGCTCTGTATTTCCAGGTCACCAGGATGATCATTTCCATCTGGGAACAATGAGGCCTTTATGCTGCCCTGTGTGTTGGACTGTCCCTGTGTGGAACGAGCTGCTGTGCAGGAGGATGTGCTGCTGTACAAGCCCTGTCGGCCTCGACTCCTTCTCTGGGTGGGTGAGGGACAGCAGCAGGAGAGCCCACCCAGCTCAGCATCCTCATTCCCAATGAAAAATGGGAGGCTCCTAATGCCAGGAGGTCAAATTTACCCAATGCACAGCCCTGTGAGAGGGCCTTTAGTCCCCAGGATGTACCCAAAACCTTCCTGCTCCCCTGGGGAAAAGCCCTGCACATCCCCAGCCCCAGAGGCAAAGTCCAGCCTCTGGGATGGGTCACATTGGGAGTCTGCACATGGGGGAATTTCTGTGCCTCCCAGTGCAGGGGACCCAACAGCCCAAGGCAGGGAGCAGGAAATGTCAGGGTTCCTGAGCAGGTCCTGAGCCAGGGCACTGCAGGGTGGGCACCTCCGCTGTGTGCTGTTTGGAGGGCTCCTGGCATAGCACCCAAAACAGCAGGTCCCCAGGCACTGTCCTGGGTCTCCTCACTGCCCCACGCTCAGCCCCTGTGCTCTGCAGTAGCAGAAAGCCCTAAGCCTGTATTTCTCAGGGCAAAATAGGCTTTGTTGGGGAAGAGCCATGCTGTAGAGCCTGGAAGCTGGGAACAAGGCAAGGACAGAGAAGCACTTGGGGAGGAGATGCTCTTGTCCCACCTGGGATTTTGTCTGAACTGAAAAAGCAGCATCTAAAAAACCCAGCATTTTCCTGGTTGACATGGTCTGTCCATGCCTTTTCCAGCTCCACAGCCTTCCTCAACCTGGGAATCTGCAGTGACACCTTCCTCTCCCTTTCCTCTCCTGGTAGGCTCCCAGGGAGTCCATACCCGTCTCCTTCTGGTCCCAGCTTGGCTGGGGCTGCTGGAGGCTGTGGTTTTGCCTTTGTCAAAACAACGCATTGTTTGGCAGCAGCTGCAGGCGTGGGGACCGGTCCTGCCAGTTCCCTTGGCTGGGACAGCTTTTGCTGGGGTACAGGGTAAAATTTTGACTGGATAAGCTCCAAGCTCTGGTCCCTGGGGAACAGGGTGTCCCCACAGGTGCTCTGGGAACACTCACTGGGGACACCCATTGGGTCCAGTCTGACCCCCTCGGGCTGTGCTGGGGTGATGATTTCATCCCTCTACACCCGATGGAGCATGGCTGCTCCCGGCCTGAGGAATGCAAGGAGCTGTCCGTGTGGAGGCCAGCAGCGTTAGCCACTGTCTTCCACGTTCCAACAGCAACCGGCTCCAGTGCCAGAGACCTGCCCACCTCTCTCCTGAACCCGCGGAGGCTTGGTGGGCACTGTGGCATGGGGCATGCTGAAGCCAGAGCACAGGTCCTGGGCAGCAGCTGGTGTGGAGGTCTGTGTGGTGATAGCGGCCTGGCTGATCGATTCATGGATAACGGGAACACAGCCAGCAGGGTGCAGCTTCTCTGTGTGCTTGCTGCCCTCTCCTTGCACTGCATGTCACCTCCTGGTTTTGCAAAGCAAATCCTGGTGGTGCAGGGGCAATGGAGTGGGGACACCTGCTTTTAGACAGATAAATTCCCCAGGGATCAGAGCTGGAGAAGGCAGTCAACCTCTCTGTTGGTGGGGTGTGGGACGTGGGGGCACACGCCCCCCACCCTGCTCCCTCTCCCCACCATGCTCCAGCAGAGCTGTCTCCAGGCAACCCAGGCAGAGCAAGGAGAGTCTCTCCCCTGCCAAGGTGTGCTGGTGCCACACATACCTCACATAGCTGGACGCAGGCATCACCAGGCACCAGGATTGCTAACCCTTTCCTATTCCCCAGGCAGCAAAGCCAGCTGAGTGCTGGTCTTCCAAGGGTGCCACTGGCCTCCAGACCCAGTTCCAGCACCCTGAGGATCCAGCACAGTGTAGGCAGTGCTGGCACCCACCTAGGCAAGGAGCCAGGAGCCTCCATGGTGCCAAAACTTGGCTTTGCTGCCTCTGCATTTGTCCTTCCAGCCATGAGCACACTACAGCGCAGCTCACCCTCCTCGAACCCTGTCACCTGTATTCTGCCACCACCCCTGTGGCACTCTGACTGCACCTCCCTCCATCATCCCCTCAGACAAGGATGCTCCCAGCTGCCTGAGAGAAACAGAAGCCATAGAATGGTTTGCATTGGAAGGGACAATAAATCACCTCATTCCACCCCCCTGCTATGGGCAGGGACACCTTCCACTATCCCAGGGTGCTCCAAGTCCAGTCCAACCTGGCCTTGGACACCTCCAGGGATGGGGCAGCCACAGCTGCTCTGGGCAGCCTGTGCCAGGCCCTCACCATGCTCACAGGGAGGAATTTCTTCCTATTCTCCAACATAACCCTGCCCTCAGGGTTTGAACCATTCTCCCTTCTCCTGTGTCCTAAGTCACAATGCAGGTCACCATGTACAGAGTCCACTGCAGGTGGGGGCTTCCCCGAAGCTCTTTGTCTGCCCTAAGCAGTGTTCAGGGGGATCAGACTGGATCCCTGCTTATCTCCAGGATGCTGAAAGGTCCACCAGGTTCCCTGCAGCATCTCCCTCTCCCAGCTGCAGCACGGCCAGCTATCCACTGGTGGCTGCTCCCAGCAAGCACTCACCCCATGCTCAGGCCACAGCAATCTGACGTGTCCTGCACCCAAACCTGGAACATGCAGGAAAGGAGCCTGCAGACAAATCAACATGAGCCACAACTGTGTGGCTCTTCTGGTTCATTGCAAACCTCCCAGCTCACATTTCACACCCTTGGAGGAGGAAGGTGTCTTTTCTGCTGGAATCTGAGATCCAGCTGAGCCCATGTCAGAGCAGACAGGAAGCTCTTCATGCGTGACTGGGGGTGCAAGTGCTGTGTTTCCATGTTGGCATGCATGTGGATGTGTGTGCCTTCGTGTAGATGCCTCAGTAGGTGAGTCTGCATACAGCTGGGTCCCCAGGCTGCTTTCAGGTGTTTGTGTGTTCTCCTGGTTCTGGGTGCTCTCTGCAGGGTGGATGCATGGAGAAGAGAATCACATTATGCCTGTCCAGGGGCTGCAAGTCCTACTCTTTCACCTTCAGTTCTCATTTCAAGGACTCCTTAAGATCTCCCCACTCATCCCTCTGCCACGTCCTCCTTAACCCGCTATCTTGGAGTGATTTATGAGGATAGTCTATTCTGTGATCCTCTGCTTTATGCCCAAAAATGGCTGCTGGATCTTTCAGGCTCAGGACTGGGTGTGTGCAGGGCCAGGGAAGGAGGGGAGCTGTGGGTTTTTTGGTGGCACTTTCAAAGCCTCGCTGCCCAGGCGTTCCGTGGCGCTCTGTGGTTTGGTTTTGCTTGGCTTGCTTGGGTTTTTTGGCCCAGGCAAAAAGCTTTTCCCCTTCCCTGGCTTGGAGAAGCTGCAGCAGCAATCTTTCAGCTGCCTTGAGGTGAACTGAACAGCTGCTGGTCGGAGGCCAGAGAAGTGGGACCGGTGGGAGTGGGCCGCCCTGTTCCAGCCCCAAGCCTCAGGGAGCCGAGCCAGGGAGTGAAAGCACACCAAGAGAATCCAGCCCAGCTGCTTCATCTCCCCTGGAGAGGAGGCTGACACCAGAGAGCCACCAGGGTTTTGCCTCCTGCTGGAACTCCTCTGTGGAAGCTCCACTTCCCTCAGTATGAAAGCTGGCATCATTTCATACCATGTGTTGGGAAGGGGGGTTTATTTCTTCAATGTTTGCCCCATTCTCTGGGCATTTTTGGGTCTTTGTTCCTGTTGGTGGGGGGGAGGGCATGAGTTCTGATAATTCAGTGTTTAGCAGTTGTTTCCTTTTCTTCCTTGCTTTGTGGGCTTTGTTGTTAATAAACTGTTGAGTTTTTTCTTCACTTTCCTCTATTAGCATTCATTTTTCTGTCAGCAGAGGGGGATTGTTGAAACTCTTTAGAGAAGACTACTCATTGCAGTGTGTCTCCTCTTAAATTTGTCTCAAAACTGAGACACCCACACTACAAGCTTCTCCTGCATCCTCCAGCCTGCTGTCTGCCTGGCTTCGGGCAGCCCATGCTGCAGAGTCTGACACCCTGGGACTGCCTGAAGTGATTCTTCTTCCCCCTGAGCCAGCCTGCCTATCCTGGCAGTATCCAGAGACTCACACCATCCAAGACCCCTCTAGCCAAAGCCCTGACATCACAGGGGTGTGGGGGTGGTCTGGATGCCCTCAGCCTCTCTGCTGCAGCTCCCGCTCCTCACAAACCTGCACAGCCCACAGTGGAGCAGGGGCAAAACCACGGGTGGGATGTTTTGTGCCTGAGACCAGAGAAGAAGAGAGAGCCTGAGCATCAGGACAGGCATGGCTCTCAGGGGTGCTGGGTGTTAGCAGCAATATTTTGAAGCCCTAGCAAGTGGCACAAAGAAGGAAAGGGGCAGGCCAACCATGAAGCATCACATGAGACCATGCAGGTGCCTCTGGAGGACACTAAAGGTGAGCTACGCACAGGCAGCATCCAGAGCACACCGTGCTCCAGGTCCTTTGCCGGGTAGAAGGATGGGATGGAGTCTGAGCTGCCCAGGGGTGCCAGGAGATTTTTATTTGTTTCCCGGAGAGGTGGATCCCAGGAGAGTTGTGGGACTGCTAGCCCAGACTCTCCTCAGCTGTGAGTTCTGCCCACTGGCCCTGTAGTCCAAGAGGCTCTGCCAGCTGGTGGCTGGTCCAGGCTGTGCCAGCCTGAGCACAGCTCTCCCCACCAGCACCTCTGGCTGGTGGGCATTTCGCAGGTGTCTGATAGCAAGCACCCAGGTGAGTAGTCCCTGAGGGCAAGCTGAGCTGACCTGAGCTGGGGATGCAGGTCTGAGTGACAGAGCTCTGCTACAGTGCTGAATGCTGGGGACACGGCATGGAGGTGAGCAGGGAAAGCCAGGCAAGGAGCTCAGAGCAGCTGGAGCACAGATGAATCCGGCACAAATGCCGTATTTCCATCTCCTCAGGTGTTACTGCTGTTCCAGTATTGCCAGCTCCGGAGTGAAAGCAGTTTAGGGAAACCCCAGCTTGGTGACCAGACCAGATTTAGATCTTGTGGCTAACAAAGGAAGCCTGCTCCAGGGCATCTTCCAGCACCAGCACCCAGTCTGGAGCAGGTTTCCGAGCTGATGGGCACTCTGTTCAGTCCCAGGCAGTACGGCTCGTGCTTGGCAAAGCTGCTCACAGCCACAGGGCAGCCCCATGCTGGAACAAGTGGTGGGTGGAAGTGCCCAGGGTGATGCACAGCAGCATGTGCAGAGCCAAAGGATGGGGATCCCCATGGTATGCAGACCAGTAAAGCAGAGGAGCACGTGGGGTTCACCTGCCTGAGACAGAAATGCCTGGCAGCCCCAGGAGCTGAGCTGAGCCTGCCCACCACCTCCACCTCTCCAAGCTGGTGGGCTGTGCCTGGAGCAGCTCCAGGCACACGGGAATGCGCCGGTGACTCACACCAGCCTGCTCCCCTAATATGGCACAAGGGCCCCTGTGCCCTGCCAGGTGCTGGGGTGAGCCAAGAGCCAACACTGCCTTAGAGGGCTGTTCACGCCTTCCCCATGGAGCTGGTGCTGGCAGCCTGCACTGTGCAGCACCCGGGCTGGTGGCCCATGGGCAGGGCTGAGCCCCAGCACAGGCTCTGCAGCCACCAGCCCAGTGGAGGCCAGCCCGGACCCCCAGCCTGTGCCTCTCGTTTTGCCCACAGCTCCTGGAGCAGCCCAGGCTGGGAGTTTTGGGGAACTCCCAGCCCAGTGCCCTGTGCCACAGGTCCTTGTGTCACCCTGCACCAGGTGGGTGCCAGCACCATCCCGCCACGCTGCCGTAAAGACTTGTTTCCATGCCAGGGAGCTGCATTACTTCAGAACAAGGGGAAAGGAGCTGAAGTCCTCTCTCATGGAACCTTGGCACAGCTGGCTCTTCTCAGAGGTCCTGCATGGTGTAGAGATCACCTCGAGAGTCTCCCAGCACCAGTCCTGACTGGACCCCAGTGATGAAGGAGTGGGGAACCAGCTGATCACCGCTGCCAGGGAGAGGGTTCCTGCTGGCTCAGAGAGGCAGAGTCTAATCCTCCATGCAAGCAGTGCCTGCATTTTTTTTCTGAGCTGCATTTGCACTGTGCTTTGGGTAAGAGTCATTTCCCTCTCCCAGCAGCAGTGGCTGGCCCTGGGTGGACATCCTGATGGAAAGGGTGCCCTGCCAAACCTTTGCAGGGTGCAGAAATTGCCCCCAGCTCTGAGACTCCCCCAGCTGAGGGGTCCTGGTCTTGCTGTCCTCCCGACAGAGGGTAGAGTGTGATGTGCTCGGCCCTGTGGAGGATGGGTCTGATGGGTCTGTCTTCTCTGACAAACTGAGGCAGCTGCCTCCTACCTGGGAGCCCTTCTGCCACGGATGGGGAAACTGGAGCAGGGAGAAGCCGTGACTTACTCCCATTTTCAGGCATGCTGAGGAGGGTCCAGGCCCCGGCACCTCGCGGGAGAGGGGGCCCACGCTGGTGGCACCGTGGAGTGAGAGGACAGGGCAGGATGGTGGCAAGAGGAGCAGCCTGGACTGCGGGATGACTCAGCTGTGATGTGCCGGGGGTGAGGCTCAGCCCAGCCTTTCGCAATGTGTTTACCAGCACCTGGGTGGCCGCTGCCTTCCAGGACGGGCAGCCCCTCCTCCTCAGCCCCGAACCTGCTCGCCAGGCTCAGCGCAGCTGGGAGTGACCTGTTCCCACCCCAGTCTGCCTGGCTCATGGTGGGCAGCTGGGCAGGGAGCCTCTGGCCAGCCTTCTGCTCCGGCACTGCTGCTGGCATGCTGCCCCTGCCCAGGAGACAGCAGTAACCCAAACTGAGCTCGTGGAGTGTCCTCCCAGGGCAGCCAAAATCTGCCGGGTGCACCAAAACACAGTCCCAAACCACGGGAAGGTGGTGGCACATCGGAGCAGTTATATCCACATGGTGTCAGCCCAGGGAGCGGGACAGAAATTCCCCTGCATTCCTCACACTGTTTGCTGACTGACATCCCAGCCACCTGGCCACCTTCTGCCAGCTGCCGGGATACGTGTCCTGTGTGGGCAGGAGACAGAGAGTCAGGGGAAAGTCCCTTTATATGGATAGTTTTAGAGCTAAACATGCTGTTTTGAGAAATTTCCCTAGAGGAAAGTCAAGGGCAACAGATGCAAAAAGTGTTTTATTTCAATTCAGCTTCTTGTGGAACTTGAGATGGGAAATGCTGGTCAGAAGCAGAAACACCAACATTTCCTTCGGCAGTGGGCTGGGAAGGAGGGTGTCAGGCCCATCTCCCTGCTTTCTGCTCTAGGTTAACTTGGTTTTGCTGCCACAGCACTGCCAGGGATGGACACTCAGCACAATGGTCATCAGTGCTCCTGCTGCAACTGGAAACAACTGCTGTGCCACGGGCAGGAGTGCCTGGCACATGAAGACCCCAGACAAGAGGTCCCAGAGCCTTTAGCAGAGATCTCAGGAGCTTTCAGCAGGTCCATGTTGATCCCCGCCACGCTGGCCGTGGGGCACTGCAGAGCGATGCCAGTGCCTGCTGCATCCTGCTGGCACCTGGCCAGCCCGGACCCTTCGTCACGCTGAGCACACGACCTGTGCGCAGCAGTTAACCTCAAAACACCGTTCCCAGTTAACATAATTGGGCTCTGGGCAAGGCTGGGCCCTCTAGAGAAAACCACGTGTGGCCTTGTCTCCTGCTGGCCATTTTGCTGGCCCGTTTCCATCACATGATTCATGTCAGCTCCCAGTGCCAACGGCTGAGAAGGAACCTGTGTCATTGCATTGTCCCCGGGATATTTACTGCTTGGTTACTGATCAAGGTTCAGGCTGGCAGCAGCTTGCACCGCAGGCAGAAACCGGCGTCCCCAGCCTGGCAGGAGCTGTGGCTGGGTCAAGGTGGGCAGCTGCCCTGGCTCCTCCAGCATCACAGTGCTGCGGGGATGGATGGCTAGAGGCAGCTGTGCAGTGCCACAGCTTGGCATGGCAGCTCTCTGGCTGCCTGGGGAGGGCTCTGCCATTCTCACTGCCCTCCAGGCTCCTGCCAGGCTCCACCCCGACGGTGCCCCAGCATTCACCCTGACTGCTTTGCTGCCCCAGCTCCACAGCAGGAACATCAGAGAGGGCAGGGCCCACACATGAAAGAGAATGTCTTCACCCACCCCATGCCAGGAATATCTGCCCGCAGGCCGCGTGCACTCATGGGCATGGCACGTTTTGCCTCAGCTGATTCTCTAATGGGTCCCCAAATGCGTATTCAGCCCAGCCCCTTCCTCTCTGGGGCCGACCTGCAGCTCCCCTGCTGCAGCAGTACCTGGCAGAGATCAAACTCCTGTCCCCATTCCCGGGTTCAGAGGGTACCCAGGGAGGCGGGGAAGGTGCCGCGCAGCACATTCGGGAGCCACGCGTGTGGTAAATCAGTGACAAAGCCACAGGTCCTCATGTGACGGCAGTCTGTGGCCTCTCCCCGTGGACAGCGGGCAGGAACGGGCACTGGTGTGGCTCTCGACTGCCACGCACCCCGGCTGCCACCGCCCTGCAGCGCTGGGCATGGGATGTACATGGGGGTGTGTGGCAGCAGGGCAGGGAGGGGGCAGCTCCTGTTCCCCGCAGGTCGTGCTGACCCCACGCTCCCGGTGCTGTGGAGCAGGCGGCCGTGGCTGGCGTGGGGCTGGGGCCTCGGCCCTGGGACACACCTGAGCCTCTTCTCCTCCGGGTCCTTGCTTAGCAATGCCCCTCATTTGGGACCAGCTCTTCCCTGACCACCTCTCATCACCTGTGTGGATGGGATGGGAACTTACGTAGCCCCTTGGTGGTCTCCTGGGATACACCCATCCCTCCAGCAACCTCCAGGGCCTGAAATGAAGTTTTATTTCAATTATTGTATCTCTGTAACAGTGAGAGACAGAAGGGACACCAAAAACCCCCAGTTTCTATGGCAACCAGGAATAACCTCTTTGGAGACAGTGCTGTTTCTGCCAATCTCTAGCCCAGACCCTGGTGATAAGGAGCCAGCATGGCCTCTTGAAGAGCCCCATGACAACTAAAGCAGAGTCCCTCAGCTGCGGAGTCCACCCTTTCCTGGTTTCTCTACCTGCTGCCTTTGCTATACTGTCCTGCTCTGCAAAAAACAGAGCCAAGAGGGATTTCTGCAGTTTCACAGCTGGGGGAGCAGGACAGGGACTGCCCTCGTTCAGCCCAGCCTGCACCCCACCAGCTCTTTGCTGCAGGTAAGTGCTTCTCACTGGCAGTCCCACCCTGGACTGGGGGAGCCTCTGCCCCATCCTGTGCTCCTCCAAGCTACGATGGAGGATAATCACCCTGTTCACCCTGCCACACAGTGGCAGGGTATTCCTACATGGAGATCTCACTGGGAGTCCACGACGTCTGGGAGAAGGCAGCCAGTGCTGCACTGCCTCATGCCTCCACGGGGCAACTCAGCACGGGAGTGCACAGCGGCTCATCACCCCTCCCTGGAGCCGGGAGGGACTCTCTGCTCCGAGGCACCTCATGGCACTGCATGACATAGAGTCCTCCGTGCCCACAGCTGGAGAGAACCCTGAGAGAGCTCACCCAGGGAAGCTGTGGAAGCACCATCTGGGCATGGTCCTGGGCAACCTCCTCGAGGTGACCCTGTTCCTCCAGCCTCTGGGCAGGTGCCTCCCAGGGCCACAGAGGGCCCGGGGCCGGTCGGGGCTGGGGAGGAGCCGCCCGGCCCTGCAGGCCCGGCCGCGCCTCAGGAGCCTCCCCTCAGCCTCAGCCACGGTGACGTCACGGCTGGTACAGCGCGGGAAACCCTGACCCCGAGTAACCCCGCAGCGCCGCCGCTCCTGATTGGCTGCGGCGCGAACAAGGTGGCGCACAGGGCCAATCAGAACACAGCTACCACCGCGCCAGTGTGGCAGTGACGGAAGGCCTCTGATTGGCTACCGGGCCTCTCCTGAGGGGTTGTTGGTGAGCGCCGGGCGCTGATTGGCTGCTTGGGCCGCTGCTGGAAGCTCATTGGTTCCTTGCTGGTGCTGCAATGGCGGCCGGGGCGGCTCCTGATGCCCGGCGCGGCGTGAGGGAGGAGGGCGGGCCCCAGTCCCAGTCCTTCCCCTGGCCCTTCTGCCTGTGGGGCGGGGGTCGCCTGTGGGGCAGAGTCTTCCCTTGGCTCACCCCAGCAGTGCACGCTCTGTTGGAGGCCAGCCCTGGCACTCACATCCCACCTTTAGGAGGCAGAGCCTGTCCCTGCGGCCTTCCGTGTGATCGTTGAAAGGAATGAGAGAGAGGTGTCCTTACAAACAAACTGTGGGCCTGCTGGTGGGTAAAGCCAGATACTGAGAGGTGAAAGAAGCGATGGGAGGAACCAAAACTTCGATAGGAATTCCACTAATTGATATTGACTGTTGCTCACCCAAGGTTGTGCTAAATTCCTGGACTTAGAAAAAAAGAACAGAGATGCAAAGAAAAAGGAGGGGTGGGGGAGGGATGCACATTAGAAGGTCTGTATTAGGCATTCGGGAAGTCTGTACCTCTCAAGTACCTCAGCCAGTGGGGAAAGAGGGAAATGTGGCTGGGAAATTAGGATAAAAAGGAGGCTGCGTCCTCCAGCAATTTGAGAGACCCCATGGGAAATGGTCCATGGCCTCTCCCTTTATTTACATGAAGTTACAGAACTCCTCTGTCTCATTTTTGGACATAAACCTCTGACATCGTGGGTTAATTTTCCTGACATCCTCATCTGCTGGGTCTGGCCATCAAGGGCCTGGGCCAGGTGTTCAGCATCAGTTCCCAGTCTTTCTTGCTCTGGTCTGTGATCTTGGGACAAGCCCCAGAGCCTGAGAAAACAAAGCACTACAGGTGGAAAGTGATTCCTGGCTGTAGGGTGAGGGCTTTGAACAATATCTGGGAGAGCAGTGGAAGGGAGGGACTTGGTCCATGCAGCAGATCATGAGCAGGGCAGAGGCACCGGGCAAGGGCAGGGGAGATGGCTGTGAGGCATCGCTCGTGTTCTTGTGTTCTTTCCCACCCTGTGCTCGAATCTCCCTCTGTGGCACCACAACAGTCCTTCCCTGCTCCGTCACACGCACGGGGGGTTCCTGAGGAGCTCTGTCCCAGGCACCAGCCTTAACTGCTGATCCTGTGTCACCACAAGGGCTTCTGGAGCCTCTAATGCCACCAGCAGCACCAGCTCCAG
>VWZW01000408.1:174874-186180 GCA_013397115.1 Edolisoma coerulescens
CTTCCCTTGGCTCACCCCAGCAGTGCACGCTCTGTTGGAGGCCAGCCCTGGCACTCACATCCCACCTTTAGGAGGCAGAGCCTGTCCCTGCGGCCTTCCGTGTGATCGTTGAAAGGAATGAGAGAGAGGTGTCCTTACAAACAAACTGTGGGCCTGCTGGTGGGTAAAGCCAGATACTGAGAGGTGAAAGAAGCGATGGGAGGAACCAAAACTTCGATAGGAATTCCACTAATTGATATTGACTGTTGCTCACCCAAGGTTGTGCTAAATTCCTGGACTTAGAAAAAAAGAACAGAGATGCAAAGAAAAAGGAGGGGTGGGGGAGGGATGCACATTAGAAGGTCTGTATTAGGCATTCGGGAAGTCTGTACCTCTCAAGTACCTCAGCCAGTGGGGAAAGAGGGAAATGTGGCTGGGAAATTAGGATAAAAAGGAGGCTGCGTCCTCCAGCAATTTGAGAGACCCCATGGGAAATGGTCCATGGCCTCTCCCTTTATTTACATGAAGTTACAGAACTCCTCTGTCTCATTTTTGGACATAAACCTCTGACATCGTGGGTTAATTTTCCTGACATCCTCATCTGCTGGGTCTGGCCATCAAGGGCCTGGGCCAGGTGTTCAGCATCAGTTCCCAGTCTTTCTTGCTCTGGTCTGTGATCTTGGGACAAGCCCCAGAGCCTGAGAAAACAAAGCACTACAGGTGGAAAGTGATTCCTGGCTGTAGGGTGAGGGCTTTGAACAATATCTGGGAGAGCAGCGGAAGGGAGGGACTTGGTCCATGCAGCAGATCATGAGCAGGGCAGAGGCACCGGGCAAGGGCAGGGGAGATGGCTGTGAGGCATCGCTCGTGTTCTTGTGTTCTTTCCCACCCTGTGCTCGAATCTCCCTCTGTGGCACCACAACAGTCCTTCCCTGCTCCGTCACACGCACGGGGGGTTCCTGAGGAGCTCTGTCCCAGGCACCAGCCTTAACTGCTGATCCTGTGTCACCACAAGGGCTTCTGGAGCCTCTAATGCCACCAGCAGCACCAGCTCCAGGAAGGATTCCCGAGACACCCAGCTGGTGACCTCAGCCTTTGGGGAGCACTTCACTGCCAAAATCACTCTGACTTTTAACCCCAGCTTACTGCCAAGCCACGTGCTATGGATCCCCTGCTGGGCAGCAGCCCCACCTGTGAGTTCCCAAACCTCTCTGTGAAGACATTTCTCCATGTGAAGGTCCTGACATTTTTCTCTTCATGTGAACTAATGTGCTCTGAAATGCTCCTCTCCTGGCATCCTCATGTGAGGGACCTCCTTGAACTTCCTCACTGTGCAGAAGGAGCACAGCCTGGGAAGCCCCTGAGTGCCTCAGCAGGGACAACAATGTGAGGGATTCGTCTCACTTCTCCTTACAGCTTATTTTCATGAGTGGTCCTGTTGTACTCCATTGTTTGTTGACTTCAACCTCTTTGGCAGGCAACCACCTTTTGTCTACTCACAGAACCCCTTGGAAGTTAGTTGTTTTGCCTTTAGCAGGTGTTTACTCAAAAAAAATTTTGGCTTGCCTGACCATGGTTTCACATTTCACTTGCCCAGGTTTACCCTCCCCGGTGTTTGGACACGGTTATGGCTTATTCAAAGATATCACTTTACTTCCAGCAGGCTCCCACGCTTGCTTTTCAAAAACGTTTGCTATAACACTGCTAGAACCTCTGTGGACAGACACACGTTTGCTCTCTGCCTCCAGTATCATATTTACATAACGTCCAACATGTTATAATGACAAGATAAAGCTGTTAGAGAATAGCCAAAGGAGGGACACAGGAATAGGGAAGGGTCTGGAGGGGCCACACGAGGAGCAGCTGTGGGCGCTTGCTCTGTTCAGCCTGAAGGAGCCTGAGGTCAGACCCCACCGGGGGCTGCAGCTCCTCCCGAGGGGCAGCTCCAATCTCTGCTCCCTGTGACACAGCTCCTCCCGAGGGGCAGCTCCAATCTCTGCTCCCTGTGACAGGGACAGGAGCCAGGGAAGGGCTGGAGCTGTGTCAGGGCAGGCTCAGGCTGGAGATCAGGGAAAGGTTCTTCCCCCGGAGGGTGCTGGGGCACTGCCCAGGCTCCCCAGGGAATGAATGGGCACTGCCCCGAGGCTGCCAGAGCTCCAGGAGCGTTTGGACACTGCTCCCAGGGATGCACAGGGTGGGATTGTTGGGGTGTCTGTGCGCGGCCAGGGGTTGGACTCAAAGGCCACTTCCAGCTCAGGAACTTTTCTGGTTGCTAATTTAATTTCTTAATTTCCTTCTTTTCTTTTAGTTTCTTAATTTTAATCGTGTCCCTCTTTTTTGCACGTAACTATTGCTGCAGGTTTTATGCTGCTGGTTTTCCTGTCCTAGAGATCTTTGTGGTCATCAAAAGAACATTTTGGCCTAGGTTTGTTGTCCTGCAGGTAAAGTCCTGTTAACATGTACCCTGAGACCAGGATGAAGGAAGTGTCTGTGGGACTGGCTGGGTTTGAGAGTACCAGAAGGAGCTCTAAAAGAGGAAAATTATGAGCGTGGCTTGCACAGGGCACAGTCAACACCAGGAAGATGCTGATTAATCTGTTGTTTGCATCAGCCCAGGTGGCTGCACTCTGTTACTCTGTCGGTAACAGCAGCAGGAGACCTGTGCTTTGATAGTGGAAGGATGGCAACAAGATACAGGCACATCCCTCACCTCATCCTCCTCCCCTGGCACCGTGATAGCACCTGTAAAGGCACCCACTGCAAGGAAACCCAGACAGAGGCAATAATCTGGCCTGAGGCTCTTGGAAGGTGGGTCAGAGGCTCCATGGAAATGGTCAGTTCCTAAAGGCTGTAAAGGAGCTGTTGGCACTGCTTGCTGTAGCCACTAAGGAGGAGCCCCGAGCCGCAGTAAGGACCCACCCACCACCATCCCTCACAGCAGTGCAGCACTGGTCACCTGGGCAGACCCTGTGCAGGTGAGTGAAACTGGGAGACACACAGTGTGAGTGACTCGGGCAGTTCATTTTAATAAAAATCCCCTTCTCCAAGGAGTTTACACCGAACGATGCGCCTGGCCCAGTGGAAGCACAAGCCCCAGCATGCACCCCACTGGTACGGCCTTGGGGGGCTTTGCTGGCCCACAGCCCGGTTTTGGGGGGCTGAGGTGCCCATGGTACCTGCGTGCATTCAGCCTCTGCCACACACCCGTGCCCTGGCTGGGGCTGTTCTGGAACTGCGATCCATTTGCCCAGTGCAGTTGCCTCTGGGCTGAGGAGTTGCCCATGTGCTGGCCGGGCTGGCGATGCTGCTCCCAGCAGCTGCTGGGAACACGTTCTTGGAGAGTAAGGTTGGATTCCACAAAGGCAGAGCCCCTGTGAAATCCTAGAGAGCTGCAGAGAGCTGCCAGAGCAGCTGCGAGCTGGGTATGGTGTGCAGGGAGTGATGGCTGGTGCTGGGCACTTTGCAAACCCGCCCAGACACATGGAGGTCCAGGGAGAGGGGGTCTCCTGAGGGCTGCCAGGACTCTGTGCTGTGGTTCCTCTCTGGTGGGCAGCACAGCTTCTGTGCCCTACAGCCGGGGAGGGCTCTCCTCTGTTCTGACTCCAACACTGCAGGAGGAGAGCAACGCTCGAGAGAGGATCTGTGCTGGTGGTCACTCTGGCCCTGCTGAAACCCTGCAGATCCGTGGCTGGACAGGCTTCACCCAGGAGAAGATCCCTGTGGTGTCACCCCAGTGCAGGGAACTCTGGCTGCCCGGGACAGGGCTGCTCAGGGGATACCACTACCCCAGCAGAGGTGGGGTGTGTGCTCACAGCAGGGTGCAGCTGTGGGCATGAGGGCGTGTGGCCGTGTCACCTGCAGGGACAGACATCACCCACGGGCCTGGAGATCCCCTGCACCATGGGTCATGTTGTTGTCCTTTAGCTGTCCTTCCCTGCCACCCCATCCCGACTGCATTCCTGCAGCCTGACTCACGGTTTGCAGATACTGCCTACGCCTGCCCAGCCACCCGTCAGGGCTCAGCCCCTCCTCCTGGCAGAGCAGGTTGGCAGAACTCGGTCAGTCAAGGTCAGAAAGGTGTTTGGAATCAGGGAAAAGGGGAGGAGGAGTGTGGGTACCATCATGGGAGATTTGGAGCTACAGTAGATGCATCTTGCAGGGCTCCTTGCTCCTGTGGGAGGAGACCTGCTCCCTCTGCAGCGACCCATCAGCGTGATCCTGTCAGGATATCCCAGGCTCAGCACCCCTCCAAAGCAGACTCCAAGGAAACCACAGAAACACTGAGTGGCTGGCACCCAGCACTTAATGCTCCTTGTCACTTCTCAGTCACTGAGTGGGAAAAGACCAGTGGGATGAGAAGGGTCCTTCCATCTTCCAGGCTGAGGTTAGAAAACTTCAGCACCTCCAAGTACTAGACAAGAAGAAAAGTGAGAAAATGGTGATAGGGAAAAGAGAAAAGTCATTTCAGCAAATCAGTCCATTTCAACAAAGCTCAGAGGAAGAGATGCCCGAAGATGGGTCCCAAACCTGAACATGGATGAGGGACCAGAGGTGTCTCTGCCAGTGGCAGAGGAGGTGAGATGGGAAGAGAAAGACACTGTAGGCTAAAAGCCATGTTGGACAGCAGAAACTGCAGACCTTTCCCGAAGTTCCAGGGACTGTTTGTGTCTGAAGCTCTACCTGAAGGCAGGTATTGTCCCCAGTGAACTGCTGACCTCCTAACTGGGGCCATGGCACTGACCAAATTAGGCTGGTGAAGATCAGAGCAGGAGTGCAGGAAGAGCAATGACTTCCTTCCAAGCACGTACCAAAACTCAGGGCCAGACCTTGATGACAGGGGATTTCTATTTTAAATGGAACTGACTCAGTCTCTCACTCTTCTTGCTGGTCTCTGTCACCCTCGCAGCCGCCCCCACCCTGAGGTGTTTGCACAAGGGGCATGGCTGGGCCTTCGGGCTGAGACGTGGGACAGGGCTGCCACGTCAGGTCTCCTCTGCACGGGGTTCTCTCAGCTGGCAGTGACAAAACAGTTTTGGGGCAGGTTTTGGATGCATCAACAATTATTACTGCAGGATCTTTCACCTCCAAACATTGCTCTCTTTGCCTTCCACAAGACTCACGCAGGGTTGCTGTTTTTTAGCTGTTCATTGTGATTTTGGGTGTCTTTTTGACTGCAGTCTGTCAGAGTGTTGGGAAAGGAGGAAGACATGGGGTATCCGCTGGCATCACCTCACGCTCCAGGAGTGGGCTGGCACTCTGGGCTGGCAGCAGTGCCCTTGCACCGCCTGGCAGCACTGCCACCTGCCTGGCAGCCTCTCCTCTCCTCGGTCTCGGCGCCTGACACAGCACGGACTGAAATCCCTGCCCGTGGTATCTTATCTGCCAGCCTCTGCACACTGGGAGTGGGGACATGGCCCAGATACTCCATTTCATGGCTTTCCTACGTCCACAGCCACCAGCTCGCCAGAGCACAGGCACGCAGGGCAGGAGCACCCTGGCTGTGCCACACTGGCTCTGCTCAGCACTGGCCCTCTGCTCTCCCGTCCCCTCTTTGGGGCTCTCTCAGCACCCTGCAGACAAAGGGATGGGGGGTCCTGAGGTGCTGGAAATCCTCCAGAGCTTTGGCACGTGATGCTCATGGAGTATTGCCACTGGGATCCTGCTCTCCCACTGCCCCCTCTGACCTTGCTCCCTGCTGGCAGCCCCAGGATTGCTCCTGTAGAGGGAGAGCAGACAAATTTTTTAGTATTCTGAGCATCCCAGACAGGAGAGAGAGACCTGCCAGGCTGGGCAGGACATGGTCCCCTGTATGACCACGATTAGGACTTAAGACACCTTGGTAGGACCAAGGGACCATCTGCCCCAAATACAAAGAGTCCTCAGCAGTGTGCTGGGATTGCAGCCAGCCCTGGCCCCCTGCTCCATTACAGAATCAGAGTCATGGAATCATGGAATCTCCTGTGTTGGAAGGGACCCACAGGGATCATCCAGTCCAACCCCTGGTGCTGCAGAGGACACCCCAACAATCCCACCCTGTGCCTGGTAGCGGTGTCCAAGCACTCCTGGAGCTCTGGCAGCCTTGGGGCTGTGCCCATTCATTCCCTGGGGAGCCTGGGCAGTGCTCAACCACTCTCTGGGGGAAAAAACCTTTCCCCGATCTCCAGCCTGAGCCTGCCCTGGCACAGCTCCAGCCCTTCCCTCAGGTCCTATCACCAGTTAGGTCCTATCACAGAGGAGGATGTGGGGCCCGGGGCTGGCTTTGCTCCCAGGGGGTGCATCTGACTCTGTGCAGTGGGCAGGGAAGGTCCCAGTGTGATGGTCAGGACATGTGGGCAGCAGCCCATGCCCGTGGCTGCGCTGTCAGGGACAGGGACAGAGGGGTGAGGAGGCTTCCTTGGAGCTCAGTAGCTTCTCCCAGGGAAGAAGAGCCCAAACCCTGGCAGGCATTGGACACCTGCCAGCCAAGTGATGTGTCTCCCCAGCTCCTCAGCAATTGCCCAAAGCTGTGAATAGCAGAGACATCCCCCACCTACAGTCACGAGTGCTATCAGCACCAAGCTGCAGTTGCTGCCTTGCCTCACATCACCCGTGGTGCTGCCACACCTGAGAGATACCAGCAGGATATCGTCACCTGGTGACTCAGGGACACTGGCTTTGGCTCTAGGCTGGAGCCTCTGACCTGAACCCAGGGGAGAATATCTTGCAAGCTGCTGGCCCCGCCTTACTGCGACACTGAGGAGCTCCAGGCCTCTGTGGGTCACTGGCTGAAGGCCGTGTGGGTCAGAGGGTCAGTGCTGAGCAATTCACTGTGTGGGACAGAGTCACTGGAGAGTGGGGAAAACTGCACAGGGAGCCTGGAGATTTCTCCATCCTCTCCCTCTTGCCCTTCTGCTGCCGCAGCCATAGCTAAGAGCTCTGTCCTGCAGGCAGCAGGGCTTGGAGCCTGGGATGGATGGTGCTAGCAGCCTCAAGAATCCCACTTGCACCTCTGTGCTTGTGACTGGCCTTGCTGATACTGCGGGTGTTGGGGTAGAGCAGCTCCGACGTTGGTGGAGCACATCTTGCCCACCCGTGGACACGTCCTCATGGCTGCAAGGTAATAATCTTGGTAGGGAGGTTTTTCCCTTCCTGCATCACCCTTCAAGCACCCCAGGCAGTGCCCTGGAAAACAGGACTTTGAAGGTAAAGGCTCAGAGGACACTCCCTGTCCTCTGCCCTCCCTGAGCCTGCTCTGTGGATATCCTCAGAGCACACGGTGCTCATGGTGTGCAGCTCTGGGACCCTGGGGGCTCCTGCCCCCCAGTCCATGCAGCACCAGCACAGCGCAGCGCTGCAGTGCCCTGCGGTGGGCACAGGTACCAAACGGACACGGCAGAGCACGGATGGGTGCCTGTCTGCTGCCACGACCTCCTACCTCCAAGGACCCTGGAAAAGGCATATCCTTTTTCCCCACTTGTGCACAGCAATGGGGATGGGACCTGCTCCATGGGACACCCTGGTCCCCGGGGCCTCGGTATGGCCCTGGCTGTGTGTGGCTTCAGCACGGGGTCCAGTGGAACTGGGGTCTGCATGGCAGGGCACGGGCACGGCCCAGCCCAGGTGCACAGACAGGCTGTGGGCAGTGAGGGCTGCCCTGGGGACACAGCCATGCCCTGTGATCAGGACATCTCCAGGGGGAAGGACAGGTTTTGGGGGCTCAAGATGAGTGATGGTGACCTTAGTGGGGGCGGTATGGAAGCCCCCAGCCTGGCTGGGGCTTGGAGAAGGGAGTGCAGTGGCAGGGACGTGGGCACAGGATCCCCAGCCCTCATTTGCATGTGTGCAAAGCAGGGAATTTTCCATCTGCAAGCAGCTGAAATTTCTGCACGGTGACCTTTGTCCCCAGCCAGGCTGGGGAGCCCACGGCAGCTGACAAATGTCACTGAGGTGCCCTGCTCCCCCCGGTGCTGTGGGACAGCCTGAGCCGTGCCCAGCCAGGGGACTGCGTCCTGCCCCCACTGCTCGCACTGCCAGCTCGGTGCTAAACAAGCAGGACCCCCCAGGAGCCCCCAGTCCCCCCTGCCCACCCTGCTGCCAGCCTCTGGTGCTGACCTGGCCCCACGGGAAGGGCTGAGCTGTGGCCCAGGCTCTGTGGAATCTGCTGGCAGGTGATGGACAGAGAGACATTTCTGGGGTCACTCAGCACATCACAGCATCAGGCCCTGGCCGCTGTGGTCAGGTGCTGTCTGTGGGTGCAGGATGGGCAGAATCTGGTCAGGATGGAGAGGCTGAACTGTCTGTTTGAGGGCAAGAAGTGGGGCAACTGGAAAAGGCCACTCAGGAGACGAAGAATATGGGTAGGAGGTCTCTGGATAGAACCCCTCCAGCTGGGGGACCTGTGGCCACCACCCCCAAGGAGCTGACAGCCCATGCAGGCAGGGCTGATGGCACACACGGAGCTCTGGATGCACCACAGCCTCTCCCAAAGCTCCTGGCCCCAGTGGCTCCGTGCTGGGCACAGACCCCACAGGAGGGATGGCACTGGTGCCAGCCTTGAAGCCCTGCAGCCTTTGGGGTGTGTCTGTTGTCCTGAGAAGCACACACAGCACAGACTGCCCACACAGCACCTCCCTCCTCGCAGCGTTCCGAGGAAACACGAACAGCAGTGTTCCTGGGAAGCACAAATCACCTTGACTTTTGCTCAGAGCCCTGGAACACCTGGGGCAGAGCGTGGCTGGGCACCAGCGCTGTGCCTGGCTCGGGGCTCCACAGCTCGGTGAGCAGGTTGCTTTCCACAGGTGCCTCCCCAGTGCCAGTGCCTTGGCTCCCCAGCAGCCACAGGTCACCCAGTCTGCCAGCAGGAGCTGAGCAGCAGCCCCAGCACACATCACCCAGCACAGACTCTCTGCTCTCAGAGCTCCCTCAGCCCCCTCCCGTGTTTCTCTGGAGCCTCAGTGGGCACTATGGCCAGCTGGGCTCAGACCCCGTGGCTGCAGGGGGTGCTGGGGTTCACTGAGAGCAGCCAGGGATGCTAAAGCACCCTGAGAGTGGTGCTGGAAACAGGGGGAACACATCACCTTCACCGGGAGGGCTCCAGGGCTTCGGGGAGCTGCTGCTGCACCCCCCGTGCAGCTGTCACCCAAAGCCAAGCTCCACACGGCGCTGGAGCCCCTGGGCATGGGGTGTGATGGCCAGAGAGGGGGGCACAGCAGCGAGGGAACATGAGGTTAACCCACAGCAGGGGAAAATGAAGGATTTCTTGCTAGAGCCAGAGGGACTGAATTGAGATGAATGGAGGAATACTCATCCCAAAAGAAGGGTAGTGGACTTGAGGATGGTTTATTTTCTACACTGAACTTAGGAGGGTTTTTGCTCCAAGTCACATTTTTCATTTGTGACATTCCCCTGACATTTACAGGGAACTTGGAGGTAAATCACCAAGGGAGGGTCCACCAAAGGGGAGAGCTCAGGGCCTCTCCCAAACAGCCTTTTGCTGTTTCCAGACTACTGCTTGTTTAATTCCACAGGAAAATATTGCCTGTGCCTGAAGCTGACCTTGCTGTGGGTTCTCAGTTCCTCTCGGAACACAACGTGACCACCCCGACGCAGGCAGAAGTGCAGCCCCTGCTCACAGAGCTGAGGACACTCCCCTGCACAGCCCTGACACCGACCCACGGAGTGCCTGCCTGCCCCTGGGTTGTTCCCTGCGAGGCAGCCCCGGGAACTCACCTCTGGCTGTGGCCCAAGGAAAATCCCACAGTCGTTTTGGTTTTACCGCAGTGGGATGGGTTTGAGTGTTCCTGCCGTGCCTTACACCCGTGACTCCTGGGGACCCCGCTCAGGGAGCAGGGCTGGGATCCCGCAGGAGACCATGGAGGCCACGGGCTGCGAGTTCGCTCCAGCAGCCCTGGCAGCAGTGAGCTCAGTGCAGTGGGGCATGGTCGGATGGGAGCAGCTTTTCATCAGCTCCAGGGAGCAGGGGAGGGGAAACTGCAGCTCCAGAGCCCGTCCTGGCTCCTGGTTGGCACCGTGGTGTGCAGGTCAAACACTGAGGGTGCTTCACTCCCCAAACCCCCAACTTCCACTGCTCGCCATCCCCGCAGGGAGCAATGACAGCGACTGGCCCTGGGGTGGATGAGTTTCTCTCGCTCCCTCCTTGCCTCTGCAGGAAGCCCCCGTGTCCCCCCTCATGTTCCATCGTCACCCTCACGGAGGAGCCCGGCAGGGTGCGAGGGCAGTGCCATGGGGACACCGAGGGGAGCCCCAGGCTGAGAGGGGCAGGCTCAGCTTTGTGCACGGGTGACAGGGGCTGGCACAGGCACTGGCCTGGCACAGGCCTCAGCCCCCCCATGGGAGGGCCAGAAAATCACAGGGGGTATCGTCCCTCGGGACAAGGGGGGACAGCAACCCTGGGGACCTCCCCGGAGGTGCAGCCCCCCAGCAGCAGCCGTCTGAGCGCTGGGTTAGCTGCAGCAGCCGTCTGTGTTTACCGTGTCCCCTCCCTGCCCTGTCCCTCCTTTCCCGGGCAAACAGGCGTGTACCAGCCTGGTTATTGCTTTGCTCCCGCAGCCGGGCTGTTTGGTGGAAACAAAAGGGAACTTTTCCTCCTCCCACGGGGTATTTGGGCCTCACGTGCCCTGACTCTCTCCGGCAGGAGAGGTGCCACGGGGTGAGGGGCTCACGCAGCAGCAGGGGGTGGAGGGGGTCTAGAGCAGTGTCCCCTGCCACCTCTGCAAGGCAACAGGGACAGGTCTGCTGCTGCTGTGTGCTGTCAGAGACAGCTCGTGGCAGCCCTGGCAGCTCACCAAAGCTCTCCAGAAGCCTGGCTGAAGCCTCACGGGGTCCTGACATTGATTCTGATTTAAGAAAAAAAGATGTTTTCATTAACAGAGCAGCGGTGAAAGAGTCTGAGCCCTGCAGGGCTCTGGGAGAGCTGAGCTATGCTGGGTCTCACTGTGTGATAAGGGACATGGCTCTGCCAAGAGCAGAGGAGCTGGACAGCTCTGGCATCCCCAGAGCTCAGTGTGAGGATGCTCTGTATGATGGCCACGCAAAGAGGAGCCTGAGGTCATGGACAAGAGCCTCAGTGCCAGGGTGTGGGGGTGCTGCACGCCATGGGGGACAGGGCAGCTTGTCCCTGCCACCCTGCTGCCCTCCCAGCCCAAGGCAAACAGCTCAGCATCCCTGGCAAAGCCACCTCTGGCAAAGCTGCTTCTCGTCCTGCACACAGGCAGCCGCACATGCCCTCAGGTGACCCATCCCACTGTCCATCCCCACAGCCCACCCCACTGTCCACCCCACTGTCCATCCCTACAGCCCATCCCACTGCCCATCCCTACATCCCACCC
>VWZW01000408.1:192906-213290 GCA_013397115.1 Edolisoma coerulescens
GGAAGGGAAGGGAAGGGAAGGGTGATGTCCCCAAAACAGACCCTGTCTTGAGGAGGATCTGAGGAGGATCTGTGGAGGATCTACTGCTCATGGGCTCCCTGTCCCCGTGAGAGAACCCTGAGGGCAGCACCACCAGGTGCAGGGGTTCAGCAGCACCAGGGTGCCCTGGGGCAGCTCGGTCCCAGAGCAGTCAGGAAGGGACAGGGCCGGTGGGATGTTGGTGCTGCAGAAGGACGAGCACGTCACAGACAGGAAGCACGGTCCTGGTGTGGGGCTACCCTTGCTCTGCCCCCCAGCACCCAGCCCTGCACTGCCCTCCTGCCCCCAAAGGCATGGGCAGAAAGGCTCCAGGGCTTCCCCTGGGACCCAGCTGCAGGGAGCCTGGGTGGGAGCCACAGCCAGGCCAGAGCCAAATCCCCAGAAAAGGGTCAACGATGAGAGTGGAACCTACCTGGGGGCCAAGGGTTCGTGTGTGGTGGGACTGTGAGTGGCTCAGGCCACTGGATGGGCACCGTGAGAGGCAGATCCATCCCCTGTAGCTGCTCAGTGCTCCGGCACAGAGCCAGGGGTTGGGAGCAATGCTGGTTACAGGGGCTGCTGGGGATGTGCTGGGCTGACTGGTGCCACCAGCTACAGCCCTGCCAGGGCACGAGAGATGGGTGCTCTGCAGGACCAAGGGTGCCAGGAAGGACAGAAGAGCCTGGGAAGGCTGCAGGGGGAGGAGGCAGCAGCACAGCAGTGCCGAGGGCTGCAGGTGCCAGCCGGGGAACAGGTCCAGCGTGCTGGGTGCTGGCTGTGGGGCAGAGCAGGGTGCTGGGTGCCCAGGCTGGCTCTGGGCTTTGGGCAGAGGAGCTGGGACATGCTGCTGGGTGCAGGAGGCTGGTGCTGGGCCGGTGTCCTGATTCTGTGTCTGGGCCGATGCTGCTGAGGGCTGGCACCGCTCTGGCCATCAGCTGCCGGAGTGACCAGCCCGGGGCCAAGGAAAAGGCTGGGGGATCAGGGGGGCCGGTGTTCCAGGCTGTTCCTTGTGCACCACGCGGAGCCCTGGGAGGTTTCCTGAGTGCTGGGAAGGTCTTTCAGCACAGGGTGATGTTTGATGGCTTCGTGAGGCCAGGAATGGCCACAGCACCGGGGGCACCAGCATGTGACTCTGCCATCATCTTGGCCAAGGGCTGTGGGACTTGGCTCCCAGCTCTGGGGCTGGGACTGGGAAGGCTGATCGCTGCCTGGCCAGCCCTCCCAGAGCCACAGCGAATCCTCTCCCTCTTTGGCCTCCTCCTTTGGCAGAGGGGATGTTTTTCTTGCTATTCTCAATGCAGCGGAAATTGCCCCAAGCTGATTTGGGACAAGAGCGCCTTCAACTCACTTGGCCTGTCCAGGCAGGCCTTGGGAACCCTGGGAAGGTGCTGGTGGGTGTGATGGCCCCTGCTTCTCCTCTGCAAGAGCCATCCAGAGTAGAGGAAGAGCCTGAAGGACAATCCTGCTGTTCCCACCTTGGCTGGATGGACAGACAGACATCCAGCTAAACTTCTCCCTTCTGTGGAAAAGGGAGCTGGGCAGGGACTGAGGGTCAGGGGACATTTTCATCCTTTCAGGAGTCACAGACAAGTGGCTCTAAACCGTGGGATGCAGCCACAGGCTGTGACCTCCCTACAAGCTTTGAAGGAGGGGTTGTGGTCTTAGGTAGCCAGGGGTTTGCCCCAAGCCTGGTAGAGCTAAGCCCCCTGTGCTGTCCCTGCAGCAGGGCCCACCTGTTCTGCCTCCTCCCTCACCAGGTATCGTCACTGGGAGTTACCACCTTCAGCCTCTGTGCCCTGGGCATCGACAGGTTCCACGCAGCCACCAGCCCCCAGGCCAGCACCCGACCCATCGAGCAGTGCCAGTCCATCATTGCCAAGCTGGCCGTCATCTGGGTGGGCTCCATGACGCTGTCGGTGCCGGAGATCCTGCTCTGGCAGCTGGCGCAGGACACGTCGCCCGTGTCCGGAGGGGTGACCGAGTTCTGCACCATGAAACCCTCGTCCAACCTGCCCGAGTCCATCTACTCCCTGGTGCTCACCTACCAGAACGCTCGCATGTGGTGGTACTTCGGCTGCTACTTCTGCCTGCCCATCCTCTTCACCGTCAGCTGCCAGCTGGTGACGCGGCGCATCCGCGGCACCGAGAAGAAGAGCGAGTGCCGGGGCACCAAGCACGGCCAGTGCGAGAGCCACCTGAACTGCACCATCATTGCGCTGACCATCATCTACGGGCTCTGCACCACCCCCGAGAACGTCTGCAACATCGTGGTGGCCTACATGTCCCCTGACATGTCTAAGCAGACCTTGGATCTGCTCAACCTCATCAACCAGTTCTTCCTGTTCTTCAAGTGCTCGGTGACGCCCGTCCTGCTCCTGTGTCTCTGCCGTCCCCTGGGCCAGGCCTTCATGGACTGCTGCTGCTGCTGCTGCGAGGGCTGCGGCCCCGACACCACCTCCAGCGAGGGCAGCGCCGACAGCAAGCTCAAAACCGAGATGTCCTCCTCCATCTTCTTCGACAAGCCCCGGGAGACGCCCCCACCCCTCCTGGCCCTGGGCACCCCATGTTAAGTGCCACTGGGGAGCTGTAGAGATCGTTTCACCACCTCCTCCCAAGAACAAACGTTGTTTTGCCATTAGTACTCATGTCTGGACGTGGAGCAAGCAGAAGAGACAGCTCAGGGGGCTGCGCCGTGGGCTTCAAACCCAGCACTGGGCAGGTGGGGCTTGAAATCCCAGTCCCCATGGCTACACTGGTGACCCTCTTGCCTCTGCCCAAAGGTCAGCGAGGACAGTGGCACCCCTCCGTGGGGCTGCTGCTCTGGAGATGGCGTTGTGCCCGAAAGGTCGTACCTGGAACCACAGAGGCTGGCCGTGATGGTTCACAGAGGACACAGCAAACACAAACTGCCCTCCCCCTGCCCCCTCCCCTCCTGCCAGCCCCTCCACAAGAGGAGAAGGTCCAACTGGCCGTATCCCACGGGTTCACGCCGTGCCCTGTATGAGCTCAATAAACCAGTAACCTAGAGCACGTCGTGCTTGCAGCCGCCGGCACTGCAGGGCCGAGCCCTGGGAGCCCCTTGGATGGCTCTTCCCTACACCTGGGGGGGCTCCAGGGTGGGCATGGGCAGCTGGGGGGCAGGGAAGCAGCTGTGCCAGGGCGGGCAGCAGTGAGGGGAGGTGGGGAAAGGCCCCCAGCCCCTTTGCTCCGTCCCTCTGGGGTGATGCAGAGCGCTGCCTGTGAAAGGGTGTCCTCTGAAGCGTTGGGCTTGGGGTGATTTGTAGGACTTGAACTGGCCTCAGTAAAGCCCAGCCAGCCCAGCACAGGGCTGAGGTGCCCCACAGCCTGCTGCTTCCCCGTGTGCCCTGTGCAGGACCGAGGCGCTACTGCTGCGCGGTGCTGCTGCGCACTGCTGGGGGAGATGTGGGACCACCACCCCCAGCACCCCCTGGGGAGCCTCGGGGTGAGTGCATCTCACCCAAACTGCCCCCAGGGCTCCTGGCCCTCATCCCCCTGTGCCCACTGCAGGGACACGATTGTCCCAGGAGGATGGTTTCAGGGCATCAGGCTTTCCAACCCCACACCCACCCCCTGCCCACGGGCCCTGCACGGGGCAGGGGGGGGTCAAGGAGCAGGCGGGACGGATCTGCCTGAGGGCAGCCTGGCCGTGGCAGCCCATCCAGCGGAGCTGTTAGAGCTCCTTGTCCCAGCTGCTGGCAGCCACCCCAGCCCCGAGATGCCGGGGCGAGGGACACGGTTGCCACGGGCAGTGAAAGCGAGGGGCTCACTGCGGGCTTTGTGCGCAACACCCACCGGGCTCTGCGCGGGCTTTGCTTTCGCAGACCCGTTTCCAGGGAAACAAAAGCCCCAGTTTTCTTTTCGAGAGCACAAAACTGGGTTTTTCCTTTCATCCTCCTCCCCCCGCCCCGTGCTGGGCCCCATGGTGTGGGAGAAGAGGGGTCTCATCTTGGCACAGGGCTGCAGGGGGGCTCGGAGTCCGGGGCATCCCCCCTGTGCCCGCGGGGTGAGCGGGGTCCCCGCGAGGGTTTGGTGGCAGCGGGGGTGGTGGGGGAGGGCACCTCCCGTGCGCCCGGTCCGCATCGCTCTGTCCTGAGCCCGAGCCAAGGACGAACAAAGCCAGGCTTGTGCTCGGCCCCGCGGGGCTGCAGGCTGGGGAGGGGAGCGCGGGCGGGGCAGGGGGCGCGGGCAGCACCGGCCCCACTGCGGGCAGCACCGGCCCCATGGGCTGGGGCAGCACCGACCCCACTGCAGGCAGCACCGACCCCATGGGCTGGGGCAGCACCGACCCCACTGCGGGCAGCACCGACCCCATGGGCTGGGGCAGCACCGACCCCACTGCAGGCAGCACCGACCCCATGGGCTGGGGCAGCACCGACCCCACTGCGGGCAGCACCGTCCCCATGGGCTGGGGCAGCACCGACCCCACTGCGGGCAGGGCAGAGCTCCCCGGCGGCTGCGCTGAACCCCAGCCCCGCTCCCAGCCGCTGCCTGGGCACCTGACGAGCTCAGGGCAGGGACCACCCCCAGGCCATGGGGCGGTGGGAGCCCAGCAGCGATGGCCACAGCCTCCCCAGGACACAGGGCAGCCGTGGGCACAGCCCCCAGGAGGGAGCAGGGAGAGGGGGCAGGAGCACTGCAGCCCCCCCAAACCCAGCAGGGTTCTGCAGCAGTTCTGGGACACGACACGGGCAGAGGAAGGTCCAGCAGCAGTGATGACCACAGGAGTGTCCGAGCTGGCCTTGGCACCCAGGCCAAGGAAACAACACATCCGCAGCCATCAGAGGTGCCTCCAGCACCTCTTGGGCGAGCATGACCACACAGATGCCCAGTGGCACCCAGGGGACAGGGACGTCCCTCCCAGGCAGGGCCCCGAAGGATGGGTGGCAAGGATGGGGAGAAAGGAAGGTGACTGCAACCACACCCGCAACGCAAAATTGTTAATTTATTGTTAGGAGGCAAAAAAATTGTACAGTTACAAGAATCATTTCCCAACAGAGGTCAAATCTGAGTCAAAATATCTCTTACAAAAAAAAAAGGGGGGGGTGGGGGTGCGACAACACTTTACAAGTCATTAAATTAAAAAAAAAACGACAAAAAGAAACCTCTCTTTGTGCAATTCTGCAAAAACAAGAACAGAAGATAAATCCCCGGCCTGACGCCCTGGGGCTGAGTGGGAAGAGGCTGAGAGGGACCCTGCAGCCCCCCAGCCATCCCCACCCTATGCCCCAGCCCTGCGCTGGGACCGGCAGCTGCCTCCCCCTGCACACCCTCCAGTGCCAGCCCAGCCCCCCCAAACTGGCCCCAAACAGCCTGGCCAGGCCCCCAGGCTGCACCTGCAGAGCCCCAGCCAATGGCACAGACGTGGCACAGACAGCCACAGCCTTTCTCACCCCACAGAGCTTCCACAGACCTGCAGACACAGACCTGACCGTCGGCCCCACAAGCCCTGCTGCCCCCTGCCCATGGCTCCCGTGTGTCCCAGGCAGGGCAGCAGGGCAGGGGGTGGCATGGGGAGTAGGGAATGGGGAGCAGGGCATGGGGAGCAGGCACAGGGAGCAGAGCACGGGGAGTAGGAATGTGGTGCAAGCACGGGGAGCAAGGAATGGGGAACAGGACATGGGAACAGGCACAGGGCACACCCCCCTGGGTCTGGTGAGCAGCACTGAGGGTGCACAGATGCTCTGAGTATGTCTCCAGGTGCCTCCACGTGTCCCTCCCTTTCTGGCATCCCAAGGGATGTCCCTGGCCAGGGCAGAGCCAGCAGCCCCAGCCGGGCACAGGCGATGCCTCTTGGCATGAGGGGAGCCAGCACAGCTGTGCTGAGGGGCTACACGGGGTGGAGCCAGCCCCAGGACAGGTGGGAGGCAGGTGCCAGCCCCCCACTGCCCCAGGGGCTGCTGGCATTGCTGGGCCCCCAGCACTGGCACCAGTGCCCCACATCATCCCCCCTGAGCAGCCAGGCTGGGCAGTGGGCAGGTGACACGTGGGGCAGGGGGACAAGTGGCCCTGGGCCCCAAAGAGGGCTCAGGGAAGTGGAGGCAATAGTGGGAGGCTGATGGCAGTGGCTTGTGGCTAATCCCTGTCCCCTGGAGGGGTGAGGAGCAAGGGCACGCCCTCCTCCCCTCCCCGAGGCAGGCAGGGCAAGGTGGGCACCCCCAACGCCCCCGGGGTGGTCTCTGCCTGGAGGCAGCAGCAGGACACCCAGAGAGGGGAAGAGGGAGCCCCAGGGGACCCGCCTGCAGCTGGCACAGCCCCATCCCCAAGGGCTGCCTTCTGCTGCCGCCCTCCTCCTCCTCCTCCCAGCACTGACCCTTGGCTGGCCGTGGGGAGCCCCAGCTTTCCTACCGCTCACAGGGCCCAGTTCAATAACAGCGCTATCCCTTAAATTAAAAAATTAAAATATATATACATATATATATACTGTATACACAGACAACAACAGAACAGTGCCAAAATGGAGGGAGAGAGAGAGGGCAGGAGAGGACAGGGGGAGAGGAGGGCAGTCAGACATCTTCTTTACAATAAAAACAAGGATTCTGCCCCAATGTGAGCAGAGTCTGGGGTCCCCTAAAAATACCCATCTAGAGAGAGAGCTGGAGGGACAGAGCAGGAGAGAGGGGCGTGGGCTTGTACAATGGCATCTTCCCAATCCGAGCCGGGCCCGCGGGACCTCAGCTTCGCCTGGACTTCGAGTGCTGGATAAGCCACTGTAGGGTGATGTCTGCAGAGGCAAGGGGACACTTACAGCCTCTGCCTCTGGCTCTCAGCCCCTCCCGTACCCGGGCAAGCACGTGGGCACGGGCTGCCCCCCACGCCCCCCGTGACCCCAGCCCACGACACTCACCGATGTTGTCCTTTTCTTTGCAGGAGATGGAATAGCAACAGATCTCTCGGTCCTGGATGGCGGAGAGGTTCCTGTGGGAAAGGAGCAAGTGCTGGCTGCAGACTGAGCTGTGTGGGGTGGCCATGGGAGACAGCTCTGGGCAGCCCTTGAAGGGTCCTTTCGGACCAGTCTCTGAGACAGAGCACGCTGAAGGGGCAGCAGCCCCCAGACTCTCCAGGAGCCACATGTGGGTCAGGGGAGGGCACCATCACTCCATGCCTGAGGGGCTGGGGTGGTCGGGGGGGGCTGTGTGACAGGGCAGGAGGGACCTGATCCCACAGAGACCCTGGCCACCAAACCCCACAGGTCCCCCCAGCCCTGCAGGCAGATGGGGCAGGGAGGTTTTGGGAGCGGCACAGGGCTGGCAGCATGGGAGCTGCACAGGTGCCCGTGGCCAGGGGTGCTCGGAGGGGTGGCTGAAGGGGAGAGAATGCTGTGAGTCAGTGCTGCATCCCAGATCCCCGCTGCAGAGGAGCCCAGTGCCACTGTCCAGTGCGGTATCTGGGGGAGACCAGCTCCACCAGCCAGTGCCACGCTGTGCCGGGCCCCCACGCCACCATGTGGCACGTGGGACCCAGCCCTGGCACCGGTGGTTCCAGCTCCTCTGTGTCTCCACAAGGCGTCACCTCGGACATCCCCAGCCACCCGTCTCTGCCAGCCCACCCCGGGCAGCACAGTGCCACCCCAGATGGGAGATGGTGCTGGTGGGGACACGGGGAACGGGGAGGGGTCATGCTGTGTCACACTGGCACACTCACATCTTCTCAATGAGCTCCTTCTCATCCAAGGCACCGGGCAGGTCCCGCTTGTTCCCCAGGACGAGGACCTGCAGGGCAGGACAGGGGACACCTGAAGCGCCCGGCCACCAGACCAGGCAGGAACCTCCTTCTGCCACTCAGAAGTGGAGCCTGCTTGTGACACAGGGCAGCCCTGGCTACCCCACTAGGATGTCCCAGACAGAGAAACCCCCTTCAGCAGCACTCAGGAAGCAGGGCACTTCAATTAACTGCCTTAATTAGCCTGTACAGAGCATCTCCTGTGCACTCTCTACTCCCGGTGTGGAGATGGCCCCACAGCACATCCCCTCTCAAGGGTACCAGCATCTGCTGTGCCATCCAGGACATTCTCCCAGGAGCCTCCCACTGTCTCTGAGCAAAAAGTCAAGTGAAATGGCCAACCCTGAGGTTACCCAGCAGCAGCAAGCTGTGGATGCCGGGCAGAACCCGTTCTGCAGGCAGCCAGCCCAAACCAGGATCAGCTGTTTGTGCCATCACTGATCTCTCCTTCAAGGCTCTCCACAGCCACAAAAGCATTCTCAGATTGTGTAAGGAACATAACCACCCAGCAGGACTGGTTTGTCCCTCGGGAGCAGCCATGTGACTGTCACCTGATGGGGCGATGCTGAGGCTGTGGCTGCCGGACTGCGCCGGGGCTCTGCAGCAGCGCGGGATGCAGCATCCCCTGTTTCAGTCTGGAGGCTTGCTCTCAAAAGAGAGCCTTCAGGGGCCTGCAACTGCAGCATGGTATGTCAGGAGCTTAATTTAGCTGGCGGCGGACATTTGGGATCTGTGGCAAGATCTTCAATTAGCTCCTTTCAAAGGATGCTGATTTGGGGTGGCTGGTGCACATCCCACCCGACACGTACGGTGTGCCCAGCACTGCACCATGTCCCACCTCCTGCACGTGTCACAGCCCAGCAGCTCCTCTCCAGGAGATGGGACCTTCCTGTTAATGCCATGATGATTTTTTGCCTTTTTTTATATACCCTTTTTATACCCCTTTATATAGCCTTTTATATAGCTTTTATGTGTCCTTAGTGCTTTTAACCCACACACTTGTAATTCCCTAAGTCTAATACCCAATGTTCTGTTAAGCCAGGAGACCAAACATCCTGGAAGCCTCGCTCCTAAGGCTCAGAAAGCCCCAGACACCAAGGTCCTCTCTAGAACACATCCTGTAAACTGAGATAGGCCCATCCATGGGGGAGATTTCTCCGAATGGGGGATTCATTCAAGTCTCTCATTGGGGAATCTTTGATAGGTATGGTAATTTGCAAGGCCTATAAGTTGTATATGTGACTGATCGTGTGTGTGCATCCTGGTGTGCATTTCAGCACACTCCACCTGGCAAAGTGGTGCACCTAAGGATCCTTAAATAAATACCGAGGTCAAAACTCCTTCCTCCCTTAACCGTGTCTGGATTTTAAGACCAGGAAAAGGCAATACTGTCACACCACAAATCAGGTGGAAATCCATGCGAGAGGACAGATTTCACCCAGGGGGCCTGCTCCGTGCCCTAAAGCTCCCTCTGTGTTGCTTGGCCCAGTTCTGACCTAGAAGGTGTCACTGCCCCAGCCGGCTCCCTCAGGAGCGCAGCAGGGAAGTGACGCCTCCAAGAAAGGGGAACCCCTCCCTGAATCTGCTCTGCAAGCCCTGGCAGTGCCCAGCCTCGGGACCGACTGAGGCAGCAGCTCACCGGGATGCCCTGGAGCTGCGGCTTGTCAAGCAGGTTGTGCAGTTCGTTCTTGGAGGCCTCTATCTTCTCCTGGTCAGCAGCATCCACCATGTACCTGCAAGGGAAGGACAACCCTGAGCACAGCCCCCGTGCTGTGCTGAGGTCCGTGCCACCCCCAAACCTCCTCCCATGGCAGCTCACTGCCCCCACTGGATACTGGGCCAGGACGTGCACGTCATTGATAACAGGATCCTTCCACCAGGACGCCTCTTCCCAAGGATGGGTGTGGAGCTGAGAGCCCCTCATGTCTCCCAGGGGAGTGGGGCACCACCCCACCCTTGTCCCTGCAGGCGTCAACCTGCTGACAGCAGGGACAGGCTGGGCGAGGGAGGCCCAGGCAGGAGAAGCTGCAGGACACAACGTTGTCTCCATGTGCCCAGTGAGACTCATGTGCACATGGCAGCTCCTGTGTAAACAGCCAGGACAGAGGACAAGCAGAGAAGGCAAGAGAAGCTGAGGATGCAGAGGTGATAGAGGGGAAGGATCTCCTCCTCCCATCGATGGGGTAGTCCTGGGAGGGGCCATGGAGCACATGGACGTGAAGCCGGTGGCCAGCAATGCTTCTCTGAGCAGAAGGGGAGATTTGGGAAAGGATTTCGTTCTTACAGGCCAACTTTTATCCTGCAAAGGATGTCAGTGAAGCCAAAACTTGGGCGAGAAACCGATCAAAGCAGCCTTGATTTCAAAGATCAAGAAGCTGGGAGAGAAGTAGTGAGAAACACCAGCTCATCAGGCTTTGGGGAGTTACATAAAAACAGGAAAAGAGCTACTAACGACCAAAGTGCTTAACACAGGAAAATGGGAACGCTGTGCCAGGGGGAAAGACACCCCCAGGGCCTGCCCCAGCCCTTGACATGTTGGGCAGGGGAGAGGGCTGAGAGCAAAGGGAAAGGGACACGACATAGCTCAGAGCTCAGAGCTCGAGGTACCTGCGGCGGACTGGATGACCTGGATGCTGACAGGTCCTTTTGTTTCCTGACAACCACGTGGGCCAAAATTATGACATTATGGAAGGAGGCAGCAAAAGGAGTGAGAAGACAGAGATTTTGTCATTTCCAGCAAAGCTCATTGTAATAAAAGGTGTAATAAAAACCCTCCTGCAGGTCCAAGGCCACGTCCCACCACGGTGACAATCTGCAAGGGCAGGAGCAGACACCACTGCCCCAACAAGCAGAACAACCAGTGCCACACTCCTCACCTGCCAAGGTTTGGAGTTGGTGAGGGCAGCACAGAAACCAGCCCTCCAAATCTCAGGGTACGGTCACTTGGGAAAAATCCTTTAAATCTCATTTTCAGAGTGGGTTTAAGGAACCCCAGGATGGTGTCCCAGGATCAGTATTTGTCCTTTGGAATAGGCTTGCCATGAGCGCCTTGCCAGGCTCACCCCGAGCCCGGACTCCCTGGGACTGCTTTCACTGCACTGTTGGCAAGCAGGGGACGCCCAGGGACACCCAGATTTGCTGACTCAGTAGCGGGTGTTGCACGGAGGCTCCTGCTCTCAGCACAAGATTTATCTGGCAGCACATGAACATCCTGACCTGGAAACCAGCCCCTGGGAAGGGCTGAGCCCCACCTCCGGGCTCTGCTCAGCCCCTGCAGGGAGCAGCCAGCGCAGAGGAGGCATGGGAGCCTGGAAGGGTTAGATCTGAGGGACAGAGCTGGACTGAGTGATGCTGGAAGGGAACAGAAGGGTCTGCCACAGCTGGAGGGACCTGGCTGTCCTTTGCTCAAAGCCCATGTAGACATCAGTCCCCAGGAGAAGTATCTGGAAAAAAGGAGGCTCAGGGAGGACCTTCTTGGTCTCTCCAACTCCCTGACAGGAGGGGGCAGCCAGCTGGGGGTCAGGCTCTGCTCCCAGGGAACAGGGACAGGACCAGAGGAAACGGCCTCAATTTGCACCAGGGGAGGTTCAGGTTGGATATTGGGGAAAATTTCTTCCCTGAAGGGGTGGTCAGGCCCTGGCACATGCACCCAGGGCAGTGGTGGAGTCGCCATCCCTGGAGGTGTTCACAAACCATCTAGGGACACAGCCTAGTGTGAATATGGTGGTGTTGGGTTAACGATTGGACTTAATGATCTTAGAGGCCTTTTCCACCCTCAGTGATTCTGCGATGATCCAGTGATTCCATCCCTTGGCACAGGTGCCCGGCTCCGGCAGCAAAGGCACTGTAGCTCCCCTGGCCCCCCGGGGTGGGATGATGCCCCCAGGCAGTGGCAGGGCTCAGCACCAGCACGTGGGTGACGCAGGGCTCCAGCCCTCGGGATACTCACACGATGGCACTCACTCCACGGCAGTATCGCTCCCACATGCTGCGGAACCGTGGCTGCCCGCCGATGTCCCAGAGCTGTGACAGGGAGATGGCAGCGTTACCCCCACAGTCCTGCCCAACGCTCTTCCTCCCCCATGTGGCCACCTGGGGCATTCTGGCCACGCGCCAAACCCACCCCCATCCCCTCCTCCTCAGCTCAAACCTCAGGAGGAGGCTCCTGACTTGATGAAGAAGGGAGAAACCTCAGGAAGGGCAGCTGGAGGATGCTGAATCCCCCTACGGTGTTCCTCTTCTGGCATGGAGGGACCCCCTGGCCCAAGCCCAGTGCTCCTCCCCATGCCCACCACACCTCCTGGCACTGCCCTGAGGCATTTCCCACTTCAGAACATTTGGCACACTCTCAGAAGTGTTCCTGCAGCAGCCAGAGATCCCCAGGCAGCTTTTCAAGCCTGTCCAACAGCTATATCCCAGTACAGCCCCAGGCCCTTGAAAGACCCAGAACAGGTAGAACTCTCCTCTTCCTTTGCTCCCAAGGCAGAGACCTTGCCTGGGTCACTGCAAGCCATGACCTGTTTTTCCCAGCACTACCACCCTCAGCAAGGTGACCACATCCATAAGTCCCAGAGGTATAAGGAAACCTCCAGCTTTGCAGCCCGGACTGGCTCTTATTGCCCAAGTCTGGATCTCCTACACCCCTTCCCACCACCTCCTCTGGTGGGTACCTGCAGGACCCTAACAGAGCAAATCTTTCCCTTCCAGATGGTGGAATCACAATCCCTAGAAATGTTAACAAAACATGTGGATGTGGCACTTGGAGACATGGTTTAGTGGTGAACATGGCACTCCTGGGGGAACATTTAGACTCGATCTTTAAGGGATTTTCCAGCCCTAATGATGCTGTGCTTCTATTCTATGAGCTGCAGCTGGGGTCCCTGGAATTCTTCCACCTCCAGCAGAACAGCCACCAATCTCCCTCACCTCCACCTTTCATCCCAAGAGCCCTCACCAGCAGTAACAACTGCATCTTACCTTTATGGTAACATTCCCTTTGGTGATCTTCCTCATGTTGAAGCCCACCGTCGGGATCATGTCTTCATTGAACTGTCCTGACTGCAAGGAACAAGGTGGAACAGCGTTAGGAGGCAGAGGAATGGGGCCAGCCTGCCCTGGTGGGGCAGCAAGGCTGACAGCCTGGCAGAACCCCAAAAGCTCTGCCCGCCCTGCAGGTGCAGCCCTCCTGCAGGTCCACGCCGGGAGCACAGAGCCCAGGAGACACGGTGCCACCAGGAATGCTGTGTGCCCTGGTTCCGGCCCAGAGTACCGCCTGACATCATTGCCATGGCCAGGGAAAAGGGACTCTGCTCTCTTCCAAGAAGAACGGAGTTCTTTTCCAGTTGGGAGAAAGCCTGGTGGGCGGAGGGAGGCCATTGTTTCATTGTCCCGGGCTCGGCGAGCATTTTGCATGTAAATCACCCTCTCTTTGTACACTTTTGTTATTAGTAGTGTTGCTCTTACTGTTTTCTTATCTCGTTGCTGTTTCTAGTAAATTGTTCTTATCTCAACCCGTGATCTTTGCCTTTTGTGCTTCCAATTGGAGGGGGAAGGGGGAGCAAGCAGCAAAAACCGGGAGCACTAAATTGGGGACTACCATTCCTAAACCATACGCTGTGGCTGCTGCAATGGGCACGGGTGCCCGGGGTGCCCCAGTGCAGTCCCCAACCCTGCAGCGAGCTGCCAGCCTCAGCCCTGGCCACCCTGTTGTCCCGGTGGGCTGGGGGCTTGCCCATCTTTCCAGGTGGGATTCCCAAGCCCTTTGTGGGAGGAGGCTGAGACCTTGGTACTGTGCAGTGACCTCTGCTGAGGCAGCCCTGCAAGGACCTCCGGGGTTTCAGGCTGGGCTTCCCACCCAGGGAGCCACCTCCTGCTCCAGCTCCTTTCCAGCTGCAGCTCCTGGGGGCACCAGCAGGTTTCGTGCCTGGGATCATCTTCGGCCCAGTTCAAACCAGACTGACTTCTGCTTTCGAGCGAGTGCTGTCTGCGCTGGTCCCCCCGTCCCGCATCCTGCCTGTGCTGGGTGACTTGGGGGTCACAAAGGGCCCCCCACCCCCTCCCCAGGAGCTGCTCCAAAGTCTGCTGAGTTTGTGCATCAGATGCAGGAGATCCCTGTGGGGTTGAGCGTCCCAGTGCCGCTGAGGAACGGGTTAGGCCTGTCGGAGCAGGGAGCAGGAGCATCCCTCTGCTGACGCCGGCTCACGAGCCCACCTGCCCAGCACCACGCCAAAGGCTCTGGTAATGCCTACCCCACTCCAGTTTGCTGCTCCAAGCCCAGCGCTGCAGGACGGGCCCAGACAGAGCAGCACAGAGGGATGTCAGGGGCAGCCCCAGCAGGGATGTGGCATCTCTGGGGCAGGACAGGAGCTGGCACAGCCCTTCAGCCACTGCCTCCAGCAGCTTCCCTGGGACTCACATCAGGCTTATGGCCTGTAAATGCACCCTGGGGGAGGCCATGCTGCGGAATGCTGAGGGGCCAGGAGGGAAGACTGTTTGACAGCCAGGATAATGCAGCTGTGGGGATTTTGGCCATCAGTGCCAGAAACCTACAGGAACCACCAGCCATGGCCAAACTCATCCTAGCAGGTCTTCACTACCTTAAAACCTCAGTTTCTTGAGGGCTTTTCTCTTAGTTAACACAAACCTCAAAACAGGAAGTCAGTTTATGCTGTTTTCCCATAAGCAGATTTTTGTGCCTGGTTGAGCCTGTGGCTCCTCCGGAAGCACCACATCAGCAGCTCGCCAGGGTTTTCCCGAGCTCTTCCAAACGCTCTGCAATACACACTGCTTCCCTTTTTCATATCCCTTTTGCATTCAGCAGCAACACCCGGCAGCCAAGGGGTGTTCAGGCCACGCTGCACCCAGAAAGCACTGTGGGGAAGGGCACGGGGAGAGGAGGGGAAGCAGGCAGGGATTCACAGGGGATGTCTCCTATGGATTGAGGTTCAACACACAACTCAGCTTTATGGAACTAAGAAATTCTCAGGCTTTGATCGATGGGCACAGAAATCAATTGCTGAAGAGCTCTTGGAAGCTCCAGGCACCTCAGGGATCCCAGACCACATCATGGGATCTGCTGGCTGTGCAAAAGCCACACAAGATATGGTTCTGGTGTGATAGAAGCTTCTTCCAGGAAGGGGGGGGCCTGCAGGAGCCAGGAGTCATTTCTTTCCTCCATGGGTGGGAGAGGGCATGTCTGTGTGAGTGACTACAGCCTGGCTCCCTGCCCCAAACCCCTCTCCCTGCAGCACCTCCCTCCAGGCTGCCCACAGCCAAGGGGCCGAAACAAAACCACTTGAGCTGTCCAAAACAGGCCGAGCTGGGAATGCAACGCCTTGTGGTCCAGGATGGCTCACACGAGCTCCCCGCTGTCCCAGCACCCACAGAAGCATCTTGCACGTGCTCCTCCTGCATCAGCTCCTCCTGCATCAGCTGCTCTCTGAAAGCAACTCTCAGTGGTGGAAACACAGTGTTTCCTCTTCCCTCTCCAACCATCCCTGGTGCCTTCAACACATTTTCAACTCCCCGCAGGGTCCAGCCATCCACAGCTCCACTGCCAGGAAAGCAGTGAGCACCCAGATGGAGACAAGCAAAAGCTTCACTGGACACATTCTTCCCCCAAATTTTGGTTGTGTAATGAACACAGCATCCATGCAGACTCTGAAGATGATGCCAATCCACACCAATTGCTTAAGAATGGGATTCCAATGGGAAGCACAAAAATGGTTGCAGGTAAGATGGATTTTGTGGCTACAAATGGCAGATCAGGTCTTTACAGACTCCAGCTCGTTGCTGGTTTTCCAGGGTCACCCACTGCTCTGCCCAAACCACTCTGCCTTTGGTGCCCTGCCTGGAAGGCAAGCGACCTTTCTGCCCAGCCCCAACACTTTCCAGTTGGGTTACTGGGAGAAGTGGCCAGAATTCAGCTTTAGCCAGGGCAGGCAGTGCCCCCAGCTCATGCTGAGCCCCATCCCCTGACACATGCACAAGGACACCACATCACCTGCCACTTCAGCCATCATCCCTTGCTCAGACAGGGCCCGGGACCTCGGCTCGCTGGCACATGGAGAGAAACCACCTCAGGCTCCACCAGCTCTGGAGGGCAGCACGCAGGGCTGAGGTGGCCAGGCTCTGCTCCTCACCAGGTGACATCGCACTGGTGTGACCTGCTCTAGATAAATCACTGCTGGCTGTTCTGCAGCCCTGTTCCCAGAGGGCAGAGATGGCAGTGCTGGAAGCCTGCCCCTGGGCCATGCAGTTGTGTCTCCACCAGAGCATGGCCCTCTGTGGGACAGAGGCAGGAGCCCAGAGCACCTCGGGTCGGGTGTCTCCCACCACTGCCTGGACCATCCCCACAACTGCCCAGCCTGGCACTCCTGCAGGCATCTCCTGCCATGTGGCACTTGAGTCCCTGCCAAACCCTGTCCAAGCTCTAACACGGAGGGAAACTTATATATAAAAGATATAAGAAAGAAATTTCTTATGATGTGAGAGGTGAGGCCCTGGCACAGGTTGCCCAGAGGAGCTGTGTCTGCCCCATCCCTGGAAATGTCCAAGGCCAGGTTGGATGGGGCTTGGAGCAAACCAGTCTAGTGGAAGGTGTCCCTGTATGTGCCTGCCAGTGGTAGGGGTGTTGGACAAGGTGATCTTTAAAGGTCCCTTCCAACCCAAATCACTCTATGATCCTATCTCAGGAAAGCCACACTGCCCGTTTTTCTTGGCTCAGAGCTTGCAGCAGCAAGACAAGACCACGCCCCAGCCAGATTCTCCTCCTCTTCCAGAAATATGGAGAAACCCCCCAGAAAAGCTACTGCCTTCTGCATTATGAAGCCCAGGTGCAAAGACACACCTGTGGAGGGCCCAGGGGCTGCATCTGGAGGCAGAACAACCATGAGGCAGCATGAGAGCCCACCTCCCACCCACCCTGGCCCTGCCAGACCCCACGCAAGGGGCACATCCAGAGTTCCTGGGAGAGGTGGGTATCAATACAGACCAGCACAAATGCATCCGAACAACATCTCCCTGCTTCTTCCTCAGCACCTCTCTCTCCTCTACTTCCCCAGCAAACCCTGGGGACCTTGCAGACCTGGAGCTGCACTTTCCCTCCCAGGCTCAGGGACCAGAGTACATCCTGCCAGGATGGGTCAAGTGGCTAGTGAAGGGGTCAGCGTGTGTCTGAGGATGGGTGGGAGCAGGCGCTGAGCTCTGCAGTCCTCTGAGCCACTTTCAGGCCATGCCTCACCGGCAGCACTGCCAGAGAGCTGGCTACCTGCCACACCAGCCTGGCTACCTGCCACACCAGCCTGGCTACCTGCCACACCAGCCACCAGCCTACCTGGTGCCAAATACGAGGCTGATGTGGTTCCACAGGATGGGTCAGGCTTGAAGGACCACAGTGGGTCATCTGATCCAGCCTCCCTGCTCAACCAGGATCATCCCAGAGCACATGGCACAGCATTATCCCCAGACAGTTCTGGAATATCTCCAGTGAGGGGGACTCCACACCCTCTCTGGGCAGCCTGTTCAGGGCACAGTCACTGCCCAAGGAGTTCTTCCTCGTGTTCAGGTGAAACTTCCTGGGCATCAGTTTCTGCCCATTGCCTCTTGTCCCAGTGCTGGGCCCCAGGGAGCAGAGCCTGGTGCATCCTGTGCCCCCTCCCTGCAGACACTGACAGACACTGATGAGGGCCCCTCTCAGCCATCTCTTTTCGGCTGTTTGGCTGAACAGCTCCAGCTCCCTCAGCCTGTCCTCAGAAGAGAGATGCTCCAGTCCTCTCAGCATCTTCACAGCCTCCACTGAACTCACTCCAGGAGCTGCATGCTTCCTCTTGCAGCACTGGTCTGAATCACTCTCCAAGCAGGATGGTGCCCCACAGCTCCCACCACGTGTCCAACACCCCGGCACTTGTGGCTTCGCTCTCCTGGAAGGCTCCAGCACAGGTAGAACGTGTGTGATGTTAAAAAGCAGCAACACTCCCTTGTTCTAACCATGCCCTGCACTGACAGGTTTTGGGCCCCAGCACCTGCTGAGGAGCTCTCAATGCCCTCGAGTCACCCTTGTCACCACCAGACTGGGGAAAAGGCAGCTAAAAGCCACTGGCTTCAGGTTAGATCAAGACCAGGTGTATTTGCAGTTTTCACTTCTCCTTGCAGGCAAGACTTCAAGCCTCAGCTCTCAACAGCCAGGAAAAGAAAAAATAAGTCCTGGAAAATCAAAGTCCCCAGGCAGGTGACCCAGGAGGAGTCATCCTGATCAGAGCTGCCTTCCGCAAAGCCCTTGCCTGGCACAGCCACAGCCTGGCTGCTGGAGAGAACCACCCACCTTCCAGGGAACTGGAGGCCACCTCTCAGGTGCAGCTACAATCCTGGAAGAAAAGGATGGTGCCAACCCCCCCAGAGCAGCTCCAATCCCAGAAAGGCTTCTTCTGAGATCTCTCCAACAACACCAAAATCCCATTCTTCTTCAGTTCAGGTTTCCCCACCCCCGCAAAGCCCAAATCACAGCTATTTCCCCTTCCAACAACCCCACTGCAACACCCTAAAGCCAGGCGCCTTCAGACTTTCTCAGGCAGTTCCTGTTGAGTTGGCATTTTCTGTGTCAAGCTTCTATTTCACTGTGCCCAACAAGCCCTTCTTTCCAGGATGTCTTCTCAGAAGTTGGTGCCCCTTTTTGTGTGCATCTGCCACAAAACTCGAACTTTCCAAACAGAGAGGCCAAACTCAGCACCCTGAGCCCGCCTGCCGTGTGAGGGTGTCAAACACCCCATCACAGACCTGACAGACCAGCAGGCCATGGTGCCAACTTCAGCTGCCTCAAGAGCTGCTGTAATTCCTCAAAGTCCCTTTTCCCTGCACCAGCAATCCTGGCTAAGCAGAGTCCTAGAGCAGGGGTCTTGCCAGCGGGGTCTCGCCCACAATAAAACTACCAGGTACAAAGTATTTACTCGCAGGAGCAAACCCCACAAAGCCCACACTGAGCCCTGTCTGCTCCAGATGCGGCTGGGAGAGGAGGAGGCATGAGGGGAACAGGGAGCCGAGCAACACCAACCCTTGGGATTTCCAGCCCTGTGCAGGCAGAACAGCACAGCAGGTCTGGGGTAAAGCTCCATCACCCTTCACAGCTTATCTGGGTGATTAAAACCAACACTAAATTACTTTGCCATTTTTAAGGCAGCCTGGGTGCTGTTAACAGGCAGCAGCGTCCAGCGGATCCAGAGCAGGAGCAGCCCACACGTGGAACCACCATGTCCCACCCTGGCATGGGATTGCGAAAATTGACTATTAAACACACAAATGACAGGGAGAGGTCCCCCGAAAATAGGATTGGTGCTCAGAGTCACTGCCCCGGAGCCGAAATGGTCTCTGTCCTCAGAGGCTGGTGTTGGTTTATGAGGGGAACCAGCAGGAGACTGGAGCACTTAGCAGTGACTTCCAGCAAAACAGCTCAAGAGCAGGAGTGCCATCGTCTCCAGGATGAAAAGCATTTTAGGGCGTCCTCTCTCTGCCCCTAGACACGTCAGGAAGGACATTTTCATCCCTCAGCACCTCCCAAAGAGCATGGCTCCAGTGCAAAGAAGCCTCCATATGAGCTGAAAATCCCCTCTGACAGCCCAGCAGCTTCCAGCACCCTGAGCAAGCAGCAACATCTCGCTCTGGTTCGGATCCATGGCGAGCATGGACCTCAGAGAAACGTGCAGGGACCAGAGGGCAGTGGGGGAACCAGGGCGGATCTGCACCCACCTCCCCCCACGAAACCCGCCGCGAGCAACAGCCCAAACCCACCCCTCCAGGATCATCCCGCCTCGCACCATCACGTATGGAGAGGGCGAGAACAACCCAAAAAGCAAGAGGGGACACTGTGCCGAGCATCCCCACGGGCGAAGCCACGCCCTGGGCTTTGGGATCCAGGACGTGCAGCTCCCGATCCGCGGCTGGATGCAGGGCCCCCGTGGGTGCAGGGACCCCGTGGCTGCAGGGCCCCCGTGGCTGCAGGGACCCCGGGACGAGGCAGCGCGGCCAGGGAGAGGCCAGGGTCGGAGGGGCCTCAGGCGGTGCCGCTGCCCCGCTCGGGTGCGGAGCGTGTGCTGCTGCTGGGGAAGCTTCCCGGGGAAGGCGGCCAGGCAAACACCTCCTACACCGGCCCCCAGGCAAGGAACCCCGGCGGCACCGAGCCCGGCAGGGTCGTCATGAGGCCCCACCTGCGCGTCCCGGCGGCGGCAGCGACGATGACAAAGCGCCCGCTGTTACGGGAACGGGAGCAGGAGCTTCCCGGCTCCCGGGGCCGGGGCTCCCGCAGTCCCGTCCGGGGCACCCGCACCGGCTGCTGGACACCGGCGGAGCCCCGGCCGGGAAGGGCGAGGCGGTGCCAGGACCCTTCCCCAGGCCCCCTCCGGCTGCGGCCGCGAGCACCGCGCTCGGCTCCGGGGATGCGGGGAGCAAACGCTGCGGTCCGCCTGGGCCGTGCCGGGCCTGCACCCTGCACCCCACACTGCACCCCACACTGCACCCTACTGCTGCACCCTGCACCCCACACTGTACCCCACACTGTACCCTACTGCTGCACCCTGCACCTCACACTGCACCCCACTGCTGCATCCCGCACCCCCGCCTGCACCTCGCACCCCACC
>VWZW01000408.1:215241-240438 GCA_013397115.1 Edolisoma coerulescens
GTGTACAGGGGTGTATAGGGTTCTATAGGGGTGTACAGGGGTGTTTAGGAGTGTACAGGGGTGTATAGGGTTCTATAGGGGTGTACAGGGGTGTTTAGGAGTGTACAGGGGTGTATAGGGTTCTATAGGGGTGTACAGGGGTGTTTAGGAGTGTACAGGGGTGTGTAGGGGTGCTGGGTGCCAGCAGGCAGGGTGGGCAGTGGGGGGTGTGGTGGGTGCCCCCAGCAATGCCACGGAAGCCGGCGATTCCCACCTGGAGGACGAGACAGAGCCCACAGGCACAGCTTGCTCGAAGGATGTTCCTGTGGGACCTTTACCCAGCCTTTCACCCTGCAGCCTCAAATCCCCTTTGCTTTCCCCCTGCTCGGCCCTGCAGAGCTGCTGCAGCCGTGTGTGCCAGCCGTGCCCTCGCTCTGCTGTGCTGTCCCACGCCGTGCTGGGCTGCCCGGCCGTGCCAGCAGGGCTGGGTCCCACCCCCGGGGGATTTGAGCCAGTCCCAAAGTGAGGACTGCCACGCCGGGCCAATTCCCTTACACCAGGTCCTGTATTCCAGCAGTGGCTGGGTAGAGGTTGGCTTGTGCTCTCGGGAGAGGCAAAGGTGCTGAATCCACTGCTGGGGCTGCCTGAGACAAATGTGTGTGCACAGAAACTGGGGAAACTGGGCTGGGGTTCCATTCACCTCACAGAGGGTGTCTCAGTCCCCTCATGTGCTGTAAGTCACTGGGAAGCTGCCTTTGTTTTCAGAGACAGAAAGCATTTTGCTTTCCGAGCTGCTGCAGCCTGCTCAGGGTCCCTGTGCTCTCGAAGGGAGGTCTGAGGAAGCAGAAATATCATTGTTTTCTGTGATCACCCCATCATAACTCCTCATACCGGTGAAAAATTCGTCATCCCCCAAATCTTGCATGCAGTTTCTGCTTGAAGTTATTTTTTTTTTCATAGAATCAGAGCATTGTTCAGGTTGGAAAAGACCTCTAATATCATCGAGTCCAACTGTTATCCCAGCACTGCCATGGTCACCACTGAACCGTGTCCACAAGTCACCATCCTGCAGGGATGGCAACTCCACCACTGCCCTGGGCAGCCTGTGCCAGGGCCTGGCCACCTTTTGGTGAAGAAATCCTTCCTAATATCCAATCTAAACTGCCCCCAGTGCAGCTTGAGGCCGTTTCCTCTCCTCCTGTCCCTGTTCCCTGGGAGCAGACCCCGACACCCCCCGGCTGCCCCCTCCTGTCAGGGAGTTTTGCAGAGCCAGAAGGTCCCCCCTGAGCCTCCTTTTCTCCAGGCTGAGCCCCCCCAGCTCCCTCAGCTGCTCCTGGTGCTCCAGACCCTTCCCAGCTCTGTTCCCTTCTCTGGAGATGCTCCAGCACTTGAGGTATCCTTCTTTTCATGGGGGGCCCAAAACTATACCCAGCATTTGAGGTGGGGCCCCACAAATACAGGGGGAAAACAGATTTTTGTTTAACATTCCAGCCCAAAGAATGTCCCTACACCAGTTTGGGGCTTCCCCCCCAGCACTCCTGTAGCACTGCAGCTGTCAGAGATTGCCCTGGGATCGTAGGGATGTTCCTGCAGCCCCTGCCCATCCAGTGCTCAAACCAAACTCACCCCTCACAGCAGGGACAACAGCTGAGTTCACCATCCCCATGCTAGGAGAGACATGAACAAATGAGCAAAAGAGATCATTTTCGTGCACCATCCCTACTCCACCCACCCTATTTCCCTTATTCCCGTCAAGGGGAGCCAGCCCTGACAGGTTTGGGGACATCTGGCTGTTTCCCACTGGTTTGAAGCGGGGTCCCAAGCTCTGCTCCCTGCAGAGGGTCCGTGGTGGCACAGGCAGGGATGCACACACCAGATCTGGTCCCCGTGGCTGCACCCCTACAGCACTGTCCCCCCATGTGTCACCCCGTGGTCTCCGTGCCAGGAGCTGGGGACTGGGCAGAGCCTTGTGCAAGGGCTGGCACCACCCCAGGGCCTCTCCAGACAAGAGCATATTTGACATTCCCAGGAGGTTTTGATGTGGTTGCTCAGCCGAGTTCCTTAAGGAAGCGGAGAGGTCAGGGCTGTGGCTTATCCTCGTGCTCCCCTGGCTCAGAGTTTAACCCCTGGGTGACCAAGGACCAGCACAAAGAGGTGTCACTGCCACGTCCCACAGTGTTCCTGGTGCCCCCAGCCACCAGGTCAGCCCTCCCTGTGCTGCTGGGTGAGCCTCACCTTCAGGGGGGTTCCACCTGCTGCAGGTGCTCTCATGGGGCCTTCTTGAGATCCTGGGCCCCCAGTGCTGCCTGGAAATGTCAAAGCATGCCCTGAAATGTCTCCTTTCCAGGTTGTCCTGGGCTGCAGTGTATTCCATTATCATCTCCATGAGCTGTTGAAACCAGCTGGGGTGGTGTTCCTTGCCTCCTCCCTCCAGACTATCTTCTGTCGATGCCCCATGGCTCACAGATAAACTCCCTCCGGACCATCTTCTGCTAATGGGCCATCTAGTCTCACTGCCTGACTGACAAAATTACATCATCCCATCGCGGGATGCTCTGCCCAGAGGGAAAACCCAAGTATTCCATCCTGAATATAAGCCAAGATTTCAGACACCAGAGGCAGCCTTTTCCACTGGATTTCCAGAGGATGAGAGCTACCCCTCGACCTTCAGGTGAAGACCAGACCCTTTCTACAGGATCACTGCTTCAACAGAGCCATCATTCCAGGAGGACTGCAGCTATCTAATCGGACTGCTACCAACACCCTGACCGACAGGGTGTCAGGTTGTATCCTGACTCTGTCAATTCAAACCAGTGTTTTCTGCCTTTATTTTTAATTTTCCTGTTAAACTGTTATTCTGACTTGGTGTCTCCTCCTGGTGTGTTTTTAAACCAGCACACAGGTGGTGGCTTGGTCACTGATTACTTGGAGTCCACGGGTGCTGTTGGAGCCTGTGGTTACCATCACTCACCTGAGAGCAAAGCTGCTATTAAATACTCAAAACGCTGGATTTTGGCATATGCTCTGCCTTTCCCAGGACCTGCTGAAGCAGTGCAATGTTCGATGGCATCGAAGCTTTCCATCAGCTGCCAGTGAATTTGGAGCATTCTGGGTCTACTTGCCACCACCAATGCTGGTGTGTGCCACAACGGTGATGTGTACCATGTGGCCACCATGCTTGTTCCTCCCATCCCAGTGAGTTGTTGCAAGGGGAGGGGATGGATTACCAGCCTGGAAAACCCCAGGCCAAAATTACAGTCATGTGGATAGGACATGATCTTATATCTTGTATCTTTATACCCAATATATTTTCTTAGATGTAAGAAAGAAATTTTTTACAAAGAGGGTGCTGAGGCCCTGGCACAGGGTGCCCAGAGAAGCTGTGTCTGCCCCATCCCTGGAAGTGTCCAAGGCCAGGCTGGACGGGGCTTGGAGCAAGCTGGGGTAGTGGAAGGGGTTGGGACTAGATGGCCTTCCAACCCAAGCTGTTCTATGATCCCATGGAGGAAGGATTTTCCTGAGCTCTGGGCAGGCCCTGGCCTCCTGGGGACGTGGTTCTCACCCGCTGCAGCCCAGGGCCCCCAGTGCCAGCGCGCTCTGCCCGGCTGGGCTGCACCTCCCGCGAAGCACAGGAACACCACGGGAAGAACAAGGACAGCTGGATCCATACCTGGGGTTTGAGTGGGGAGTGAGGAACTGGAGCAATCTTGGCTCTGCTGAAACCCCTGGCTGAGCTCAGGGGCTGAATCCCAGCCCAGGGCATGGGGAAGCATGAGATTTTGGAGAGGTTCCTTCCCTTTGTCTGCTGGGCACCCTGTGGTCCCTATGGACCGGGTGAGGCAGTTCCTCAGGACACTCGGGACACAGCCAGGGCAGATCAAACCTGCTCACCCCTGACACAGGGTGAGCCCAGGATGGGGTTTGGCAGTAACACAGGCTGTGGTTCAGCACAGCTCACAGAGTGGCCAGGTAAGCGTGGAACAGATGGAGCTGGTGGAAATTGAGATCAAAAGGCAGGAAACCTGTTTAACTGATGGTAATCTGCATCAGACAGCTGAACTGGAAAAACTCCCAGCACCTGATGGGGAATCTGGGAGGGGGAGACAACACCCCTGGCCCAGCTGTGATCCTGGCGCTGCTCCTGTGTGCCTTGGGAGACCTTCATGCAGCTCTTGGCCTGAGCCTGCCCTAAGAGCTCTCCTCTAGATAGCAAACTGAAAGCCTGAGGAAAATGGTGTCCAGGGAGTGCAGGAAAACTGTCCAGCTGCAGTTTGCAAGTCTTCAAGTTCTCCTGCCTGATGGCAGCAGGGGAGGAAAGACTTGAGGAGGGGGTGCTGAACAAAGCCTATCTCAGAACTCACACCTCAGTCAGTGTCTCCAGAGACACCATTAAAGGCAGCAGTGTTACACCAGATTACCTGAGAAGGTAAAGTCCTGAGCCATGCACAGACCTTCAGGGAGCTTGCAGGAGCTCCACAGCCTCTCCAAGAGCCCGAGCATCATGCAGGAGTCCCACAGAGAACACAATTCCCCACAAAGTACCTGGCTGGGCAGGCTCGGGCATGAGGAAGGGCTGACCTGGCACTAGGAACAGGGGGATTTCTCTGCCAGGATGATGGAAACGCAGCAGGAGAAAGGACACTACTTGAGATCTGTTCCTTTTCCTGCTGCTGGGCCAGGGAGCGGATTTGCTCCTGGTGCAGAGGGAGGGAACTGGACAGGCAAGACCACTGGGCAGCGATTCAGCTGCATTTCGGGGACCCATGGAGCGGTGAAGGGGCAGGTCATACACACAGCCCTGAGCTGGGGAAGCTCAGGGAGCCCAGGCAAGCAGGAAGATTGACCCTTTCTTCCCTGGATCTCACACTGGTCATGTCAGGGCCTGTGGCATGGCGGGCACAGACTGGGCAGATCCCATCTCCTTCCCAGTCCTCACTGCCCAAGCAGGTGTGTGATACCCATCGGCCAAGGGCAGCTTTGAATGGCTTCAAAACACTTCACAGAATATTTCCATCTCCATGCTTTACGCCAACATGTTTTTCTCTCTTCTATTTTCCCCCCCTGGATTTATCAGTAAAAAGACAACCTAATAAAACCCAAATACTATTTTGTTCTGATTTCAGAAAAAAAACCCCAAGAATTCAAAATCCCCACCCTCATATAACAGAAGGTGATTGGGAACACATCACTTGCAAACTGCGCTTGGGAATCTCCCTGCTAGGGAGAGGGCAGGTTTGGGTTGGGTATTAGGGACAATTTCTCCCCTGAAGGGGTGGTCAGGCACTGGCATGGGCTGTCCAGGGAGGTGGTGGAGGTGTTCAACAAACAACTACACATGGCAATTCATGATACAGTTTAGTGGGCACAGTGGGATTCGATCAGAGGTTGGACCCGATGATCTTGGAGGTCTTTTCCATCCTTAATAATTCCATGATTCTACTTTAAGACTGTTGAGAAGCTGTTGGCTGAAGGTGGAGAGGAAAGCAAGCTACGGAACGCTGTCAGCCGACCGTGCACCAAGCCACCAAGGCGTGTCTTCAGCAAGAAGAGCTTCGTGGTGCATGTTTGGAGCAAGCCCAGCCCTGCCCACAAAGGATGCCCAGCCAGGACAGAGGCTCCGTTTATTTTGGGGTAGTTCTACCAGCGCTGTGTCTCACGGGGTGAACATTTCTGTGCAGCTGAAAGGCAAACTCCCGGCGCTTGCCAGCTGCAGTTCCTCCGCACAGCCTGCTCTTCTGCTTCAGGATCTTGCACCTCTCAAAAGCCAAAGCTTCTTTCTACGGGTGAAATCTGCCTCGAGGCAGCAGCAGTGGCCACCTCGAGCACCCACTGCACCACCACACCTTGCTCATGCCCACGGTCCAAAGGCACCGTCCCCGCGGGTTGGCTCAGCTGTGCTCATCCCTGGGGATGTTCACGCTGCTGCTCTGTGGCCTGGCAGCATCAGGAGAGGTTTTGGTGAAGGTGTCCCCGAGGCTGGTGCAGGAGAGGTCAGAGCAGGGAGCCACAAGCCCGGTGGGAGCCCTGCACTAGCAGCCTCCCCCCTCTGGCAGCTGGGAAGCGTAGAGAGCGAGTGTGTGATGGAGGAACTGGTACTGCTCGCTCGTCTGGATCATCCCACCTCTGCAAGGGAAAGGCAGCGCCCACTGACACCTCAGCAAACACAGAGCCCCCTTCCCAGCTCTCTGCTCCCAGGACACAAATATTCCCGCTTCACCAGCCATGTCAAGTTGCCTCTGAGACAGGCACCAGAGCAGCCCAAAGAGTGCAGGGGTTCAGAAGCATTGCTGGGCTGTTGAAAATGAGATTAGCAACTGATTTGGTGCTAATTTTCACCTGTACTTCTTGAAAAGTGGCCAGATGGAGTGTTTCTGGGCTTAGTGACTGAGCTGGAAGGGAGGAGCAGATGGCTGCCAGGTTCACAGCCCCTCTCCTCTCCCTCATGTCCTCAGGTCAGGGCTACAGCAGCTCTGACAGCAAACCAGCCTGGCACTGGGAATTGTTTGCCACCCACCCATCTGCATCCTCCATCAACCCTTCTGGTTTCCATCAGAAATGGTCCCCTTGGGATGCCCATTCCCATGGCTCTGCCACATCCCTGCCACACCCCTCCTCCCAGGCCTGGCACCCAGCAGGAGCCTCCGAGGAGCCGCCTGCTCGGAGTACCCACCTGTCCATGCGGAGATGGCACACGATGCCAAGGATATCCACCTCCCCCTTGTCCCTCAGCTGCTGGCAGCCGATCCTGGTGGCGATGAAGCAGCCGGTGCGGCCGATGCCTGCGCTGCAGGACAGACAGCTGTGCTGAGCCCCGACACCATCCCCTGCCCACACTGCATCCTGCTGAGCTGGGTGCACTCCTGGATTGGTTTGCTGCTGTGATTTCCTCCTAGAGGGATGCTGGGGTGGGGTCATGCCCCAGCTGCCAGACCAAGCTTCTCAGCCAGGCATCAAAAGCTGTGGGCTGGGGTCACTCTGCCATGGCAAGGAGTTTTGCTGTGTTGCTCAGCCCGGCTGAGGCTGCTCTGGAAGCACAAAACCAGTCTGTGCCCCATCCCTGTGCAGTGCAGGGGGCTCTGCAGCCCCTTCCTCTCCCAGCTGGGCTCTAACCCCAGCAGCAGTGGTTGGCACTCAGCCTGCAGCAGTGCGTGCTGAGCGTGTTCCACAGGGACAGCCGGGTGCGCTGCTCCACTGTCCCCAAATTCACTTAGCAAGGAGAGAAAATAGGCAGAGGCCATGTCCTGCAGGAGGGCTGTCCTGAAACATGGCTCCACATCCAAGCCACAGGCCATGCTTGGTGGCACAGGGAGCAGGGATCACAGAATTACAGGATGGGTCAGGTTCGAAGGGACCAGCCTTGTGATGCCACAATGATTTTTTGCCTTTTCTTTTTATATACCTTTTACATATTCTCAGTATTCTTAGCATACATACTTGTAATTCTTTAAGCCTGATACCTTAGCATAGTCCTGGTATTCTGCTAAGAAGACCAAACATCCTAAAGGCCTCACAGCTGGAGGCCGAAGAGCCTGACGCTATCTTGGGAAACCAAGGCTCCTCTAGAATATATCCTGGAAACTAGGATCAAGCCCATCTGGGAGGAAATACTTTAGAGTAAGGAGATATCACACCATTCATTTAAGCTCCTCATTGGGGAATCTTTGTCAGATATGCTAATTTATACGGTCTATAAGATTATACACGTGATGTACCATGTGTGTGCATTTCGGTGTGTTCCACCTTGACAAATTGTTGCACCATAAAGATCCTTATGAAATACCAAAGTAAAAACCCTTTTATCCCTTAACTGGGTCTGGCTCATAATTCTGCGACCAGGGAAAAGGCATCACATGGGGTCATCTGGTTCCATCTCCCTGCTCAAGCAAGGATCTTCCAGAGGCAGAGCTGTGGGTGTACGGTGGGGCTGGTGGCTGGTCCCACATGCAGACCTCTCCTGCTCCCACCCTGCTGCCCACGGACCCAGGGGCAGGCTATGCCACCCTCCTGCTGCCAGGACAGGAACTGCTGCTTGACAGCTCTGCTGTGGGGTGGCTGTGCCCGGGGATTTCTGCATCACAGTGGGATCCATGCACGAGGACTCACGTGTGGGTGAGTGTTTCCCCTCAGGCATTTGCAGCCTGACCCCGAGGTGAAGCACAGACAGGGCTCAGGTGAGGTGCAAGCTCTTACCTGCAGTGCACCACGATGGGCCCTGGGCTGGCTGCAGTCTGCAGAGTCTCCTCCACCTTGGACACCAGGTGCAGCAGGGGCTTGGCTGACTCGGGTGTTTGCTGGTCCGGCCAGGAAGGGAAGAGGATGTGTTTGACCTTGCGGCGCTCCTTCTCAAGCTTCTCCAGCACAGAACAAAGAGAAATCGGGGTCTGAGAGCAGGGGCCAAATGAAACGTGGAGTCCAGCTCCAGCAGAGGCCAGGCAGCCTGTACCCATCTCAGCCATTCTCCTCCCAAATCCCTCTTTGAGCCTCTCCCAGGTGTGAGGGAGAGACCCCTGGGCCAGAGACGATGGATGTGTCCCACCCCAGAAGATGAGAACAGATGCAGAGTGTTCCTGGACTGTCACCAGAGTCCAGGCAAAGCAAGATCCTTTAGGCTGGTGTCAGCCCAGGTGACTACAGGGAGCTCATGGGGCAGAGCCCAACTGCACAGTGCAAAAACTCTGGGCTGGTGGTGCTGCTCTGCCCAGCTGACCCCTTCTCCTCTGTACCCCAGGGCTGGCTCCTGCTCCCTCCCAACCTCCCCAGGCAGGAGGGGCTCTGCAGACCCCTCCTCTGGCAGGGGACTCCTGAGAATCATGACCCCTCCTCTTTCCTGTCACACAGCATTGCCATCTCACTGGAGATCCCAGGGGTGCCAGGGGCACTGCTGGGCCCCAGCGTGCTCCCTCTCTGACCCCGGGATGGGGCTCGGACCCACCTGGATGGAGAGATCCCGGACCACGTACTCCACATCCTCGCTCAGCCCCTGCACGTGGATGGTGAAGGGGCCATAGGTGCCCTCCTTCTCGGGCCAGTAGTGGACACATTTCTGGAGAACAAGGCAGGTTTGTGGCTGATGCTCTAGGCACCCACTGGATGTGCTTGGGTCAGTGCTCTTGGGAGGGGGCATCACCGTGGGGGTGGTAGGGGAGCAGGGGAGGTGGATGTAGGGTGATACAGAGGGAAAGCAAGGAAGGGATGGATCCCTGTCCCTGCATCTGCTGCCCCGCACCCTCTCCCATGCCCTGCTCTGGCTTTCAGGCCCCAGGGATGCATAGCCCTCCTCAGCCCTGGAAGCTTCCAGACACAGCAGGACCCAGGGCACAGGGAGGCTGTCAGCTGGGAGAGAAGGGAGCAAGGACACGGCCAGGAGAGTTTCCAGTTCTCAGTTCCCCCAGGCAGGTGCTGTCGGCTCCATCCCAGCTGGATCCCCTGGCTGAGGCCTCCCAGCCCAGGGGAGAGCTTGGGGGGCCAGAGGGGCACTGCTGCCCACTGCTCCTGCCCCTCTATCCTGTTACCCAGCAGGTAAAGCGTGCCCAGAGCCCACAGCCATGTGAGGAGGAACAGCTTTGCCAGGTGGGGGCCAAGGCTGCAGCCCTGGGGCTCTCTCCTCCACTCGTGATCCACCAGGGAATCCTCTGAGATGAAGCACACTGAGTGGGTGCACAGACCCCACGCTTGGCCTCGCACAACCCTCTGCTGTCATCAGCACCCCGCTCCCGCCGTGCCCCGGGCCCGGGGAGGGTCGGTGGTACCTCCTTGCGCTCCTGGAGCTCGGTGATCATGACGATGAGAGGCGCCTCCTCCTGCCACACCATCTCCCAGAAGTCGGTGACGGTGTTGAGCAGGGGTCCCTGCGTGGCAATGTACTCCCGGGGCCGCCCCGCGTAGCCCTGCCGGGCACAGGGCTCATCAGGGAGGCCGGGGGGGACCCGAGGGGAGCAGGGCCTGTGCCCAGGCCACTCCAGCCCTCACGATGCTTTTCTGCCTCTGCAGTTCAGAGAGTGAGCCACTCATGCTGCTCCCTGCTAAACCTGTCCTTAAAATGCTTTTATAGCTCTGCTGAGGAACCCCCAGGCATCGTCCCCGTCCCGCTGGTCCCCTCATCCAGGAGCAAGTCCTTGAAGCTGGCCTTGTACACCCAAGTTCCTGCAAGCACCCCCAGGCTATCAGTGTGACAACAGCCAGCGTGATGGGTGCCTTGGCGAGGCAAAGCTCACGTAGGGAGCTGCACTCCTCACTGTGGTCATTTCCACAGGGACAAGCAGGAATCCCTATTTCACAGCTCCAAGCATCCTCTGTCTCCAGTCACTTCCTCTCCTAGGATAAAATTGCCAAAGGTATTGAAAATCCAGTCCTGTTAATGGTTTGGTCTCACGAGAAGTTGCACTGGCCCAGCTAGGGGACAGGAATTTTGTCAGGAACATTTTGCAGAGCCCTATTTTCATGCCTCGAGATTATTTCTTTTTCCTAGGAAACATGATTTTCCATTCAAGACACCTGGAGGTGTCAACCCTGGGAATTCCACCTTCCCCCCACCACCCATGCTCAAAAACATTTCATGGAACACCATCAGCAGGACGAGCATCAGTCCCAGGTGGGGCTGATGTGATCAAACACCTGCAGAGCCCTCCCAGATTCCTGTGCCTCCCAGGCATGCCCAGGCAGGCTGGGTTGCCGATTTTCTGATGTGCCCACAAATTCCTGCACCGCTACACCCGTGGAGAGGAAAGGGGAAGGAAGGGGTCAGGAAATGCCAGCTGGGCACAGGTGTGCTCAGGTGTGTGTGCCAGGGGGACAGGCAGTGCTGTGCATTTCAGACCGAGGGGCTGCCACGCACGCCCTGGGGTGCAGGGACAGCGTGCCAGCGTCACCCGGCGTGCCCCTGCACGCTGCCAGGCTGCCTCGGGAAGGCACAGCTCCTCTGCTGCCCGTGGTCACGCTGCCCTTGGACCCCCAGCAGCTTTGGGCACAGCGCTCCTGTCCCAAGGGTGCTCTGACCCTCCCTGCAGGGTGCTGGGTGCTGCTGTCTCGGTGGATCTCAGCCGCAAGCACCATCACAAAAGAGGTGCCCCTAAGTACCCTGCAGCTCCTCCCCGCGCCCTCCGAGCACCTCCCAGGGCTTTGTCTGCCACCCCAGACAGCACCTTCGCTGGGCTGCTTTTCCAGGCCCTGCCTTCCCTCCCTGCCAAGCACTCACAGCAGCCACCCCTGCTTCCCAGTGCCCCCGCCAGTCCCAAGGGAAGGGTGCTGGAGATGAATTGCTCAGAAAGAAGCCTGCCCACCAGGCAAAGCTGGCAGCTGGCTGACACGAGATCCCGTTCTGGGGGAGACTGCAGCCTGGAAGGCTTTGCACAGGGATGGATGTCAAAGTCAGGTTGTCTCAGTAACACCCTAGGGCCTGGGGATTTCTCAGTCTCTGGAAAGGGCCCCCACCGGCTGCCAAAAATAAGCTACACCCCATCTTCATCAGCTCTCCTCCTGGGAAATGGGAACAAGGTCCCTGAGCAGAGAGGAAATCCCAGGATGTGGAGTTTTGAGGCCCTCTGAGCTGCCATAAGTTGCTGACACAGCTTGCCTGCCATGGCTTTGCCGGACCATGGGCCAGCGTGTGAGGAGGAGACGGAGCAGCCCTGGCAAGGGAGCCTGTGGGGGTGCTCCGTCTGCCCAGGAGCCGAGAGCAGCTCCCTCGGGAGACTCTCCCCCAAAAGCAGCAGTGTATCTGCCCCGTGCAGAGGGAGCCACATCCCTCCAGCTCCAACAGGGCTGGCAAGTTCAGCCTGCTGCCCCAGGGCAGCCACAGGACAGCGGGTGACAGTGCCCGGCACACATGGGCCAGCGTGGCACCCGTGATGCCCTGTGAGCCCTGGCAGGACGCTCACCGTGATGTAGTTGGCGTTTATGTAGCTCTCTTCCTCCTGGCTCCCGGCCCTCCTGAGGCAGACCCGGCTCTCAGGATCTGAAAGATGTCACAGGTATTACCCAAGGGACTGATCCTGCCTGGAGGCCGAGTCCTCCTGCTCCGTGCCATGCTCAGAGCTCTCTGCACCCTCCCTCAGGCCTGTCCTTGTCCCGTTCAGCCCCACTGCCCTGGCAGGGCACAGCCCAAACCTGCAGGGACCAGGGTGGGCAGGGGGGTAACTGACCCACAGTGACCCCCCAGGACATCCCCACAGCACCTGGCCAGAGCCCAGCTGAGGCCTTCCAGAACATCCTGAGCCTTCACACCCTCAGGGCCATGCCCTGGGGACACGTCAGGCCCCAGTGTGCTGCACACCCGGGCAGGACACCCCAGGGACAGCCCCCCACGTACCCCCCACAGCCCTGTGCCCACCCCTGAGCACGGCACCCAGCTCCTGCAGCACGGGCAGCAGGGGCAGGCATGGCAGAACAGCAGGAGCCCCCCGAGTGCCCACCCAGTGCCAGGGCTGCTCTGAGTCACCCCTCACCCACAAGCAAACACAGGCAAATGGGAGGCAAAGGGACACAGGGGCACGTACTGGGGAGAATGGTTTTGTATCTGTCCTTGAAGGCACGTCCAGGGATTTCCAGCTCCTCCGGACTCACGAAGTTGGGTGGGATTTTCTGCAGGGGGAGAAAACAGCCATGAGGAAAAGCCCATTGCTGCCACTTGTGTCCCCTGGTGGTGGCAGACCTGCTCGCCCAGCAGGGCACAGCTGACCCAGGGGCATCACCAGAGATGCCAGCTCCTGGCATGAGTCCTGTCTTTACTCCAGTTGTGGTGGGACTCCTTCCAGAGAGGCAGCCTTGGGAGAAGAGCGCGGCATGGGAGGGCAGGACAGGGTTTTCCAGGCACCCCAGTGGGACGTGTGTGCACCAAGGAGCAGGTGGGACCCGGGCACCCTCCCCTCGGTTTGCCCACACCCCCTGCCCTCCCACTGGGGCTGTGGGGCTGATGTTCACCCCAGTCAGTCCCACCACCGCCAGCCCCTGCCACCCTTCCTGCGAGGAGGGAGAGGGAATCATCGCACCGAAAACTCCTCCTGGAGCTGTGCCAGGCTCTGGGCGTGCTGCTGGAGCTCCTGTTTCCTCAGCACATGGCTGGATGTCCTCAGAAACTTCAGCGTGATGTCCCGTGGCGTGCAGACAGGCTGGATGGGCTCCACGTTCCCTAGAGAGCTCATGTCCAGCACTAGTGACACATTGGAGCCCCTCCTGAAAGGCAGAGGGGTCCCTGGCTGACCTCCTGCCACCCTGGGACAGAAGGACAGCCCACCCCACCGTATCATCAGATAAAACCACCCCACGCTGAGCAAAAGCCAGATGGAGACCCCGGTAGATGAGGAACAAGGAACCAGCTGATCATTTTGCCTTTTTTCTGGGAAGCCCCCAAAGGACAATGCCGAGATTTGTCCTGGGCTGGGGGTGGAGCAGGGCTGGCTCCACGTTCAGACCTGGCACCTGCACATGCGGGCAGGCAGGAGGGAATTTCAGGGGAGCCCTGGGGGTGAGCAGCGCCATGGGCACCCCGGCCAGGGCTGAGGCACACTCACCTCTCCTGGAGGCGCACGTGCTTCTTGGCAGAGGGACTGGGCTTGTCCGGCTTGTCCATGTCTGCTGCAGCTGCCCGGGCTGCCAGGCTGCCCCTATGAACTCTGGAGCACACCAAGCAGGCTTGGACCATGCTGCAGCAGCCACGGAGCCCTCGTCCTGAACCACAGCGGGGGGACACGGGGGGCCCTCAGCTCCTGGGAAATCATGGAGCCATCAGAGGAGAAGCAGCTGGAAGAGAAAAGTCAGATCTGAGAGATACCACAAGGCTGGGTGGAGCCCCCGACAGACGGTCCATAAGCAGGGTTTGAAGTCCTCAGTTGTCCTGGAAGCAGGACCCGCAGCCCCTGTCTCCAGGCAGATGGAGAGCTCCCAGCACATCCACCCTCGGGGATGCCTGCAGCACTGCAGCCCACACGGGCACCACTGGTGACCCTGGGCATGGCACCAAGGACCACCGGCTTCCCCTGAGGGGAGGACACCCACTCCATGTGGCAGCAGGGGTCAGTCTGGTTTGGGGGAGCCCCAGATGCTCTCCCCTCCATGGAAGCACATGCCCTGTGTTTCCAGCCCTTCCCCATCATGTGCCACTGCTTCAGCCTGGGGACACGGTGGGAAGAGTGAGAGCTGGAACGCATGAGCACAGCAACATCCAGTGGGTGACACGAGGTGGCTGTAGCCACCACACGGAGCCTGGCCATCTCCTGCCACAGGGAGACACGGACCAGGCACCCTCAGCAGCCTCATGGCTCTGGCAAGGGAGGGATGGCCCTGGGACAGCCTCCTCCATCCTGCAGGTCTCAGCAACTGTCAAGAGGAAACTGCTTTATCTGGGTGGTTGAGCAAGAGGCGATGGGGCAGCGCAGCTGGGGAAGGTGCCAGACATCCTCCATCACCAGCCGTGGGTCAGCCCCTGGCAGGGCCGGGGAGGTGCAGGTGATGCTGATTCACCTCCGGGCAGAGCTCCTCGTGGGGCAGGCAGCACCCTGGGATCCTGAGCCTACTTCTCATCCCCAGCTTCCTCCATGAGGAGGACACAGACCCACAGAGACAGGGAATGATGCAGTCGGAGCTCTTGGTGGGTGAAGAATGGGATCCCAGGCAGCCTATCTACTCAGGGAGGTCGTGTGGAGAGCCGGGGTCCACATGGTGGCTGGGAACACAGCTAGGGCAGAGCCATTCCCTGTGATTCCCCGCTGCCCAGTGGCATTTCGGGGAGTGGCAATGCCACCACTGCCACGCACACCATCCCCGTGCCCCACGCAGGGTGTCCCGGTGTTCTCCGGCCAGGCAGGACAAGAGCAGCTGCTCAGCAGGAGCGGCAGCACCAGGAGGGATCCCGACCAGAGACAGCCCAGGCTCCCCTCCCAGCAGCTGTCCCTCGCGCTCCAGCCAGGAAACACCGGGGAGATGCCCTCGCCAGCAGAGGGGCCCTGGGAAGTTCCTCGGCTGCCAGCACCTGCAGGGAGGGTGCTCACATCACCTGCCCAGCACCCCAGCCCTGCCGGGGGCTGCCCATCCACACGCACATGCCCACCGCCCCTGGGCACCAGGGCCCGGCGCTGCCCGGCGGGGGTCTCGTCTCCAGCGGGCAGCGTGGCTGGGCTGGGGGGCTGCCCACCTACCTGCTGCCCCGTGGCGTGGGCTGCTCGGTCCCGGCGCAGGCCCCGCGCGTGTCGGTCTGACACCACGGTTTGAAAGTGCTCAGGAAGCCGCTTATCAAAGGAGCTGCTGCTTCTGCTGCTTCCTCTCCCTCCTTCTCCCCCACCCCGGCTGCCGCCCACACACATACCGGCCACATCTCTGCAGCTCGGCTCTGCCGGGCCGCCTGCACACCCAGCCCTGCTCCCCACCGACCGAGCCGCGTCCTGCGCCCGTGGGCACGGCCTGGCCTCCCCCAGAACCCCGGGGTGTCTCCACAGGCACCTCCGATGGGGCTGGTGTGGCGTGCTCGATGCCCTCTGGGACAAGCCATGACCAGCACTGGTGCCACCCATGGGGCACGGAGGGGTGGGCAAGGCTCGCCCATGGGGGGCCACTGGCAGGAGGGGGGAGGCAGGACGCTTGGCATGGTGCAGTGGTGCTGCTCTGGGGGCACCAGGCCCCACCTGCCCCACAGGGAGCCGGAATGAACCCTCCCATGCCTGCCCGTGTCCTCCCGCCCAGGTTGTGCCCCTGGTGTCCCCATCCCGCTGTGGAATGTGCCAGGGCTGGCTCAGAGCCTCCCACCCTCAGTGCCTGCCCCTGTGCAGTGTGCTCCTCGTGCCACCCCACTGTCCCCCAACCCATGTCCACGTGGGGACACCCCTCTGCACCCACGACCATCCCTGGGTACCTCGGGGGAAGACGCGTGGGCTCCCCCTCCCCAGCAGGGCAGGGCAGGGGTGTATTTGGGGAGGAAGGTCCCTGGCTCAGGGGTCTGGCTCAGGTAGGACAGGTCTGCCCCTGGGGCACTGCACATCCTTCCTGACGCATCCCCACGGCTCTTCCTGTTTGCTCTTGCCCGGGCTCTGCACGCTTCCTTCCTCCTCAGCCCCCACCCCGCTGCGCTGCAGCGGCTCCCGCTGCACCCCCCGGCCACATGCACCCCAAACACCTTTCCCACTGCCCCGGGGACCCCCGGCCGGAGCCACCCCAGCCCAGCTCGCTGTGGTGACCGTGCTGTCCCCGGGCCGTGCGGTGCCCGCTCCCCTGGCTGGAGAGCTGTGTCCGTGCACACCTGTGTGTGCTTGCAGGTGTGCCAGAACATCTCCCCTGGGCACCCTGGGAGACCCTGCCAGTGCCACCTTCTACCCAAGGGCTGGGAGATCAGAGGGCCCAAGCTCCGGAGCAAAGTGCTGGCCTTGGCCAGCAGCAGAACAGCCTTATCCTGGAGGAAGGGCCACCAGCACCTGTGTCTGACCTGCAGATCCTGGAGTGGCCAGAGGATAGACTGGGGAATTGCTCCCTGCCCTAGGTGGGATGAGAGAACACGTCTGTGAGGCCTAGAGGCAGCCTCACCACGCACTGCCCCTCCTTCCCACCTGTCCCCTGAGCAATTCCCAAGATGACCAGCACTGCAGCACTTAACAGGGTGGCTGCAGAAACTTGCTCTCAGTAGGAACCAGAGTAAACAAACAGGGCTCTTTGCTGCAGTAACAGGCTGTCAGACATGCAGAAGCTTCCTGAGGCTGGGACTGTCCCACCTGAGGCACCTGTCCCACCTGGGTGTCTTTGAGATTAAGGGGTTCCTGAGGATGCAGAGCCAAGATGCAAACCCCTGGAGCTGCTTCTCCTGCCTTTTGCTGGCCTGGTCTTGCTGCCTCCTCACTGCCCTGTTCCTCTGCCACTGGTGGGCGAGTGGGGGACAAGCTCAGTGTGGCATTGGGGAAGATGCCACAGGGCCACCAGCACATGGAAGTCACTGGGAATGTGCCAGTGACACCTGTGCACCCACACTCCCTCCCAGCCGGGCACCTGTGACGCGGAGGATGGAGACCGCTGGACCCTCACAGACCTCACGGGGTCCAGGGAACGTCCACAAATCTGCCAGCACCCCAGAGGAGCAAAGCAACGGGGCTGCGACAGCCGGGCTGTCCAGGGTCCCTCGCTGGACACGGGAGGCACCACAGCACATCCTGATCCTCTGCACAGAGCACAGTGAGCAGGACACCCGGGACAGCACTGGCCTTTGGGAGCTGGATTTTGGCTGGTTTTCCCCAAAGGGAACGGGAACCTTTTACCAATGATTTTATGCAAGACACAAACTCCAGCTGCAAAAGGGGTGTGGAACAAAGGCTTTTATGGAGGCCAGGAGCTCCCTGTGCACTGCTCGTTTCAGTGATCTGTGGCCCAGTGTGATTTAAGAGATTTGATGGGCATTTCAAAGGATTTCAGCAGTAAATCCCTTCTTCCTCCTGCCAGGTTCTGCCTTGGTCATGAAATGCCCCTGGATGCTGCAGGAAAGGTGCTGATGCACTTCCTTTGCAAAGTGGCTTATTCCACTTGAATTTGGTCATGACAATGGACCACACTCAGGGTAAAAAGAGGAAACTGAGATGCTGGGATGCAGTGTATCCTCTGCCTCTGAAGCATCACAGCACCAAGGTACTCAGAGACGTCCCCAGAAAAGCTCTGCAGCACTTTCCCTGTGCTGCTCACAGGCCTCCTCGTGCTGCTGGCTTGGCTCTACCAGTCATGCAGGTGCCCGTGCAGGACACCCAGGACACAGCCTCTGGAAACCACACCTGGCCCCCTTTGGCTTTTCCTTGTGCAGAAAACTCCGATGGCGACTGAAGGGCCTGTCCTGGCCATGGCACCTCACCCAGGATAGAAGGAACACAGGAGGGAATTTGGGACGTAGTGTAGGGATGTGCCATGGCCCAGGCTCCTCGGAGCAGAAAAGTCTGCCCTGCTGAGACATCCTGAGCCTTACCTGCCTGTGATGGTGCCCAGCTGGACCCCAGTGTGCCCCCCCTGCCAGCATGGCTGCTCTTCCTCCCTTCTGGCGGAGCACCAGCACCCTGAGCAGGTGCATTTGAAGGGAGAGCATGGGAGGGGACACAGACCTGGGGAGATCCCCAGCACGAAAATGAAGGTGCTGGTGGAAAACGAGGCATGAGCTGGTAGAGACAGACTGGGTGTGAGGGAGACCAGGAGCAGATGGAGCCAGAACACACTGCTTGACCCAGGGCATTTTTCAGCTCTCAGTGCCACTCGGGCAGCAAGCTGTCCCCTGTACCTTGCTGGACCCACCTACATCTGCTGCCCTCCCGGGAATGATGCCTGCCCCCTCCTGCCCACCCGCTGGGGCACACGGCAGGTGCCCACCCACACGTGCAGAGCAAACGTCCCTGGTCACCCATCGCTGCCCATCCGTGAGGGTGAGCAGAGACCTCGAGCAGTGAAGTCCAGACACGCCCTCCATCCTTCCCTCCCCCTGAATGCACTTTTGGGCACATCACTTCTGGCCACCTCTGAGCCCCTGCTTGGAACACGATGCTGCCAGCCGGCTCCTCCTGAGGGGCACCAGCGGGGTTTGCAGAGGGGTGCGGTGAGGAGCAAAGAGCTGGGAGATGCTCTGGCCAGGGACTGCCTTTCGTGTGCAGCCGTGCTTGTCCCGTGTCACACCACCAGCTCTGCACCAGCTGCACCAGGCTGGCCCGGGGAGCAGAGGGGGAGCTGCTGGATCCTACAAGCAGGGACTGCTGGGGCCAGGGAGGACCTGGCTTTGAGGGGAGATGGTGTCCAGTCTGGGGGCAGATCCCAAGCCAGGGTCAGTGTGCTGACCAGGACAGCAGGACAGCCATTGCAACCTGGTGTGAGCAAGGAGGAACCTGACAGCCTCCGGAGGGCAAAACCCAGGAGGGGATGGGAGGAAGCAACACTGAAGGAAATGGCTCAGGGCAGGGGGTCCCACTGGGTCACTGCTGAGCCCCTCACCTTCCTGCCTCCCTCCCCTGGGGGGGAAGGACTGGTGAGGTCCCAGAACAGGAACATCCCTTGTCCCCCAGCACTCCTTGCTGCTCTAACCTTGGTGGCAGTGGGGTGTCAGGGTGATGATGATACCCAGAGTGGTGCTGGGAGGGTTGGTGATGGAAGGATGGACGTGGAGGGAAGAGTCCCAGCTGTTACCACAGCAGCCATTCACCCTGGCCCAACCAGGGATGTGCCAGACATGGCATCCCCCGTGTTCTCTGTCCGTGGACATCTGTGCATTAGGGTTATCTGTTGGGCTGTAAGGACTAGAGAGGTCTGTGACAGAGTCTCAGGGGCCTTGAAGGGTCCGTATAGCTGTGGGTTCACTCTCAGCAAGATATGGGGACCCTATGGAGTTGGGACCCTGGGGAGCTGATGCCCTGGGGAGGAAGCTCTGGATTTATCCCTGACTGGTACTTGCTGTTTGTTCACTTGCATTTTAAAACTCCACTTCCATGGGGTCATCTCTCACCTCTGGCCATGATTTCACAGCCAGTTCCCTTTGGGCAAGGAGCACCTTCCAGCCCCAGACTGGGAGCTGTTTTCCCACTAACGACCAGCCAATCCTTATGCCCATTTCTGTCCCCCCCCCGCAGCCTCCTGAGCACAGGGTTACTCCTGCAGCCTCCCTGCCCTGATACACACCCCAGCGCCTCTGCTCACCCTCTCCAGACAGCGCTGTAGCCCCAAAGTCACCTCAGCCTGGGCAGGCACTGAGCTGGCACCCAAAGCACAGGTACTGCCCAGTGGTCTCGCTCCCCAGGATTGCCCACCACGCCACGGCTTGGTCCCACCAGGCCCCTTCACCTCTGGGTCCGGCACTCGGGAAGGGCTGGTCCTGCTTCCGTTGACACGGCTGGGAGTCAGGATGTCCTGCAGGCTTTTGGAAATTAGCCCATCTCCTCCACTGCCTAAACATCGCTCGCAGGCTTGAAGGTGAAGCAGCTGCCTCGGGACTGAGCAGACTCGGAGCGAACGGGCCGACCGGCTGCCGGCAGCGCAGAGGAGGGCGGTGCGGTCGTGCCGAGCATCCCGCAGAGCCGCGAACCGCCGAGGTGCGGCACCTCACCTGGGGGCCCGCGGCCCGGGGACAGCCCGGAGCCGGGAGCGGAGCGAAGCGGCCCCGCAGGTCGCTGCTCGGGACAGCAGCGTCTCGCCGTTCCAGCGTCCTCCGCGGGAGCGCGTTCCCAAGGACAGCCGAGCATCCTCCTGGCGCGGCCGGGCTGCCGGGGCTGCGGGAGCTCAGAGCCCGCAGCGCAGCGCTGCCGGCGAGCCTGGACCCTCGCGCATCCCGCCGGGATGGAGCCGACCCGGGCAGCAGTCGGAGGCAGCGGATGTGCGACCTTTCTCCCGCGGCCGGTGACGGTCTGCGCAGAGTTTGCTCCTGCTGCTGCCTGGCTTGAGCTGGGAGCAATTAAGCAATTGCTGGTTCGTTTTGGCAAGGCATCGCCGCTGATCCTGCCAGCCCCTGTGCTTCTGCCCTCTCCTCAAGGAGAACCAGAAGAAGAGTTTAGGACCTGGATTTCCTGCTTAGCTGCTGGGTTGTTTTCTTTGAATCACTCGGTTTGTTCAGCCTGGAGAAGAGGAGACTGAGGGGAGACCTCACTGAGCTCTTCAGCATCCTCCTGAGGGGCAGTGGAGGGGCAGCTCCAGTCTCTGCTCTCCGTGACCAGTGGCAGGACTAGAGGGAACAGCTGGATCTGTGTCAGGGGAGATTTAAATTAGAAAGGAAAGAGTTTTTCACCCAAAGGGTGGCTGGGCACTGAACAGGCTCCCTTGGGAAGGGGTCACAGCTCCAAACCTGCCTGAGCTCAAGGAGCACTTGGACAATGCTCTCCGGGATGCACAGGGTGGGATTGTTGGGGTGTCTGTGCAGGGCCAGCAGTTGGATTTGATAACCCTGATGGATCCCTTCCAACGCAGCATATTCTATGATTCTATGGCTGCTGAGCAGAACTACTTTTGGTTTCTGGAATTAGATACTCTCCCGTATCTCCTGAGCTTTCCTCCAAATTTGCCAACAGAAAAGCAGAGCAGGTGAACCACCAGCACTGCTGGGCTGGGCTAACACTGATGCAGAGCTGGTGTTGCTGTGGACTAAAGAAGGTGCCTTGGCACAGGAACAGCTCCCCTGGGAAAGGTGATCTCCCAGAGTAAAAGTGCTTTATATCAGCTCGGTTTGTTCCTCTCCTCGTGCAGGAAGAAGCTCCCCCCGTTCATTTTGCAGTGGAGCAATTGCATGGAGGACTGTTCCTAAGCTGGGAGTGCAGAACCAGGAAATGACAGAAACATTAAGGTTGAAAAATCCCTCTAAGATCATTAAATCCAACCATTAACTGAGCACTGCCACGCTCACCACTAAATCACGTCCCCAAGGGGTGAGGGTAAAGGGGATCTAAGCCAGCCCATGGGACCAGACCTCCAAGGTGCTGAGACTTTGACACTCTAGCCAACAAATGCCAGTGAGGAAGCCACAGAGGGACAGCAAGAGCCACACAATGACTTGGTCACCGGGACAGACTGCTGGGGACACAGCCCCAGCACCTGTGGCAGCACCTGTCCCATCCACGTGTCACTTGGGCTTATTCTGTGCTTCCCTGGATGCCTCCAAGAGAGCTGTGCTTTTAGAAAATGCTGTGTGCTTCAGTTTCCCCTGGGGAGTGAGCTGCCTGCCTTGCTCGGACACCTGTGGGGCACACACACGTCCTCTGGGGAGGCTCCAGACCACAGAAGTGCCTGCAGAACCCTGCGAGCTCTGTGGGCAGGAAGAAGTCTCCTAGGAACAGGAAACCCCCAGCTCCTCTCTATCCTCACAGCACATAGGGCAGAGCAGGTCTCAATGAAAAAGGCCTGAAAATCCTGAAGACTCATCACGTTATTCCTGTCCTGGGTCCCTTGGCACGCTGTAGCAGCGGGGACCTCGGCAGCCAACACGTGGGCTGAGCCTTGTGCCCAGCCCAGCCCAGCCCAGCCCTGCTGGGTTTACCCAGCACAGCCCTGCTGCCCCTGTCCCTGGGCTGCTCCCTCGGGGGGACACTGAGCCTGGTGACCTCTCGCCGGGTGCAGAGGCCATTATCAATAACAGGAAATGAGCCGGGCAGGAGGGGCAGGAGACGGAGACCCAGAAAGAAAGGAAGCGGTTAGAAAGCCGTCACTTCCATTTCTGCCGCAAGAGAACCCGCGCCCACGCAGCCACGGGCACGGGGGAGCAGCGCTGCCCTTCTGCAGCCCAGCCTGCTCCGGGATCACCAGGGAGTGCTCGTGACGAGGGCACAGACCCTCTTCTAGCCTTTGAAAACAGCTAGAAAGGTGGTTAAAACAGCCCATACTCAGCCAATGTCCGGTGCAGAAATAGGTGCGGTGAGTCCAGCCGATGGCAAGGGAGTCACTGCTCGGGGCTGGGATTCTTAACCTTGCTAAAGACAGACTGTGCACGTGATGCTGCCTGTGTCCTCCAGCCCTGGCACAGGACGGGTCTGTGGATGCAGCTGCCTGGGGCCAAAGGGCCAGGGAGAATGTGCCAGCAGCTTTTATTTTAGGAAAAATATCTTCACTGAAAGGGTGATCAGGCACTGGCACAGGCTGCCCAGGGTGGAGTCAAAGGCACGTAAATGTGGCACTTGGGGACGTGGTTTAGTGGTGACCATGGAAGTGCTGGGGCAGTGGTTGAACTTGATGATGTTAGAGGGTTTTTCCAACCTGAACAATTTGTGATGATTCTTGCATAGCAAGAGGCAGAGCCCCTGACAGCCATGGCACGTCCCATCCCTCTGTCTGGAGGAGATGGCTGTGGATGAGCAGAGGCAGCCAGAGGGCAGCAATGCAGAGATGATGGATCTGCCCAAAGCCCTAACAGAATGTGGGCCTGGCTGCTTTTGAGAGCTGTTCTGGATTGTGCTTTCTGGCCTCAGAAATTCAGGAAGCTGCCATGTTGGCTCGTGCATGCTCCTGCTGAGAGATGCTGTGTGATTCCTCTGAGTCCTCTTGGTCTGGCTGCAACTGTGTGGCTGCAGGTGTCAGCCACGGGAGCTGGCAGCACATGGGGTCTGCTTTGTCCCGGTTCCAGGCATCAGAAATGTTCCTGTCTGCTCACAGTGGGGAAGCCATGGTGCTTGGAGCCACAGCTGCCCCAGATCTGGAGGAAAAGCAAAGAAATTGTGAGCTTTTTGGTTTCTTTTCTTCTGCTGTTGGGGCTGAGAGGTGTCCCTAGCGGCTCTGGGGCTGGGGACACCTTTCCTGCCAGCAAGTCCAAGGATGGAGCCATGGAGCTTTCAGCGCTGGAGGAGAAATCGAGGCAGCAGCTGGTGTCACCAGAGCCCCAGATGCAGCAGAAATGTTGGACTGCTTGCCCGTGAGAGCTGCGCCTTGCCAGACAGCAGCTGTCCCACCCCTCAGGGCTGCTGAGCACCCTGCCCTGCTCCTGCCAGCTGGGCATGGGGTCAGGGCTGGCACCAGGATGGTGTTTGTAGTGACCCTGAGTGAAGCACTGGGCCTCCCACCACAGGGGCCTGCAGCAGATCACGGGCATGGTGCCTGGTGGGCACTCACTGCACAGTGCTGCAGCTGCCACCATCCTTCTACCCCAACACCTCACCTCTGGCTCTTGAGGGGTATTTTGGGGCTGAGTGGGTTCCTCTGTAATGCTGAGCCTACCTGTGGTGCTGGGGCCCAGGTCTGTGATACCAGGACAGGGCAGGAGAGATCTGTGCTGCTGGCGAGTGAGGGAGAGGATGGAGAAGCAGCAGCTGAATGCTCCCAGGGCTGCAGAGAAAGGTGCAAAGGCAGCGAGCTCTGCTCTCAGTTGGGGCAGCCCACCCCTGCCCTGCCCTGCCACCAGCCAGCTTGGCATCATAACACTGTGGCAGATCACATCCCACTTGGGCACTACCCCTGCCAGGGGCATCTCCAGCTCCTCTCACAGCCCCTTGGGCAGCTCTGCCTGCCCCTCTCCTGTGGGCCTCCTGAGCCTGTCCCCAGAAGCACTACTGGGGACACCTCAGTGAGCTTTGGGGAGCTGGAGTCCAGCCAGAGGCCCCACAGTATGGGGGTGCCCCTGATGCAGCACCCTGGGCAGATGTTGTGTGTGGGGCTGTGTCCTGCAGAGCTGCCTGGCTCCGGGGCTCTGGCAGGACCCCCCCATGTCTGCCTCTTGCTCCATCCCTGCAAGGGGCTGGTTCGTGTTTTTGTCATGGTCAGGGATGACTGAGCATGTAAGGATCCAGGGCTGGACCCTGAGGAGGTCCAGATGGATCCTGTCTCCCACGAGGAGCCAGGACAAATTCAAGCAGTGACAGCCCCCCATATGTCAGCGTCCTCTCTGCTGCCTCTTCCCCAGGGATCAGCCAGGCCCCAGGGGCTGACGCAGCACAGACTCTGCCATGACCTTTTAACAATGTGCAGTAAAGGAGGGGAAAAGTATGTTTGTCAAGGAGAAAATATCTGTGTGTTTCCCTGGAGACCTGGTGGGATGGTTCCACCAGCCCTGGTACCCTCCAGGGCAGAGGGGAGTTTTGGTGACAGGCAGGGACAAAGGAGAGCTGGGCAGAGGGCTCCGGGCTGGAGCAGAGGAGCGGCGGCAGGAGCTGGGTGGGCACCACCAGGCAGGGTGACCTTACCTGTGTGCAGACGGGCTCAGGGGGAGCAGGGATGGACCCCAGGCTGGAACAGCACCGAAACTGCTCAGCACCCTACACACAGGCGGGGTGCATGGCCTGGGCTGGCTAGAGCAGGGTGGGGGAGATGGGGACAGCAGGGATGTGCCATGGGGTGCCCTGCCCATGTCTCTGCCCTCAGCAGCACCCTGCAGATCTGCAGCATGGAGCTGTTCCTGCTCCCACAGCAGCAGCCAGAGTGTGCTGAGCCCAGGAATACTCGCTTCCCGGGCTGGGCAGCCTGAGGAGCTGCTGGCCGTGCCTGTGATGGTCAGGCCATGGGAAGCTGTCTGCAAGGATCACCAGCCAGGCTGTGCACACGAGCGGTGTCCTTGGCCTGGGTGCGAACACATTCACAGGTGCTTTGGGCCCAGAGGGGAAGGAATAGAGCTGTCTCCTTGTCTTGGTTTGAAAGACAGGTGTCAGTCGAGGAAGGCGGGAACCTCCCCGGGAATGGAGAATATGACCCCTTCCCTCCGGATTATCGTAACTTTGAAATTACGGCGCTTTCAGGCAGAGATAGGGGAAAAGGAATAACGAGTGCAAGTGTGTGTAACAGGGCAAAGAGACACCCACAACGGCAGCAACAACAAACAGAACCAGA
>VWZW01000408.1:250296-298216 GCA_013397115.1 Edolisoma coerulescens
TGCTAAGAAACTGCCCCCCTCTGCCCACCCCAACTTGTCATCCCTCTGATCTGCAGCCACCAGGTCCCCCATGAGGTCACTGCTGCTGCCGCTGCTGGTGCTGTGGCTGCCGCGGCTCCCAGGGACCCTGGCAGAGGTAAGCGCCCGACTCCCCAGCCCCCGCTTTGGCTCCGCAGCTCTTGGCCGCAGCTCGCTGCCGCGAGGGGCTGCCCGGCCGGGGAAGGACGCGGGGCTGCGGGTGCCTCTCTCCGGCCGTGCAGCTGCGCCCCAGCAGCGGCGTTCGCCATCCCGAGCNCCAGCGCCCGGACCGCAGCGTGTCCCTGCTGCCCTGGCTGCGCCGCTCCTCGCCCGGCAGTGGCCCCGCTGCTGTTCCCAAGGGTCCCCGGCCGCTTCGCTCTCCTCTCCCAAAAGCCCCGCGATCGGTGGGGAGCCGGAACGAGTCCGCCCGCAGAGGCGAGGTGAAAGAACGCCGGGAAGATGATAGTTGTGCTGTGGCTTGTTGCAGGACAGGGAGTGGGCAGGAGACATTTCCTTTAACGTGGGGGGAACTGACGCCGNCCGGGCACACCCTGCCGGGAGCAGGCTGTGAGAGAACGGGTGTCCCCGCTGCCGGGCACGGTGCTGGGGGCTCCGGGGGCTCTGTTCTGCCCGTGGGGGGTGGCAGCTGGACTGGAGTCTGTGGTGCCTCCATCCTCTCCCTTTGATGGTGGGAAGGAGGTGTGCCTGTAGAGGGAATGAGATTGCCAGGCCCTGTCCAGAGCTCACTCCGTCCCTCCCTCCCCAGATCTTCTCCTGTCCCCTGGCTGGTTTGGTGGCCTCTTCCCCCGTGGGCATGGCCCTCTGCCCTGCAGCCCCAGGACCCGTGCAAAAGGCCAGGGCAGCCCACAAGCGGCATCTGCCGAGTCTGTCTCCCTGCCTTGGCTAAGGGAGGTGTGAGGAAGTGACCCAGGCTCTCCTAGGAAAAGGGGTCACAGCCCACAGATGCCATGTCAGGGTGGGACCTGCGCCTGGCCAGCCTGACCCCTGGCCTGGCCCAGGGCACCTCTCCCAGGTGTTGGTCTCTGCTCAGCCCCCCTCATCCTGCCCCTCTCTCACTTGACACCTTCAATCCCCCAGGGCGAGGGATGCAACCACACAGCATGGGCAGGGCTGGATGCACGTGGTGGAAGAGGTAAGTCACAGGAACGAGGTGCCCAGGCTGAGGAGGGTGGGATGGTCTCGGTGCGTGGAGTGGTGAGATGAGCAGATGTGCTGGCCAAGGATTCTTGGAGTTAAAGAGCAGCTTTGTAAATACTCTGCTTTAGGCTGACTATAGGCTACACATCGTTCCCAGGGAAGGGGGAGAGTCAGTCCCATCTGTATGGGGGCACTGTGGGAGATGGACATGGCTCCAAAGCTCTCTGCTTCCCCTGAGCAGGTGGGCTCAGCCACAGGTGCCCTGCTTAGAGCCTTGGAGTTGCCTGGGTAGGATCAGTCTGTACGGCAGCCCCACGGCTGCTGTGGGCCTGGAGCCAGCACAGTGCCCACATGGCATCAGCCTGTGCCAGTGAGAAATCTCCTGGATGATCCACAGGCACCTGTCAGGGCATGGGGCGTACCTGGATGGGCTGTCTGTGATGTGGTTAGTGGGAGCATGAGCAGTGCTGGGGTCATGGGCCTCTGGCCCAGTTCAGGTACATTTGTGCTGCAGATGTGAGGAAGGTGACAGAGGGAGGCAGGTGATGAAGCTGCTGGAAACTCAAGAGCAGCAGAGAAACATGGGTTGAGAACTCATACCTTCAGGAGATAAGAAAGAGCCTGCAGTAACAAACCATCCCTGCTTGAACTCCAGGCAGGGCACAGACCTGTGGGCTGCCTTCAGGAGGAGCTCAGCTGTGCCTGGGTGCTCTGGGTGTCTGCTGACAGCGAGGGTAGCCCAGGGCAGCTGGCCCAGGTGCAGACACCTCACCCATGGGCACCTAGGTACATTTAGCTAACCCTTCCTGAGCAGTCTGATCCTAAACATGCCCTTGAACTTCTCAGGGATGGCACTGAGAAGGCCTTTCCCAGGGGTGCTACATGCTCCTCTTCGTGTCCATCCTATGTCCTCTGGTCCCTCTGCCCTCACCAGCAGGCTCTGAACCACAACATTGCATGGAACAGAAGCTGCACTTAGTTCTGAAAGTGTTCAGCTCTGGGAAAGGCACACACAACCCCTGAGCAGTGCCAAAGGTGTCCCTGCCCGGGCTCACCCCACACTGCTCCTCCCTGGCTGTGTAAAGGGCACCCTTGGGCAGACCTCTGGGGCAGTCGCTGTGCTTGGTTCGTGCTGTCTCCCTGTGCCAGACCCTATGTAAGCCTGTCATAACGTGTTGCACACCATAAATTTTAAGTGCTAATTACTACACAAATGTCTTATTAACACTAGAGCTGTTCTGGCATTTTCCAAAGGCTGAGAGCAATAGAGAGCTCATGGATGTGGCACTTGGGGTTGGTGCTGGACTTGGCAGTGCTGGGGGAACAGTTGGACTCAATGATCTTAAAGGGCTTTTCCAACCTAAATGATTCCATGACTGACAGCAAGGCTGAGGACGGGGGTGTGTAACAATCTGCTGGAGACATTGGGAGGCAGAGATGGACCTTGCCCTGGTCACGCCACCAGCTTGGCCCTGACAGACAGGCTCTGCCTGGCTCCTGTTGTGTAGGTGGTTCCTGAGCAGCTCTAAGGGCAGAAATTCAATAGCAGTTTCGGCCACTGACCCACCAATTAGGGCAAGCCCTGGATGCCACTTCCCTGTCCCCAGACACTCTCCACTGGGATGCCACAGCACCGGCCCCACAGGCCCAGCGCACTGACCTCACTGCTGCAGCACAACCCAGGCAGGGACACACCTCAGCATGGGCTGGGGCCAGTCTGGTCCCACATTTCCTCCATGTGTGCAGTGTCCCACTCTTCCCATGTCACCTCTGAGCTGGGCAGGGCAGGGGTGATTCATTGTCTGGATTCCCCCAAAGCAGCCTTTGCCCCTCCTCTGTCAGAGCCCACACAGAGGCAGAGACTGTTGCAGGGAGCAGAACGGCCCCCCTGCCATATCCATCCTGCCCCCCAGCTGGCCACTGTCTTGCTTCTCCATGGTGGACCCAGAGCCTTCAACATCTTTTTGGGGGACTCAAGCCAGCCAAGGTGATGAGCCAGGGAACTTCTCTGCCTTAAACCAGGACTCTCTGGACAAAGCACATGATGACCTGAAGCCTTCTGGTCTTTCTCCAGTAGAGCAGAAGCTCCATGCTTAGGAGTATCTCTTTGACAGCTTCCTTTGACCTGAGTCCATGAAGGTTTCTGAACATTCTTGTGTTTGCCAAAGGCTGTTCAGAGCTCTCGGGCTCGGGGTGGTGGCCGGTGCCTGGTGTACCCAGCAAGGGTGGGTGGCTGGGAGCTGGCCCTGCAGGCTGGCACCCAGCACCACCACTCCCTGCTGACAGTTTTGGATTTACCTCTGCAGGCACCCTCCTGAATGTCAGTGTGAGTGACCACGACCAGTCAGACTCCCTCCTTCTGTCCTGGGATGAGCCAGAGGGAGGTGCCAAGGGATATTTGCTCGCCCTCTCCTCCCTGGGGTCAGGCACGCTGCTGCAGAATGGGTCTGCTGGACCCAACGCCACCAGCTTCTGGTTCCATGGGCTGACCCCTGGCACACGCTATGAGATCGAGGTGACAGCCACGCTGGCCTGCATGGACACCACCAGCCAGACCGTCACAGCACAGACAAGTAAGGGCTCATCTCAGTGCTCCTACCAGTGATCGTTGTGCTGCTCTGGAGGGTGTTGTGCTGTTTGGATCGTTGTGCTGTTTGGAGTCCGACTAGTTTGTGGGGAGGTTGGGCTTTTCCTCACTTTCACAAGAACTAGGGTCCTTCCTTGCTCCCCAGAGTCCCAGGGGTCATTCCCTCTTCCTTGTGGGGGAAGGGTCCTGCCCCTGCACTTTGTATGGGCTGGGTTCATGCTGTATCTTCTCCTCCTAGAATAATGGAGCTGATGATGGACCAGCCCATGATGGGGCTTGCAGAGAGCTGAGGGGTGGAAAATGTCATGGCTGGAGATCTAGAAATAGCTACAAGGAAGGAGCATCTGCTCCACAGTTTTGGCACATCTCTGTCAGTCACTGCTCACCCCCAGGCCTTGCTCTGTGCCAAGGGCTTGGGAAGGGGACAGGGCTGGTGGCTCTACAGCTCAGGTGGGGATGGCAGCCCTTGCCTGCACCTCTCCAGAAGAGTAAATCAGTGCAGGTGAAGGTGGGAAACCTAGCAAAGGAGAGCAGAGCTGGAGGGAGGAGGTTGGACAGTGGAAGGGCTGGTGTCAGGCAGCAGTGGCAGCAGCAGAAGCTGGTTCTCACAGAAAGGCAGGTGGCAGGACCCACAGGGCCAGCAGGAACAGAGGACCTGGCAGCAGGTCAGCTTCCAGGTGATGATGGCTTCACCTTTATATGTTGGCCCTGGCTGAGCCTCCCTGCTCAGTTCAGAGTAACTGCTGAGACTGATCCAAGGGGATGGTGCAGCCCACACAGCCCATGGGAGGCTGGTGAGCAGTCAGGGAGGTGATGGGGCTGTGTTTGGGGGATCCTTGCTGGAGCCCCTCTGCTCTGGAGACAGGCTGAGAGAGTTGGGGTTGTTCAACCTGGAGAAAAGGCTCCAGGGTGACCTTGAAGTGCCTTTTAATACCTAAAGGGGATTTGAAAATAGAGAAAGGGACTTTTTACATGGGCAGATGGTGGCAGGACAAGAGGGAAGAGTTTTAAACTGGCAGAAGAGAAGTTTAGATCAGATCTTAGGAAGAAATCCTTTCCTGTGAGGGTGATGAAGCCCTGGCACAGGTTGCCCAGAGCAGCTGTGGCTGCCCCATCCCTGGAAGTGTCCAAGGCCAGGTTGGACGGGGCTTGGCCCAACCTGATCTGGTGGAAGGTGTCCCTCCCCATGGCAGGGGGTGGAATGGGATGGGCTTTGAGGTCCCTTCCCACCCAAACCATTCTGTGATTCTGTGACTGGGTCCTGTGAAGCTGGCTGGCAGCACCTCGCCGGGCAGAGGCATGTTCCAGCAGCCTGTGAGCCTGTGCCAGGCCAGGCACGCCCAGGCAGGCAGCCGGCAGTGCCTGTGCCATGTCTGCTGCAGGTCCCTCGGCTGTCCGCAACCTGAGCCTGAGCAGCGGCGGGAGCTCGGCCTCGCTGCGCGCAGCCTGGGCACACGGGCACGGCCGGCGCGACGGGTACCGCCTGGCCCTGTGGCACAGCGACTCCCAGAGCCTGGTGAGGAACGTGTCCCTCCTGCCCAGCGCCTCCACCTTCCTCTTCGACGGGCTGCTGGCTGGCAGCGAGTATGCCTTGAAGGTCAGCACGCTGGCTGGGTCCAGCCAGGCCAGCACCAGTATCCACCAGTGGACAGGTAGGGAGTGATGGGTGTGCCTGCCCAAGGAGGAAGGGGTGGTAAGAAAGGGCTTGGCAGGAAGGATGCAGCTGGGCTGGCGAGAGGAGGAGGTCTCCAGGCTTGGGATGGGGAGCTTGTGTATGGTGGGGAACAGCTGGAGTGTTTCACATCCCCACTGTGAGCTGAGTGTCTGGGCCAAGGGGAGAACTTGGGCCTGCCTTGCAGCACCCACAGCTTGGGTTTGTGTGTTCCCGAGGGAGGGGGGCAGTCTGGGGATCCTGGATCTCCTGGCTGCTGAGAGCTGCAGGAGTGCTGCATTACCCAGTCTGCCACCCCTCTGCCCTGCAGCCTGAAAGAATGTGAGACCTCAAGGGCCCCCCAGCCTGCGTGGGAGGGGGCACGGTGGGGACATCCTTCAGTAGACCCGATCTTCAGCCCCCACACCACAGAGAGCAGCTGTAGGCACAGGGGCCCCTGGGGAGAGAGGAGGGTTCAAGGACCACCAGCCCCAGTGCTAACCTCGCTGTGTCCTGCTCTTCCCCTCAGCTCCCTCCATCCCCACCCAGCTGAGGCTCAGCCCGGGTTCCAGCACCAGCCTCATTGCTTCCTGGGCAGGTGCTGCAGGGGCCGCCTGGCTCCACCTCGAGCTCCGCAACCTCTTCACCCAAAAGGTCAGCATGACCCTGTCAGCCAGGAGGGGCCTCAGCAGCTACACCTTCCAGCATCTCCACCCCGGCACTCAGTACTGGCTGGGGCTCAGCGCCATGGCTGGGTCCCACACCGTAGTGGGACCCAATGCCACTGCCTGGACATGTGAGTATGAACTTGGTGGCCCCAGCTTTCTCCCTGCCTCTGGTCCAGCCTCTGGATCCAAAGGTCTCCTGCCAACGTCTTGGGTGCACAGGGTGACTTTCCTTGGACCTGGCCAAAAGCTGCTCCAGGATCCAGCTCTGAGGCACTGCTATAGTGGGGCCAGTGAATCCCTTCAGCAGGTGGATTCCCTGTGCTGGCCTGCTTCCCCCTGGGATGCAGTGGGAGTAGCCCGTGGTCTCTCCCCAAGGAGAAGGATGGAAGGGCAGCAGATCCCACTCGTGTTCAGTGCTGCTGGGGCTTGGCTGTCATGTGCCTCAGGGCTGTACAGGGGCAGCAGAAAAAGTGGGGCAAGGGGGCAGCAGTTGAGCTGGTTTGAACTGGAGGCCTCTGGAGGGGCTTATAGAAGAGCAAGAAAGACTTTTTACATGGGCAGACAGTGATAGGGCAAGGGGTGAATGGTTTTAAACTAAAATGTGAGAGATTTAGATTAGATGTTAGGAAGAAATTGTTCCCTGTGAGGGTGGGCAGGCCCTGGCACAGGGTGCCCAGAGAAGCTGTGGCTGCCTCGTCCCTGGAAGTGTCCAGGGCCAGGCTGGACAGGGCTTGAAGCAACCTGGGCTAGAGGAAGGTGTCCCTGCCCATGGCAGGGGGTGGAATGAGTTGAGCTTTGAGGTCCTTTCCAATCCAAACCATTCCACAATTCTATGATTCTATGAAATGGATTTTCGGTGCTCTTTGATTGCTGTCAAGGACATGTTGTGGTAGCACCTGATAACCTCACCCTGGTTGATGTTCCCAACATGATGGGTGCTGTGCAAATATAACCAAGGGGTCCAGGAGCCTCTGGCAGGTTAAAACAGTGAGGGCAGCCCTCCCTGAACCCACTATTGCACCATTCCCCCAGCCCACTCTCTGCTCTGGCCTCAGGCTGATGAAGAGGGGGACTTTGCTGGTGACGCCATGCCCATAGCACAGTAAAAAGTTCCAGTCCTGAACTTGCTCTCCCAGATGTTTCCAGGAAAACCAGGAGGGAAATAGAGAGGGCAGAGCAGGTTCACACCGAACACCAAGGTAGTGTTGGCCCTCAAATGATGGAGGTGCCAAGCTGCAGACTCAGAGCTGCTGTGGCCAGTGACTTGTCCTGGCACTGGCCAGACACTGGTCTGGTGTATGCTGGGAGGACCTGGGTGCCACCAGGTGTCAAGTCTCCAGCTCCTTCCTGCTCCACCTGCCAGCCTGGGAAGCTGGAGCCTGCTCCCTGCTGACTCTGCAGATGGGATTTTGGATGGCCTCCAGAGCTCCAGCTGGTTTGTTTCTGCTCTGGAGTGAGGCTGATCCCTGCTGTTGCTGTCTGCAGCTCTGACCTGCTCCACTGAACAAAATTCCCCCGTGCCAGACGCACGAGCCAGGGGCGTCTGGCCAGGAGCTTGGTCCAGGCCAGTCCCTGGGAATATCAGCAAGCTCATGGTGGGATGTGAGTGGAGTGGAGGGAGACTGTCAGGAATTTCTCAGCAAGGCTTCCAGCTTTGTCTGGACTCTGTTAGTCCCGGAATGCTTGTGCTGGGGAGTGGAGATGGCACGCTCCAAAAGATGTCTGAGGCTGGCCGTAACCCTGCTGGGAATGAGGCTCAGGATACAGAGTACCCCGTAATCCTGACTCACACAATCCTATTCCCTTCCAGACCCGCTGAGCCCTGGCAATGTGACCCTGAGCAGTGCAGAGGAGCAGAACTCCTTGCAGGCTCGCTGGAGTATCCCAGGGGGACGGAGGGACTTCTACCTGGTGACGCTGCGAGAGGGAGAGGACAGCGTTCCGACGAGGAACATCTCCGTTGGTGGGGACAACGATCACGTCACCTTCCACGGGCTGAGCCCTGGCCAGCAGTACTCTGTCCAGGTGGTGGCGGTGGCAGGGCCGTACAGGGCATCGGTGCACAGCACAGCAGCCTGGACAGGTGAGCACAAAGCCCATGTGTGGCCCTTGAGGCGATTCCTGCTGCCTGCTGAAGGGGCTGCTGCCTGGAGGGGGCTGGGGGTGAGGCAGGCGCAGGGACAGGGCACGTGTGACACCTGATATCAAGAGCAGGCTGTAGATCAGAGCAGCAAAATCTGCCTTCCCACAGTTCCTGGTGAGGGTGGGCTCAGAGGGTGGGCAGGCTTGTGCCAGCAAGTGTCAGGCACAAATCAAGAGCAGATCCTGCTTCGTGCCTTCTGGATTCAGTGTTTGGCAGGTTCCAGGCAGCTTCTCCCTTTCCCCTCACCTCAGCTGGGTGGGTGGGCAGGGAAGCACCACCAACCCCCCTAGATCAGCATCTCCCTGTGCCCAGTCTCTCCTGGGTGACTTGTGGAGCCACAGTTGGTGCTGTCCCAGAGCTCCCACTCTGGGAAGGGACAATGGGAGCTGTACACTGTGGGGAGGCACCCACCCAACCCGTGGTGCTTGGGGCACCAAGAGCTCTCCCTGCAGCCTCAGCTGCCCCTGTGTGGGATGGAGACAACTGCAGTGTCACAGACTCACAGAACTGTTAGCGTTGGAAGGGACCTCTGGAGATCGTCTAGTCCAACCCCCCTGCTCTAGGGTCACCTAGAGCAATCTGAAAAGCAGAAGATACCTTGTGAAAGCAATCTTCCTGCCTGATGCACTGCCCCGTGTCGTGCTGTCCTTGTCCCTTGCAGAACCACGAGCACCATCTGGCCTGAGCCTGTCCAGCCAGGGTAGCCCCCACAGCTTGCTGGCCAGCTGGGAGGAGGCGATGGGGGAGGGCTATCTGCTGGCCCTCAGCCTCTCAGAGCACCCTGTGAAGAACAGCTCCTTGCTCAGGGGTGTCACGAGCTTCACCTACGAGGGCCTCCACCCGGGCACCCTCTACACCTTTGAGGTCAGCACTGTGGCTGGTCCCTACACATCCTCACCCCGGTGCATCTCCAACTGGACATGTGAGTGCCACAGCCCTTGGGTTCTCCCTGGATCCTGCCCTTCCCCCTGATGTCACACCTCAGGGCACTGACAGCACACATCTTCTACAGCTTCATCCAATAACTGGGCAAAAGGCTCAGGAGGAGGCAGAGGTGCTGTTGGATGTGTCTGACCCTGCTCTGTTTCCCAACCACCAGGCACAAGGGGCAGCTGAACCCAGTGCCCTTCTCCTCCTTCTCCTCGGCCCACCCTGCTGTGGCACTGCTCAGGCTGGCACTGCCCTGAGCCACCCCCACCACCATCCACCATCTCCCCCAGCACCACAACAATTTTTTCTCTGTGCCAGTTTGAAGTGTGCTGGCCCAGTCCCTGCCAGACTGGTGTGGGGGTGTCAGCAGGGGTGACAGTGGTCAGAGCACCCGGATGCAGGTTCTCCAATCAGATGTGCTCCTCCCCAGCATATTTGGAGTTGCACTTCTCCCAGGTGATTCTAGACCTTTTCTTTTCTAGACCCTTTGCCCCCAGAGCAGCTGACCCTGAGCAATGGGGGCCACAGCACCTCTCTGCAAGCCTCCTGGAGAGCAGCTTCCTCTGGCAGCACTGGCTACACAGGGACCCTCTGGGAAACCAAGTCCCAGGAGCAGGTCAGGAATGTGACTGTGGGGAATGACTGGACGAATGTCACCTTGGAGAACCTGGTCCCTGGGCGACAATACACGCTGGAGATGGCTGCTGTGGCTGGGCCTTACAGATCCCCTGTGCGATCGGCCACCGACTGGACGTGTGAGTGTGACAGCCCTACCTCACCCCACTGCAGGTCACAACCACCTCCTGCCCGCCAGAGCAGAACGCTCACAGCGTGAGGGTGTGTCGCGGCGGGTGGGGATGTTATGGGGTACCACAACCTTCCGAAAGCATCTCCAACACGGAGCCGCTCGGTGGCCACCTCCCACGCACACACTCAGTCACACTCACGCCTGGTGGTGCTTGCAACAGGTCGATGGCAAAGGGTTGGGAAGGGTCCTTCGTATGGGGTTCCACAGGAGAGGTTTATTTCAGCCACGCCTGTGAAGGGGACCAGGAATGAAGAACCAAGAACAGTGGGGAACCCAGGCTAATATATGGGGTTGAGGAGCCAATGGTCTGAGGGCCAGGGGGTGGCACAGAGGTGGGGCAGGGTACCGAGGCCAATAGGGAAACATTGGGGGAGTGGTGAGGGAACAAAGGCTCCGGAGGGAGTGGGGAAGGGAGAGCTTTCTGGGGCAGGGAAGCCAAGAGTCTAGCTGGGAGAACACAACCAGGGTCCATGAGCCTAATGAAGCAAAGACCCTTAGAAGAAGCCATTTCATTCTAGCTTTCTAAGGGGGTGTCACAGGCTACCACAAGGGCAGCCCATGTGTGGGGAGGTGGGGAACCAGGGACAGGGGTGCATAGACAGACAATGGGAGGTCAACTGGAGCCACATTCAGCTGTGTTGGAAGTAAAAGGGTCTGCAGTGCAGGAGGAACCCATCATTGAACAGAAGACATTTCCAAATGTCACCCAGGGGAAGGTGGGGACCCGCTCCCGTGTCCTCTGCTTCGGGTTTGCTGTGCCAGGGCTGACTCCTGAGCCAGCCCCAGCAGGCACAGGCAGTGGAGGGTGCAGCCCCCGCACCACAGCCACCTCTCACTGCCCGGGTGTCTCTTCTCTCTCAGACCCCCTGGCTCCGGCTGGCGTGACCCTGACCAACACCCGGCGCCCGATGGGGCTCTCGGCCTTCTGGGACAAGGCTGCTGGCGACGTTGACCAGTTCCACCTCCAGCTCTACAGCAAGAGCCATGCAGCACAGAGGAACACCTCAGTGGGGCCAAACACCCACAACTTCACCTTCCTGGGGCTGTCCCCTGGCACTCAGTACTTCCTGAAGTTGACTGTCCTCGCTGGCCCATACAGATCCTCGTCACACTTTGCCACTGAGTGGACATGTGAGTCAGAAGTATTCCCAGTCTCTTGCAGGGATGGGACATCCTGGCACTGCCTGCAAGACTAGCAGTGACACAAACTTGTCGGGGTGGAGGGAGGGCTCCGGTGAGACCTGCATGCTCCCTGTCCTGGAAGACAGAGCACGTGGCATAGGTTAGGTGCTGTGTGCCAGCTGCTGGGCCCCAAAAGACCCTTTTCCCCAGCTTAGGTTTTCCCCAGTCAAGCTAATCCTTCTGCCTAGACCACTGGTGATCTCAAGGCCAGCCAGGGACTGGTGGGAGGGGGATGTGAGACAGGGAGCACAGAGCCTTATATAGGCTGGATGCTCCCTGTCTGTGGAGCAGAGCAGCCCACAGGGAGCTGAGTGCTCTCAGCACCTGCCTGCCAGCAGCACCCTGGGGACATGCACAGGCAGCTTGCATGTCCCCCAGGAGATCTGGTGGTCAGGTGCCACCACTGCTCATTCAGCCCTGTGCAGAGGTGCAGGCTGTGCCCTGGCTTCTCCAGGTGGCTCCTCCACCACCTCATGGGTCTCCGTGCTCTGCTTTCCTCCAGATCCACTGTCCCTGACTAACGTGAGCGTGCAGCCTGGCCGGAAACCCCAGGAGCTGCACGTGAGCTGGGTGGAGTCCGGAGGTGGCAGAGATCACTTGGTACAGCTCTCAGTGGCTGAGTCCCTGTCCGTCATCAGGAATGTGTCTGTCCCCCGTGGAGTCACCCAGCTGGACCTGGAGGGGCTGGTGCCAGGGTCCCGGTACCGCGTGGAGATCATTTCCCAGGCTGGGCCTCACCGCATCTCCTCTCAGACTGCCATCGGCTACACCGGTAGAGACACAGCTCCCCTGCTCCCACCAGCCTTTACACAGTCTGGATGCCCACAGTCCTCCAGCTCCCAGCTTCACTCCCGAACTAGAGTCAGTCCTGAGCACCCCAGGTTTGTCCCCAGTGACACTGTTTCTCTCCCGCAGTCCCTCTGCCTCCTCGTTCCCTGTCTGCCAGTCCTGTCAGCACGGCCCGGGCTCTGGCTGTGCACTGGGAGACTGCTCCCGGGCACAGGGATGGATACCTGCTCAGCGTGCTCGAGGAGGGCTCTTCTGCACCGCCAAGGACCCTGGAAGCAGGGAAGGACAGCACCAATGTCACCGTGCCACAGCTGGAACCAGGAACATGCTACCTGGTTGGGATCTGGGCAGTGGCCGGACCCTACCGCTCCCTCCCCGAGAACGTCACCAGCTGCACAGGTCAGCATCTGTGACACCCACGGGTAATGGGATCAGTGTTGGCACCTGGGGAGAGGAAATGAGAGGAGGGGAGGAGGAGGGCACCCTGGCCTCGTTCCTGGTGAAGCTGGCCTGTAGTCACGTCCTGCCTCTCACAGCCTCCTTGTACCAAGGTGCTGCATGTTCAGAAGTGGATCTTTTCCTCTCTGACTCCTGTGTCTGTTTTTCCTCGCAGTTCCTGCTGCACCAACAAACCTGAGCCTTAGCAACCCGGGCAGCTCCTCAGAGCTTTACACCTCCTGGAACAAGCCCCCTGGCAGGAGGGACCACTACCACATCACCCTGTATAGCCTCAGCACCCAGAGCAGGATTCAGGTCCAGACCTTGAGTGCAGATGCCCTGAACTGCACCTGGACTCACCTGGAGGCAGGCAGCAAGTTTGCTGTGCAGGTCACTGCTGTGAAAGGCTCGTTAGAAGCCTCTTCCATCAACGTCACCCAATGGACATGTGAGTCTTCTTGGCTGGGTTGGGCACAGTCCTCCAGTGTGAGCCTCCACCTGAGCCTTCCAGAGCACCCACTGCCACCTTCCCCATCCCAAGCTGTGCCCACAGCTTCTATGCAATGGTTCCACCTCTCTGCTCACTCCATCCTTGACACAGAGCCAATCCCCCCATCCACCCCAGAGGCTCTGGTTGTCTCCCCTGCCACATCCAGCTGCAGACCCCAGGGATGATACACTCAAAGTCATGTGCCCTGCCTGGCCCTTTGTGCCCGGGTCTCTCTCCAGAGGATCTCTGGTCCAGCCTGCCCACCACCTGGAGGACCCCTGGGCACAGCAGCCAGCGGTCAGCGCTGAGCAGGAGGGCTAACTGACTGTCTCCCTGTTGTTTTCCAGATCCCTTGGCCCCTGTCAACCTCACGCTGGGCAGCCCCGCAGCCTCAGCGCTGGTGGTGTCCTGGGCAGTGGTGGGACGAGGGGCAGAAGGCTTCGTGGTGGATGTCGGTGACGCAGCCTCCGGCGCTCCCGTCGGGCACGCGGTGCTGGGTGGCGATGCCAGGAGTCACATCCTGAGGAGCCTGAGCCCTGGCACCCGCTACAGCGTGGCAGTGAGGGCCACAGCTGGGCCCTTCCACGCCAGCACCCCCAACCTCACCCACTGCACACGTGAGTGTGATGCTCTCCTTGCAGCCAGGTGTTCTTCACCAGAAATCCCCTTCCCAGTTCAGTCAGAGACCTCACTGGTGCAGCCCTCCTGCTTTCCTCTGCCACCCGTGCAAGCGCCCAGTGCTTACTCGCTGCTGGATGCAGCACAAGGAGTCTGTGCCTGGTCCTGTGCCACACCCCGCCCCTGGCAGCCGTCCACAGTGATCCACAGTCCCAGACAGCAGCCAGGGAGGAAGCAGCTGCCACAGAGTCAAAGCCAGCCCGTGGCACCTGGCCGAGCCGACCCAGCTCCTGCAGCACGGGCTTGGCACAGACATGGAGCATCTCCCTGCGCTCAGCCCAGATGTGGCTCCTGGCAGTGACCTGTGTTTCCTCCCCAGGCCCGCTGCCCCCGGCCGCCCTGCGCTGGCTGAGCACGGGGCACCCCGACCGGCTGAGCGTGGCCTGGGGGGCCACGGCCGGGGGCAGAGATGGATACACACTGACCCTGTACCACGCACGGCTGGGCACTGTGGCAGCTACAGCCGCGCTTGGGAGAGACACCCACAACTTCACCTTCACGGGACTGGCCCCAGGGCACGAGTACTCCCTGGAAGCCACTGCCACGGCTGCACAGTACCAGGCAGCAGCACCCAAAATCAGCGGCTGGACAAGTGAGTACGTGGAGCACTGTCCCCTGCAGAAGGGTGGGAGATGTCACACCATTGGGCTGTCCTGAGGACAGCTGGGAGGTTCAGAGGGGACCTGGTGTCTTTGGAGATGTGCATACCCCCGTGCACAGGTGTGACACACAGCAGTTAGTGCAGGGGCCCTCATGGCACTGGGGTGTTCAGCTGTAGGCTTGCACAGGGACGTGCTGATGAAACAGGGCTGCCCAGATGTGCCTGTGCTGGGCCATTCCCTGTCCGTGCTGGGCCATTCCCTGCCCGTGCTGACCCATCTCCCTGTGTACAGGAGCAGAGAGGTGTACAGGGCACCTGTACTGTACCTGTGTACAGGGCACTCACTGAGTCTCTTCCCGCAGGTAGAAACCACCATACCATAAGGGTTCACGAAATTAGTCAGTGGAGTACAATAAGCTGCTCCACAGTCCTCCCAGGAGAACGGGTCTTTGATGGGCTAATCCAGCACTCCTCCCCACCCAGGAAGATTTTAGGGCTGCTCAGAGTACGGAGGCTGTGCCAGTGCTGTCTGGGTACCTGGGCAGCAGCGGGTGTGGGAGCACACCTGGGCACACGGCGGGATGGAGGCGTTCCCACCAGGCTGGGAGTGAGGGTGGCCTGAGGATGAGCAGGGGTTGGCATCTGAGGGACCAGTAGGGGTGAGCATTGTTACAGATGAGGTGAGATGGGAGTGGAGGAGAGAAAAGTGAGGACGAGGAGGCATGGGCCAGAGGGGATCCTCCCTCGGGGAGCACCTGTCCCGCTGCACAGTGACCCGTGGGGTGTCTGTTTCCCTCTGCACCGTGTCTGCTCCCTGACATGAGGTGTGCTGCTTCCCCAGGCCCGCTGCCCCCGGCCGCCCTGCGCTGGCTGAGCACGGGGCACCCCGACCGGCTGAGCGTGGCCTGGGGGGCCACGGCCGGGGGCAGAGATGGATACACACTGACCCTGTACCACGCACGGCTGGGCACTGTGGCAGCTACAGCCGCGCTTGGGAGAGACACCCACAACTTCACCTTCACGGGACTGGCCCCAGGAAGCAAATATGTGCTGGAGGTGGCATCTGTGGCTGGGTCCTTCAGGGCACCTGCAGGGAATGTCAGCAACTGGACGTGTGAGTACCTTTTCTGAGGGGATTTGTGCCTTGCTGGGCAGTCACGAAAGCTTATGGCCAAGAACATGGCCCCACTGACCTTCATAGCAGGCCCCAAGCCCTGCCTGGGGCATGTCAGTGCCATGGCACTGAGCTGGGCTCTGCCCATACCCATCATCAGCTCCACCAGCCAGGGTGAGGGCAGCTGGAGCTCCAGAGCTGTGCTTCAGGGGAGAGCCATGGAGGAGGGAGCAGCAGACAGGGCATTCCCCTTCCCTTGTCCTCTGGCTGGCTGCACGTTCCCTCCTCACCCCTCCCCAGGTGTCTGGCTCCATCTGGGACAGGGCTGTCCCTGCTCAGACAAGCACAGAGAAGTTTGCAGGAGCTTTGAGCTGCCTCTGGGGTGGTGGGTGCTGCCACACAGTCGAGGCTGAGTGCCCTGTCCAGTGTGGTGCCTCCCTTCTGATGGCACTGCCAAGAGACCCAGGCAACATCCCCGGGCCCTTCGCTGACGTGTCTCCCCTCCTGTCTCTTCAGACCCCCTGGCACCCCGTAACGTGTACATGACGAACCAGGGGTATCCCAACAGGCTGAGCGTGTCCTGGCGAGCCGAACCCCAAGGACAAGACAGTTACAGGCTCCTCCTGTATCATTCGGGGTCAGGTATTGTGGCAGCCAATGTCTCTGTTGGGAAAGGCACCAGCAAATTCACGTTTTCTGGCCTGGCTCCAGGACACAAATACCTGCTGGAAGTGGTGTCCATGGCAGGGCCCTATGCAGCCTCCGCAGGGAACATCAGTGACTGGACAAGTAAGTGTCAGAGCCGGAGATTCTGCATGTTGCATGAGGCTCAGCCTTCCCATCTGGGTGGGCTCAGCACCTGCGGTGGGAAGGGGCAGAGACTCAGCCAGGACTGCTGCCTGGGAGCTGTAGGATCAGGGAATGGTTTGGCTTGGAAGGGACCTTTTAAAGGCCATTTAGTCCAACCCCCTTGCTACTGGTGGGGACATCTTCAACTAGATGAGGTTGCTCAGAGCCCTGTCTAACCTGACCTTGAATATTTCCAGGGATGGGATGAGATGGGGTGGGATGAGATGGGGTGGGATGTACCAGTGTGGCAATGGGATCTTGGGCTGGGCAAGCCCTGGTGGGTGGCAGAGCCGGGCAGGGCAGTGCTGCTGCCTGTGGGAGGGCCTGGCAGCCACAGCTGCTGTTTCAGGAGGCAGCCTTCGGCCCACGGCCCCCTGCTTGCACAGTCTGGCTCCTCCAGGGTGGCTGAACAAGAGCACGGGGTCCCGTGGCAATTGTGCTGCTCTGGTAGACACCCACAGCCTGGGGGACCATGAGGCCGCACAGCCGGGGGGACACCCCACCATTCCTGCTGCCTTTCTTCCAGGCAGAGAATTGCTGGCGTGGGGTATAAGGGGAGGATGGGCTTTTTTTTCTTTTTAAGGAATGTGGAAATGCAGATAAGCACAATAAGCCTTTTCATGTGCTTGTCCCCACAGTCCCTGCACTTTGCTTGGGGAATCCAGCGGTCCCTGCTCCCACGCTCAGCCATCCCCTGGCAGGGTGCAGGGAGTCATGTGCAGAGCCCTTCGGGCAGGTCTCTAATGAAACTTGCTAATTAGCAGGAAGAAGAATCCATCTCCTCATGCTCCTCACTCTGTATATCCTTCAGCTGCCATTTAAAGGTCATTTCTGGCAAACAGCAGCTGCAGGAATGTTATCACTGAACATGTGGAGCCTACTTGTGTGTCACCCATCTCCTGCTCGTGTCTCTGTAGAACAGAAGAGAGCACATGCATGCCAGTAACTCTTCCTGGTGTGGATTTTGTTGTAGCCCCCTCAGTTCCCCAGAATCTCTCGGCGGTGGCTGAAGGGAACAACACAGTGCTGATCTCCTGGGGCAGTGTCTCCGGACAGCAGGACGACTGCCAGCTGTGGCTGCGGGACCCCCGGAACAGCTCGCTGCCCTGGCGGCACTCCCTGGGCAGAGGACAAGTCCAGCACCTCCTCCAGGGGCTGATCCCGGGCAGGAACTACTCCGTGTCCTTGAGCTGCGTGGCCGGGCCCTACTGGAGCAGCACCAAGCCCTTGGCAGTGCCCATGGGTGGGTACGCGCTGCCATGGGGAGGGAGCAGGGCGGGCTGGAAGGGGGAGAAACACCTGGGTGGCCTCTGGATCGACCCCTGAGTGTCAACAGAGGCATGGGAAGTCTTGTGGTGGGAGATGGGGAAAGGCAGCAAGGTGACCCTCTGGTAGCCATTGGCTCCCTAAGCCAGCCCCAGCACAGGATCTCCCATCTCCTGGCTACCTGTGGAGCAGAGCAGACTGTACAGAGATCTCCTGTAAGACGGGAGCTCAGGCCCTGCCCATTCGCACTGTCGTGTGGCCCATGGCACAGCAGGCCCCCAGGTGCCCGGCTCTGCTCTCTCCCAGGCCTCGGGAGCAGATGGTGGCAGGGGGAAAGGTTGGGGTTTCTCTGATCCAGTGAGTCCAGAGCTGCCCTGTCTCCTTTGCAGAGCCAAATCCGGTGAAGAATGTGCAGTGCCTACCAGAGTCCAGGAGCCTTTACTTGAACTGGACAAGCTCTCCTGGAGATGTGGAGGCTTATGAGGTGGTGACAGAGAGACTCTCGGAAGGACCCTCAGCCTCCAAGTATTCCGTGAGCATCCCTTCAAGCGAGGCCAGTCTGGAGGGGCTGGAGCCAAACTCCTCCTACCAAATCGCTGTGAGCACCGTGGGCATGAACACGCTGAGGAGCCCGGCTGTGACTCTGCTCTGCAGCACAGCAGCGGAGCGTGAGTCCCCTTCTTTCCCACAGCCTTGCCCCCAGGAGAAAACCCCCGGTGTTGCTGGTTAGAGCCGGGGACTCTGAGGTGCCTGTGAGCCCCCCGTGGCTGCACTGACCTGCGGTGGGTCGGGGCTGTGGCCGTGCTGCTGGGACCAGGCGCAGGCTGAGCGAAGGGGGGGTCTGGCAGCAGGGACGCCCCACGAGGCTGTGCTCGCTGCTTCCTCTTGCAGCCCTGCCCCCGCCCCTGCGCGCAGACGCCTTCTCAGTGGAGGCCAGTTCCACGGTTATCATTTCTCCCGACCTGTTCAGTGAGGAGAACGGCCAGATCGAGTACTACGGTGTCGTTGCCACCACCAACGAGTCACGTAAGTGTCCCTGCCTGTCCCAGTCTGCCTGGGAGGGCAGCAGGGCCCCTGGACGTCACTTTGGCACCGTCACTGTCACCTTGCACGTTCCCCTGCAGTGCTGAGGCCCACCCAGGAGATCATGTCCAGCACGTGGTACGACCACTACTACGGGACGGAGGACTCCTACCTGGCAGTGCTCATCCCCAACCCCTTCCATCAGAGGAGCTCCCCTGAAAGCTGGCGAGTGCCGGTGGGAACAGAGGAGTGTGGCCAGTCCAGGGCAACGTGCAATGGGAAGCTGAAAGCCAACGAACAGTACAGGTGAGAGATAGCAGCATCCCTCCTGAGGGGAAGGGGCTGGAGGAGAAAAAGGACTGCACGTGTCCCTGCAAGGTGCCACCAGCTGCCTGGATGTCACCGCACCCTCACAGCCCCAAATCCCCAGCAGGGGACCCCAAGGGTTCTCCACCAAACAGCGTTTGAGGAAGGCAGGGGCTGGCATGCAGGGAGTATTAGGCAGTGTAGTGGGCAGGGAGAGGGAAAGCTGAGGCTGCCAAGGGCTGTGTGTGTTGGCTCGGGAGCTGAGCAGATGTCCAGCCCCAGGATGGGAAGTAAAACAGATGCTGTTATTTGTAGGACTTTGGTGTGTGACTCAGAACCATGCGCAGACAGTGCAAAAATGAAACCGATTTGGAAACAGTTCCAGTCTAGCCTACTCAGTGGGGGGCCCAGAGGCTGGGCTGAGCAAACACTCAGGCTAAGGTCCAAGCTCCCCATTAGACACACACATGGATCCCAATAGTCAGTTCAGAGTCTTACTTGACAGTAAATAGAATCCAGGAACATGGAAGTACATATTTTCTTGTAGGGTACCTTTAAAACTGTTGATGGAAAAAGAGGTTTTTCCGCTGCCAACAAAGAATGGTATCTTTAGTCAGTCCTGTTAATTTAGCAGCTCACAGTTTCATCCCACGGGGACCATCTCCACAGGCATTTCTCTGATCCCCCAGAGTCTGGAAGGTTATCCCATTTCAGTTTAAAGAAACTTGCAGCAAGGGTCGCTGATGGGTGATAAAGAGAGCATTAGGAAAAGAGAATGAAAGTCTGTGGGAGAGTGTGTGCATGAGAGAGCTGTCCTTTCCCCTGGGAATAAAGGGAGAATTAAATCTGCCCGTAAGTGTTGTGGTGAGTGGGTGTAGGGGTTGGACCTGCTGGCTGGCCCTTCCTTCCTTCCTTCCTTCCTTCCTTCCTTCCTTCCTTCCTTCCTTCCTTCCTTCCTTCCTTCCTTCCTTCCTTCCTCATTCTCACTACTTTTCCTATGTGCAGACATGGAAAACTTTTAACTGATTCTTACTGAGTTGTTTTATATTCACACCTGTGCAAAACGGGCTCTTAAGCTGCTGGTTGGGGCAGCACTGGCCCAGGTTGGTGCTAACACTCAGGAGGAAATGGCTGGTTTTTCCCAGGGAAAAAGAAAGGGAGTTTCCAGAGAGCCACTGCCTTGGGAATTCCACCCAGAGTGGGGTCATCAAGAGCAGAGAGCAGTTCCTGTGTGCTGTGTTGTCCTGCCTGGCAGGAGAAAGGCTGACAGTGCACTCCCATCCCGTGTCCATCTCATGCCCATCCCAGGTCCCTGGGCTGGCTTGGGGATCTCAGAAGGTTTCAGAAGCTTGGAGATGGAAGCTGATCGCCCATCAGATCTGTCTGCTCTGTGTTGCTCACGTGTCACCTCAGGTGTGGCAGGGCAGGACTTACCTCTTCACCCCTCAGCCTGGGCTCTGCAGGGTCAGCTGGGGATGGAGAGGGAACAGCAGGGCAGAGGCCTCAGGCAGGGTCTGTCAGCAGCCTCGAGGGGACTTTAACAGCAGCACAGTCACACCAGGACACCTCCACACCCAGGCACTGATGATGAGCCAGGCTCTGGACCTGCCCCACCCACTTGCCAGTTTTCACTCCAACAGGAACCTCCCACGGGGGAGCAGCTTTTCCAGGGACATCAGGCCCTGTCATTAGTCCACCTGCCATGATTCAATAACATGACTCAATAACATGTGCTGGACTGTCCAGTTATTCAGGACTAGAAGACGCTTTTACACCACAGCTTTCTTTCAGTTTGGCTGCCCTAAACAACCTAAAATGTTCTCAATACTTGACCTAAATATCCTAAATATCTGACCTAGATGGGTTAAATATCCAGCCTAAATACCCTCAGTACATGGAACACTCAACCTAAATATCCAACCTAAATATCCTCAGTAGACTGTGCTGCTCTCTGAGTTAATGATTATTAGGTTGTTTAAAAGCTGACAGTCCATCCCGACTCAGAATTTATGTTCTCATTTCCTGTCTTTCAGTGAGTTATTTATCCACAAGCCCTCATCTTTCTTGCCATGGCATTTGCAGGCTCACTTTTCTAAGGAGGTCTGTGCCCTGGCAGCTGGGTCTGGGGTGCTGCCAGAGGGGACCCACACACAGTCAACAAACTCTTGGCTGCTAAAATCCAGTGCTCCCTTTAAAAGCTTTGGCGTGCACTTGGGGCACAAGGAGGGGCCCTTCCAAGTCACCTGCTCAGAAGGGAGTCAGCTCTGCAGGGAGCTGTGGGGATTGGGGTGCCCACTGCCAGGAGGGGGACGAGGGGCAGATCTCCACAGGGAAGAGGATTCACCAGCCACTTCTGTGTGTGCAAGGAGGGGTCTGGGTCAGGGCTCAGCCCCTCCAGCTGAAATGCCCCTGTGTCAAACAGGGCTCAGCTCTTTCCCATCAACCCAGTTAACCAGTTGACATGATCTGTGTGCTTTTAATTTTTTGTGTCCTGTAAGAGACCAGACACTACCTTTCTCTGCAGATAACCCTTCGGAGGAGAGCTGCTCCCCTTTTGTGCTTTCTGAACAATTTCTCATGCTTCCCCCAGTGGAACAAACTTGTCCAAGAGGCAGAAAAGGGAGGAAAGACCATTCCCACGCATCCCCTAAATCCATAACAGAAAACCAGCTTTTTCCAATTCAGCATTTCAGGACAGAGGCAGGGTCCTGTTCCCCTGGGTGCTGCCTGCTGGGTGCTGGGTGCTGTGCTCGGCTCAGGCTGCCCCTGACACAGGACCCTGCTTTGCCATCAGGTTCAGCATTGCTGCCTTCACCAAGTATGACCCAGTAGCCCCTGCTGTGACGTTCACCATGTTCTCAGGTAAGCTGGAGAAGAGCATCTTCCCTACCTGGCTGTGTGGGTTAGAGGTGATGAGCAGCCAGAGGGAGCTCATGGGCTATAGTAAATACAATAAATGAATAAATGCAGCCATATATCATAGAATTATAAAATTGATTGGGTCAGAAGGGACCTTAAAGCTCAACTTATGCCACCCCCTGCCGTGGCCTTGGACACTTCCAGGGATGGGGCAGCCACAGCTGCTCTGGGCAACCTGTGCCAGGGCCTCACCACCCTCATCATAAAAACCTTTTTTACTGATTCTTACTTCTCTCTCTTTCTAATTCCAGCTGCTGGATCCAGTGCAGACACAGCTCCACTCTCAATGCCAATAATTGCTGGAATCATTGTGGGATTTCTCCTGACACTTGCAGCTGTTTTTGCTTTGGTTTACTGGAAACAGCTCAAAGCAAAGAGGTGAGCATGAGCCATGTCTTACCTGCTGAGTGCAGACTGAGATACCCAACCTCCAGTGCCAAGCCTGGAGGAGAGCAGGGAGAGGGTGTAAAAAGAGACTTAGACAGACTAGAATGTGGGCTAGTGGAATTGTGCCTGGCAAGCTCAGAAGCCAAAGGCAGAGGGGAGACGGGAGCTGCCCATGTGCAGTTAAGTCACAAAACCCTACACAAGTGCAAGGCAGTATGCCTGCCAGTGGCACACAACACTTCATGGCATCGATCCCTGTGCTGCAGGCAAAAGTAACAGCTCCTGTGCTCTGATTCTAGAACCAAGAAGAGCAGCCTGCCCCAGGAAATGGTGACCTACAGCTTGAGGTGAGTGCTGGAGTCTGCCCTCTGTATGGCCCCGCTGCAGCTCCCACTGTCCTGTACCTCCTTCCCTTTTCATGCTTTGACTCAGGAAAAATCCAGCTGTCTCCTCTCCTCACTTATTTGTAAATCTGTCTTTCCCAAGTTCAGTATTTACTGCCCAGCTCCATTCCAAATCTATGCATTGTCTGCACCTCCTCTGCAAGTCTTCTGCAGCAGGGCAATATCCTCATCACCCTGAAATCCCTCCCAGTATTTAAACTGCTGGGCCCACTTCCCTGGGACTGAGGTGGGCTGTAAACCATCCCTGTGTGCATCCAGGCACCGCAGGTCTCCCGGCTGGGCTGTCTTGGTGGCACCTGACTGGCTGGCCAGGCCTCCCAGGAACTAAGGCAGGTTTTCCTCTGGACTTCATTTCCTGCAGGAACGTCCACCGGCCAGTGCCCCTGCAGAACTTCAAGCAGTACTATGAGATGAAGACAGCGAGTGCTAACCACGCCTTCTTCCAGGAGTTTGAGGTGAGATGAGACTCCTCCTAGAGATGGCACCGATTTCTCCACTAGGTGGGTCACCCATCTCTAGCAATCCAGTCACCCTGTGAAGCAGCCTTGGAGGCCAAAGATTGGATGGACCAAGTGATCAGGCAGTTCCTTTGCTCAAAACCTGTTTTGTTCAAGTTCTGGTCAAAACACGTGTGGTGTGGGGTGAACTAGGACAGAGCAAAGTGCCCCAGCCCTGACTGGAGGTGAAGATGAGAGGGGTGGTGATGAGAACCACCCTGACAGTGTTAAAAAGAGCCTGCAGCCAGAGGGAAGGTCGAGGAGCACTCCAGGGTCAGGCTGTGAGCTTCACCTCAGGCTGCTCCCCTGGCTCCCACTGCCCACATCTGCAGCCTCTGGACTGTTCCTGGCTTCACCTCAGGCTGCTCCCCTGGCTCCCACTGCCCACATCTGCAGCCTCTGGACTGTTCTGCAGCATTTTTCAAATTCCCATCAGCAGTTTCAAACCCTCCTCAGATCACCCTTCTCTGGCTTCTTGAGTGAGGACAGGGGCAGAAGCAGATGCAGCACAAGATGTTTCTCTTCGCTCAGCAGAAGATCCTCTGAGCTTTGTGGTAGATTTCTGAGGCTTTTTTCCCCAGTGCTTCTTCTTAGGCTTTTCTTATAAATGTGAACAGTGCTGTTGGAAAAGGCGGTGGGAAAAGCCACCATGGCTCAGAGTGCCCAGGGCATCTGAGGGAGGAGTGGAGCAGTTCTCTGTGTGAGGGTAATCCTCTTCACCCTCCGGACAGAGCCACTGGCCACGAGCAGGGAGCTGAGCTGACCAGGAGCTCTCCAGAGGAATGTTTGTGCTTATCTTTTCCCCTGTCCTACAGGAGCTGAAGGAAGTTGGGAAGGAGCAGTCGAAGGTGGAGGCTGAGCTCCCAGCAAATGTCTCCAAGAACAGATATCCCCATGTGTTGCCCTGTAAGTGCTGTCCCCTCCCTTCTCCCCCAGCATCCGGGGTGGGAGCCCACAGGGCAATGCTCAAGGACAAGCTCACCTTGCATCGCTGCCAGGGTCAGTGCCTGCTCCTCTCCTGGGAGCAGGAGGACTCTTGAAATGGGCCTCAGTTTCCATTTTCCTGCTGGAGACCCGAGGCTTAATGGTTGAGCCAGGGCTGAGCCACCATCCTCCCCAGCTCCTCCAGCAGAGCCCGGCTCAGGATGGGTCCCAGCAGGAGACCAAAGGGGTCTGTGATCTTCACCAGTGGGCCTCATGACCCCAGCTCTGTTTTCCAGTCCCCTGCTAGCCCAGCTGGCAGGCAGTGCTCACCTCTCCAGGGAGAAGGTGCCTGGCAGAGCACGGAGCCTCCCTGCTGGAGCTGCTGAGGCTTCACCCACCGGGTTACCCAGGTGGCCATGTCCTGGTGAAGGGTGGCCTTGGGGCTCACCTGTGTGTGGTGTCTTTCAGATGATCACTCTCGGGTCAAGCTGAGCCAGCTGGGGGAGGATCCACACTCAGACTACATCAATGCCAACTTCGTGCCTGTGAGTGCCCACTTGCCTTCCCCACAGGGCACCATCACAGAAACTCTGCCTGGGTTGAGGCACAGTGTCCCCTTCTGTGAGGGCTGGGGGGCATGAGATGGTGGAGGCACAGCTGGCACAGGCCAGTGAGAAGGGGGGAAGGTGGAGATGTGTAGGTGCCCTTTAGCAGGGGATGATGGAGCCTGGCAGATGGCAAGTGCTGTGATGCAGAGGTGTGAGTGTGGGAAGACTGGCAAGTCTCTCTGCTTTCTGCTCGTGGACTGTCTATCCTCTTCCATCACCTCCCAGCTTACTGCCCTGTCTCTCTGCCTGCTCTTTTTCCTTCTGGTCTGTGCAGCTGCATTTGAACAACCCTGGAGCTGTGCCTTCATGCCCCATCCGGGAGGTTCCCAGGTAACAGCAGGGCACACCCTGTGCATGTGCCGTTGTGTGGATCTGTGGGGCATGCGTGTGTCCAAGGGCAGAGAAATACCCTGAGGCCTTGCATGCTCACCCTGCCCTCAGCAGTGAGGGGGAAGCACAGGGAAGACCCAGATGTGACTTTCTCTGGTTAGACTGAATGAGGAACTGCTTGGAGGGAAATGGTGTGGGTCCCTTTATTCCAAATATGTAAGAGAGCATGTGCTGGGCAGCTCATGCTTCCTGTGAAATCAGCTGCTTCTGAGATCAGCTGCCTGGGCACTGTGCCCATGTGGGCTAAGGGCAACAGGAATTTCTCCTTCTACCACAAAAGCAGACCAGGCACTGACTGGTGTCAGGGCAGGTCCCACCTGCCTTGGCAACCTGACGACTCATCTTGCTCTTGTCTGCCTCTTGCTCAGGGCTACACATCCCAGCAAGAGTTCATTGCCACCCAGGGGCCCCTAAAGAAAACCATAGAGGACTTCTGGAGGCTGGTGTGGGAGCAGAACGTCTGCAATATCATCATGCTGACAGTGTGCATGGAGAACGGGCGGGTAGGTCGGTGCCAGCCCAGCCCAGCCCAGCCCTGGTGGTGTGAGCTGAGCCCAGGGCTGGGTCTGCGTCCTCCACAAAAGCCCTGCTCTCACATGGCTCCAGGATGAGCACAGTCCACACAGCTTCCCTGAAAAGGCAGTTTGGGGGAAGAGAGGCTGATCTGTGCAGCTCAGCCTTAGCTTGGGGCGGGCTGGGCCAGAAGTGGAGCTTAGCTAGGACCATGCCAACCACCCTCAGATATTTCCGCAGAATCTGAACTTGCCGTGTCCTCTGGGTGAGCCACCTCACAGGAACTGTTCCTCCAATCTCCAGGGACGATGAGACCTGCACAGGTCCTTTTCTCTGGAGGAGGCTGAGATCCAAATGAAGGGGCTGTGAGGGAGAGCTGTGCAAAGCTCCCAGTGGGAAGGGGAAGCATCCCTGCCTGCTCCCCAAGGCTTGTCCTGGCTCCCCTCACAGCTGCTGCTCTCCAGATGCTCCCTGGGAGCCAGAAGATCACCTGGTTCCTCACTGGGACCCTGTCCTGCTCTAGGTCCTCTGTGATCATTACTGGCCATCAGAATCCGCCCCAGTGTCCTACGGGCAGGTGCGGGTGCACCTGCTGGTGCAGAGCAGCTCTGAGGAGTGGACCATCCGCGAGTTCAAGCTGTGGCATGTAAGTACCGACCCCAGGGGACGTGGGGACCTCTCGGGGGTTGGGGGTAGGCACTGTCATTTCTCCTCAGTGGTGGTGGCACCTTTCCCTGCCATTTGTGGGGCTCGGAGAAGATCCAAGCCCTGAGGAGCAGTCTGCCCCTCAGATGGGTGACATGGGGGTGTCCAATATGTGTCATGCTGCTCTCCACCCTTGCTCCCTCCTTTCCATGTCCCTGCTCTGGGACAGCCTACAGTTACCTGGGCACATTCCCTGGCAGTCAAAGGCAGGTCTCCCCCCTCCCACCTCCTCGTGTCCCAGCATGGCAGGGGCTGTGGGGGAGGATGGAGGAGCAGGAGCCACCCGGCACTGCTGTTGGCTGTTCCCTGCAGCTGAGCCAGGTGTCCTCAAGTCCCAGGTGCTGCCAGGGCTGCGGGGTGTGAGCCTGCCTCAGGGGCTGCACACCCCTCACCAATCCCCGTGCAGGAGGGTCTCCAGGCAGAGCGGTTCGTGTCCCACCTGCACTACACGGCGTGGCCCGACCACGGCATCCCGGAGTCCACCACTTCCATCATGACCTTCCGAGAGCTGGTCCGGGAGCACATCCAGAGCACTAAGGAGGCAGGGCCGACCCTCGTGCACTGCAGGTGAGGCTCTGCCCCAGGGCACGGCGGGAGGGGAGAGAGCAAGGGGGGTGAGGGTCGTGCACTAACTGTGAAGGAAGGCAGTGCCCAGGAGCTGCTCTGTGCAGTCTCCTGCTCAGGTGTTGAGGACTACAGATCTGCTGGCAGCCTGCCCCCAGCCCCAGGGCGTGGGGCAGGTGGAGATGGTCAGCACCAACCCAGGGCAGCCTGAATGGCTCCCAGCCCCGTTCTGTGCTGGGACCAGCGCCTGGGTGTGCTCGGGTGGTGCCCAGGGAGCAGCACTGGGGAGTGTGTCCCGTAGCAGGAGGGAGCCCATGGGCTGTGGTGCCAGGCCTTGTTTAACCCTTACTGTCCGTGCTCTCAGTGCTGGCGTGGGCCGCAGTGGCACCTTCATTGCCCTGGACCGGCTGCTGCAGCAGATGAAGCAGGAGAAGGTGGTGGACATTTTCGGTGTCGTTTACACCTTGCGGATGAACCGGTACCTGATGATTCAGACGCTGGTGAGATCTCTGCTCCCTCTTTCCCCTGGCCCCTCACTTCATTCTGTTGAAGTTCCCAGGGCTGGCAGCTGGATGAGCTGGCCAGCCAGCCCCAGCACCCCCAGCCTGGTCCCCAGCCTGTCACTGTGTCATCGTGCTGCTGAAAGCAGCAGCTCAGCTGGAGTGGAAATTTCTGGGGGGGTCTTCAGCAGCTTCATGCCCTGCTAGACCCACAACAGCAACATCCAGAGTCTCAGAGACCTCCCAGGAGGCTCAGAAATGCCCTGGAGCACTGAGGAACAGGATCAGGCCCTTTGCAGGCAATTCTTAGCTCACACCATGTTGTTGGTCTGTGATGCTCCACAGTCTGTCTCCATCTCCAGCCCTTGGGGCTGGGACAAGGTGTCAGAATGACCCTTCAGGACAGAGACCATACCCCCCTCTCGTGCTGTCTCTGCAGTGTGACGGTCTGTGTGCTGTCTGCCTTTGCCTTCCAGTCCCAGTACATTTTCCTGCACAGCTGCATTCTGGACAAGATCTTGGAGGAACCTCTCCTGGATTTATCAGGGACAGAGAGGTAAGGCCTTGCTGTGCTTTGCCTCTCTGCCCACCCTGATCCCCAACCCCTCCCAGCAAGCCTTGGCTCCAGGACAGAAGGACAGGGAAGCCCAGCCAGCCATCCCCCCTGGTGTTGCGAGCGGGGTCAGCACAGGGAGGGTTGTTCCCTCAGCACGGGGAGCCCAGCACAGAACAAAGTGCCATCTCCTGGGTATGCCAGTGCCAGAGATCCTCAGAGCTGTGCTGGGGAAGGCACTTCCCTCAGTCCCTGGCTTCCCAGCCCACAGGCATGCCCTAGAGATGTGTTCCCCTGGACTCGGCCCTGGTGAGGCCGCACCTCGAGCGCTGTGTCCAGTTCTGGGCCCCTCAGCTCAGGAAGGACGTGGAGACGCTTGAGCGCATCCAGAGGAGGGCAACGAGGCTGGTGAGGGGCTTGGAACACAAGCCCTGTGAGGAACGACTGAGGGAGCTGAGGTTGTTTGGCCGGGAGAAAAGGAGACTCAGGGGTGACCTTATCACTCTCTACAACTCCCTGAAAGGTGGTTGTAGTCGGGGGGGGTCGGTCTCTTCTCCCAGGTAACCACTGACAGAACGAGAGGACACAGCCTCAACCTGCCCCAAGGGAAGTTTAGGTTGGATGTTAGAAAAAAATTCTTCACTGAAAGAGTGATAAAGTTCTGGAATTGTCTGCCCAGGGAGGTGGTGGAGTCACCATCCCTGGATGTGTTTGAAAAAAGTCTGGACGTGGCACTCAGTGCCACGGTTTAGTTGATGGGGAGGTGTTAGGTCATAGGTTGGACTAGATGATCTTAAAGGTCTTTTCCAACCTAGTTCATTCTGTGATTCAAACTGGAGAAGCTCATGGCAGCTGGGTGGCCTTGGGATGTCCCTCCTAATGGAGGCCAAGAGCAGGGTCCAGCTGGGCATGGCTTTGGCCACCTATCTCATTGTCTTGGGGCTACATCTGGAGGTCATGCACCTGTCTTTGTGGTCAGATTGTCTCCTCCCTCATGCAGAACAGGATGTCCTCATCCTTGCTGTCTCTTGGGAATGAGCCCTGGGCCATGCCACCCCTGAGACCTGCCTCTGTCTAGGGGAGAGCAGGTTGTCACGGGCCAGAGCTGGGCTGGGAACCTGGGAGACCCCTGGCATTTGAGGAGTGAAGGTCTGCTCACAGCCCTTCCACCTGCTGCAGACACAGCCTGGGTGCTGCTGGATGAGCTCAGCCTCACCCCTGTGCCCTGGCTCTCTCCCCAGGTCCTGCCCCATCCCGCTGAAGAGCTTTGCCCAGCACTACGCCCAGAAGGCAGCCAAGTCCCACATGGGCTTCCTGAGGGAGTACGAGGTGAGAGCTGTCCTGGGCAGGGAGTGCTGCCATGGCTGTATGTGCTGAGGGGACCTGGGGAGGGATTGAACCTGCTCTGGCTGGGGGACACCCCATAAGTGCCTCCTGAGTGGGTCCCATGCCCATTTCCTGGGGGTTCTGGCAGTGTCCCCTCTCCATGGCACTGCATGCCCAGGCACAGCTCCCTCATGCATTCTGCACTGCTCAGGGTCTGTCCACCACCCACTCCTTCCCTGGACAGCAGCAGCCCTCTCCTGGCAGCATGGCACAGACCTGGCAGCCCACTCCAGAGCTGGTCTCGTGGCACTCCTGCTCAGGCTTCTGCATGTGCAGCCGTGACCCAGCTCTGCCGAGTCCGGGTGTCCTCAGGAGGCCCTGGTTCCTCCTGCTCCTGACCCTTCCACTCACTGCCTCCTCCACTCTCTCTCACTCGGGCAGGCCCTCCTGGAAGTTGTCAAGGAAGAAGCCAGCTCTGCATCACCATCTTCAGGCAGCCAGCAGACACGGCCCTCTTCCAGCATCCTGCCGTGTAAGTTCTGTGACACCTTGCATCCTCTTCCTTCCTGTTCCTCTTCCTCCTGCGTGGAGCCAGGCTGGACCAGGGCCGGTAGTCCACAGCACAAGAAAGTATTTTGAGACTTTGGCAACTGCCCCAGAAGGTTACCGAGGTGTTTGGGGTGGAGCACATGGTGTTTTGGGACTGGGATTGGTAGGTTTGCTCAGCCTGGAGAAGAAAAGGGAGATCTTATTTCTGTTTTCAGCTGCCTGTGGGAAGGCACAGGGAAGATGTGGAGTCTTCTCAGAGGTGTGCCATGGAGGGAGAAGAGACAAGGGGGGTGATTTGGGAGGGTAATCCAGCTCAGCAGAAGGAATAGTGAATTTCCCTGAAGATAGTCAAACACTGGAACAGAGGCCCAGAGCACCTGCAGGTTCTCCATCCTTGGGGAGAGGCAGATCTCCACTGGCTCAGACATGGAGTGACCTGCACCACAGGAGCCTGGGATAGAGAGGCTTTTGGGAGCCAGCATGCACAGGCTGGAGATGAGCACTGCAGAAGGGAGAGCCTTTGCCAAGAACCGGGAAGGAAGGATTGGATTTGTGTGGCAGTCAGTCTGCAAAACCTGTTGGAGCTCAAGACTGCCTTGAATCCCTGCAGCTCCCACTTACTTTGCAGATGATCGCTCCAGAGTGAAGTTCTCCCTGCTGGAGCAGGGCCCTTTCTCAGGGCTGCTGCAGGTGTGGCGTGTCCCGGTGAGTCTCACCCCAGCAGCAGTGCCCACCCCTGCGCCTGGGTCCCCCATCCTGGCTGTGCTCCTGTGCCCTGGGTCCTGCACTGCTCCACTGGTCACTGTCACTGGGATCCTGCGTGGAGAAGAGGGGATTGTGAGGACTGAGGACATCACTTCCCTTGCCTGCCCACTCTGGGCTGTCCTCACTTCCCTCCCTCTTTCTCTTCTCTCCTTGCCTCCTGACCTGCTGAGCTTTCTTCTCTTCCTGACCTTTCCTGCAGCCACCTGGGCCAACAGAGCACCCTCTCCAGCAGCAGAGTAACATTCTCATTCCCCACCCAGGGCTGCAGCTCCAGCAGGGACTATCTGGCTGTCCACGGCCCTGACAAGCTGACCATGGAGGACTTCTGGACGCTGGTGTGGGAACAGGATGTTCACACAATCCTAACACTCCTCCCGTGGCAGGAGAAGGGGGAGGTGAGGCACTGTGCCCACCTGTGCCGTGGCACAGTGGGAATCTTCAGTGGAGCTGGAAGTAGCAGAGCTCTTGAAACACTTCACTGCCTCCTGAGTCCTGGGTACAGATCCAGCTTAGCTGAAGCTGGACCTTTCCTGTGTCCAGGTGCTCCCACAGCTTGTCATGGGAGCCAGGTTCTGTCTGCCCCCCATGCCTGGACTCAGCTGGTGCCCTTCAAGCTGCATCTGTGTGGGACCAAGGGCAGCAGCTCCTGCTCTGCCCAGCCAAGGTGTAGGCACTGGCTGAGCAGAGTCCAGCTCAGAGCTCTGAGCAGAGCTGCCAGGCAGCTCTGGGTTCCCAGATGAGCTGGCTGAACCTGCTGGTGTTCCCAGAACTCCCTCAGGTTTTAGGTGGGGGATGAACTGACACGGAGAGATGCCAGGAGTGCTCTTGGTCCAGCCCCACCACAGACCCCAAAGACGGTGACTGATTATGACAGAGAAGCCAAATTTGAACAGGAAGCCAAATTTCTTGTTGCACACAGGTGCCAGGTGAGGCGTGCTGGCCCCTGGAAGGAGACTCGCTCCGCACCAAGGCGCTGACCATCCAGTGTGACTCGGAGAAGCTTGTCTCGGGATGGAGATGTACCCAGCTCAAACTGAAACACGTGTGTGTCTGTGGGGCTGTCCTTGCTCCCCCCTCCTGGGGTGGGGGTGGGTCTGTAGGGATCTGTAGGGGCTGAAAGGTCTGTGGGACTTCTCCAGGCTGCAAGAGCAGAGTGCCAGCAGTCCACAAATGCAGGAGTGAGTCTGGATTGCGACATCCAGAACTGAGTGGACACAGCAGATGCATGGGAGAGGCCCTGGGGGCTTTCCCTATCCCTTGCTGATGGGTCGTTCTGACCCCTCTGAAAAGGCCCACACAGTTCTCAGTTCCCTCTCCAGGAGCAAGTCAGGGTGCTATGGGGAAGGAGAGCAGGTTGCCAGAATCATCATACCTGCAGTGTGGGTGGTGGGCAGTGCCCCAGCAGAGACGTCTGGACAGCTTTACGGGAGCTGGCAGTGAGCTCAGGGAAGCCTCAGGACGGGAGAGCTGGGGTCCCTCTGCATCCAAACTCGCCCATCCCTCCCCAACATCCATGTCAGCTCTTTGGTCTCACAGGAGAAGAAAGCAAAGGAGAGGCAGGTACAGAGGTTCCTGTACACGCTCTGGAGCAGCAAGAAGCAGCCCGATGTCCAGAGCCTGGTGGAGCTGCTCCTGGCTGTCAGACGGTGCACGCCCCACCGGAGACGAGCCGGTCCTCTCCTGCTGCACTGCAGGTACCCCGGGGTACCCCTCCATCCGTGGGCAGCCTCCCGAGCTGGGGGCCACCAGGCTGCACAGCTCCTTGGCATGGTACCAACAAGCCTTCCCCTCCGTGCCCTGGGGGCTATGTTGGTAGAGGTCCATGGGAGCCAGTGGAGGTTCTGAGCCCAGGAGGTCACGGGGAGCAGTGCTCTGCCGAGGGCTCTGACAGGGCAGGTGGGGCTGGGCCAGGAGCCTGGGTGGAGCAGGCATTCCCAGGCCAGCCCTGGGTAGCTGTGGGATACTGGGAGCAGCCCTGATATCCTCACTTGCATGCAGAGAGAGCTCACGGTGCCTGCATGGCTCCTTGGACTGGTGCCCTCTTCCAAAGAGGTTCAGCTCAGCCTGGCCTGGCATCAGTGACCCCCCCTTGTCCCCTGCAGTGGTGACATGAGCCAGATGGGCACACTGATCTCCCTGGATTGCCTGTTGTACCAGATGAAAGCTGAGAGAACTGTGGACATCTTCGGCGTGACCCTCCAGCTGGCCAGAAGCTGCTGCCTCATGACCCCAACTCTGGTAGGTGGGAAGAAGGGGTGGTGGGCAGGGTGCAGCAGAGGCTTCGTGCTGACCTGCCTGGAGCTGGCAGCATCCTGCCCACTCCTGGATGTTCCCTGCAGCCTGGGAGCCCGTCCAGCCTCAGCAGGGATTTCCTTCATGCTTCCTCCCCACCCCGTGGCTCTGCCAGCCACCAAGGGCTCAGGGCACTGACTTTTCCCAGGCAAGAGTTTTCCATCTGCTCCGTCCTGGAGTTAAGATCAGTTGAATTGCATGTGAGCTCACAGTAAGTGCGAGGCACTCTTCCCATGGTACTCAGGGAAGTGTGGAGCACTGGTGTTGTCCTACACAACCTGCCTGCTCGCCCTTGGCACCTGGGCATGGCTGTCAGCCTGGGCACCCCGAATCTGCTGGGTACCCCCTGGGCCAGCACATCCCCCAGAGCCTGGTGTCGCAGCTGGGGCTGCCTGTCAGGGGGACAATGGGACACGCACTGGCACTGCCCTGTGGGCTGTAGCACTGTCTGACGGGGCCGTTCCGTGCCAGCCCAGCCTCGGCGTGCCCGTCCTGCTCGTGGCACCAGCGCCTCTGGACGTGCTTCAGTTGCTGCAGCTGCTGAATGAGCTGATGCACAGCCCTGGAAACGCTCCCCACAGGGCACAGCAGAGCTGGGGACGATCTCTCCAAGGCTTCCCAGCTGCAGAGCTTCCTTCAAGAAGCTAATTACATTGTTAATTAATGTGAACCATGTGCGTGGTGGGAGCCAGAGGAGGGCAAGGCGTCCGCTGCCCCCGCTTCAGAGCCGCTTTGTGCTCCCGCGGCGCCCGGCCCTGCAGGGACACAATAACCCATAAAGGCACAGCAAGTGCCCATCAAACGCTGCTGTCCTGCTGAAGGGGGGCAGCAGAGGAGCTGCTTCCCCTCAGAGCAGCCGGGCTGCCCTCCAGCCTCCTCCAGCCCGGTGGGGGCTTGCCAGCACCCCTTTATGTCCGGCGGGGTCAGCGGCTGCTGCCGTGCTGGAGGCATCAGATTTTTGGGGGAGAAGCAAGGGGGAAGATGAACCTTTGATGGATATCCATGGGTAACTGTCGGATATGAAGCACCAGCAGCTCCAGAGTGGTGCGTGTCCCAGGGGCTGTGCTCTTGCATGTGGCAGTCACTGAGTGTGCCTGGGCTGGAGTCAGCCCTGGGCTGTCACTGCAGATTTCACAATCAGACCTGACTCACTGAAAGCACGCTCTGGTGACCTGGAGCCTCAGCCATTGTGTGATCCGTGGCATTCCCGGCCCTTCGGTGAGGCTGAACCCGCCGCCACAGGGAGGAGGCTCCTCGTGACTTGCGGCTCAGCCAGCACATTAAGGAGCTGTGGGGGAATGCTGGCCGGGCCCCTCTGTGCGTCCCTAATCCCCCCTGCCCGCTGCCATGTGATTCCAACCCACACCATGTGCCGGCTGGCCCTGCCCTCCAGCTCTGTGCCCTGAGCACAACCCCATTTACCTTCCTCACATCGTGCCTAGGCAGTCCTGGGTGTTGTAGCCTGGTGTCATTTTGGGGCAGCCTGGCATTTGGGCAGAACCTCATATCAAACGCACTGGGGGCTTGGGACTTCTGAACCCACGTTTGGACCTGATGGATCAGTTTGGTGATATTAAAAAGAGACAGACAGTGCAGCTGGGCTAAACCCACACAGATTTTTCTGTACCTCTGTGAGCCTGCAAGCATCTACCCTGATCTGCTGTCAGCACCTGAGTCTGGTACACCGGGACTACACCAAGGGAAACTCCTGGTCCAGAGGTCTTCCCTCATGGCCCTGGGTCACTGCCAGACCCCATGCACTCCAGCTCCACGCCCTGCAGCATCACTGGAGTTGCTCTTTGCTCTTGTTTCGGATGCAAACACCACAGCACATCCCCACTGGGGCACTTGGAGGAAGCCAAATGGAATTGTTCCTCTCCATCCTGGATGGGGTGTTCCTCTCAGCCCCATCCCCGGGGGATGAAGAAGGGGAGACAAACATAGTATAACAGGCTTGATTCTTCCCTTCTGGGTGACTGTGGTGACACAGGACCATCATGGACTACTTGGGAGAGCAAATCCTGCTCTGCTGTCAGTTCCTTAATTAGGATTTTTTAAGGCAAAGTGCAAGGCTAATCTGTGACCAGGAGGTCTCTTATCAGAAACCTGACTCTGACCCCCCTTTCTGTCTTGCAGGACCAGTACATGCTCCTGTACACCTGCATCCAGGACATCACTGCTCAGAACCAGCCCTAACACCACCTGGCCCTTCCTAGCACCCTTCTGCCTCCCCTTCCGCAGGGTCCCGAACAGAGCCGGGAGCTGCTGGGAGCACCACGGGCCTCCTGGCACGCAGCAAGCCCTGCAGCGAGCGGTGACCTCCCCTGGCACCGTCCCCAGCGTGTCCCACACGGTGTGAGCTGTGACATGGGGTGTCCTGGACAGACGGACAGTGTCCTGCCACGCAGCGCCGCAGCTCTCAGTGCAGACACGGTGAGGGGCTGGGCAGGATGCTCTCCTCCCTTGGACATCTCCTGGGATTCCTGGTGCCTGGAAGGTTCTCTAGCCACCCTCGCTACACACCGTGGGGCTCTGCGGTGCCCCTGAGGCCCAGCACGAGCATGGAGCACCGTGATCTGCACGTGCCCGTGGGCACCGGCGTGTGGAGGTCTCGGATGTGCTGTGGACAGAGCTGTGGTCTCGGCTGGTGGAATGGTCTTAGGTACAAACAATAAACAGCCCTAGGAAAGCTTGTAAGGGAGGCTTGGCTTTTGAAGGGTCCAGCATAGCAGCTGTCCCCAAAAGGGCAGCCGTGTCCCCAGCCGTGGGACGCTGCGGTGTCCCTTGGGCACTCCAGATGCTGCAGTCCGTGGCACAGCAGCTTCTGCTCACTCTCATCTGCTCCTTCCCCTGAGGCAACACTTCTGCAGTGAATCTCCAGCCCACCCAGAGCTTCATGAGGAAGGGACACATTTTCAGATGAAGCCTGAAAGGGCTCGGAGTTGTGAACCTGCCGGCTCCCCAGCACCAAGGAACAGGGCAGAGCCACCTGGTTGAGCTGACATGGTCAGCTGGCAGCCCCAGCAGCTCTGCTGCTCTGGGAACTGGGTTGTCCATGCAGGGACACGGCTGCTGTGCAAGCAGGGGTGGCCATGCACAAGCTGAAATCACAAGTAACAACTCGGTTCAGTGAGCTGCAAGTGCAGGACAGAAGGAAGAGTTTAAGAAAAGGAGATGGTTTCACAAGCATATTCCTGGTGTAGATAAAACTGTACCTGGGACCCTGTTTGCCCTTCTTCTCCCCTTCAGGCAGGGTGGGGTTATAGTGCAGTCCCAAAGCAGTGACCCTGTCCCAGTGTGGCCCACGCTCCTGCCCACCATTCCACGTCCTGTGGCAGCTGCCTTGGAGTGGGGTGAGGAGACGTTAGAGGTCTGATGAGAGGGTCCCAAGACCTGTTATAAGGAGCTGAGAACCCCCAGTGGGTGAGAGAGTGGCCACTCATCCTAATGCCCCTGTGTTTCCACAAGAAGCTTCTCCCTCTTCCAAAACAAGGATCTGCCCCCCAGAATGGGACACTCAGAGCACCTCAGCATCAGCCATCCCAGCACTGGGATGACGCCTCTTTTGCAACTGGGTGTCCTTTTTCCCCTCTCCTAAATCAGGTTTCTCTTTGGCAGTTGTTGTCCCACGCACCTCCTGCTCCCACCGTGCACCACCCGTCCCCAGCACCCAGCAGAGCTGTGCAGCCCCCAGCCAGGTGTCCTGCCTGTTGTCCCCTGCACCCACTGCCCAGGCATGGCCACAGGCAGGGCACAGCTGGGTGGGAGCAGTCTCTCCCTGCACACAAGATACCTTCTGTACTGCAGGCAGAGCTGCTCAGCCCCCTCTGCCTCCGTGTATTCCCTGCTCTGTTCCCAGCTCTGAGCTGCAGCATTCCTGGGCTGGAGGAAACCCAGGCAGTGCAGAGCCTTAGCCCCATAGAGGGCTGGTTTTCCTCCCACCCTGGACATGCTGGGTGTGCGTAGCCCAGAGCATCCTGAGTTGCCCATGGCCACCCTGACCCATCCTGAGCTGCATTGTCCTGGATCCAGTTGCTGTTTGGGAATGTTTCCGTGTCACAACATCTTTGTGCCAGGGTCACCCACCCGTGTGATGTGACCTGTCACTCACTGCTCAGCCTGCACAAGTGACCATCCCGTGGCTTCTTACATTGCTGTTCCTGCTGAGGTGCCAACATGCCAGGGGCTCTGCAGGAGGATGAGTGAATACTTCCAACATGAAAAGGGCCTGTGAAGCTCAGTGGATGTTCTCATGTGCACAGAAGGATTTATGATGTTGCCTTGGGAGGAGCCCAGCCCTTGCCCTTGCTCACAGGGAGCCTGATGGCTTTATGACTTTTATGTAACCAGTAACCTAAACCACACTGGTGCTGCAGGATGAGGGTCACAAGAGGGAAATGTTTGTTTCCACAGCCCGGTAGCCAGGGTCAGTGGGATGGGGCTGTTGGCTGCACACGAGGTCCCCGTGCTTTGCAGCAGCAGCACCTGCCCTGTGCGTCTGGGCCACCACGGGAGGACACGGCAGTGCACTCTGGATGCTAACATCAAGCAACCAAGCTGCAAAATCAAGCCTGGTGTCAGGGTTTGAGACGAATTTGGAGGAAAATATCCTCTGATAGAAGGCAGGTTACAACTGCTTCTCTCCCACCAGGTTCGGGAAAGGAATATTCCTCGGAGGACTGTGAAAAGGGAGGGGAAAAAACCTATTTATTTAACAAACACACAGGAAAGGAATAATAATGCTAAATAATAAAATCCCTCATTTTGGAGAGAACCTGGTAAATTCAAAGTCCTTTTATGGGTGCAGCTCTCTTCTCTTTGGAGCTGGGTCGGCGTGTGGTTCCCCCCCCCGGGCCTCGATGGAAAGTTCTCCCAGATGATGCTTTGGTGTTGTTGCACAGTTCCAGAAGAAAAGAAGAAGAAGCCAAAGTCCAAGGGGAAAAAAAACCTCTCTGTCTCTCTCCGGAGAAAACAGAGCCGAAAGCTGGCTGAAAATCAAGAAGGGGCTTCCTCCACTCTCCTCGCCACAGCCGAAAGACACAGAGGAGCAGTGACCTTGGAGCACAGACTGCTTTGAAAAGTTCCCTTGGTTTTTTCCCTCTCCCCCCTCTCAGGCTCAGTTTAAAGGCACAGAAAAGCACAGGGTTCATGTCTGGACATAGAGCCTGTCGATAGGGGATACACATCATAAAGTCACTCCAAGACACCTGGTCTGAAGAATGATGTGCCGTTTGTCTGTCCAGAGTCTGGAGCTGACAGGCTGGTGAAGTTTAGACCTGCCCAGCAGCACAGAATCTCACCACTGCTGGGGCTTTTACCCCAAGAGCCCCCAAGAAGGAGTAGTCTCAAAGACCGTGTGTCCTGCTCACACATAGCCCCATCCTCCCTAGACCTCACTGGAAACAACCCTGGTGTGTATCCAGCTTTCACCCTCGGGCTGCGTCCAGCCTTAAAAATAATTCTTGGGCTATGGGACAGCAGCCTTTCTGCCAGGACCTGCAAGTCCACTCCAACATACCCCTAGAAGAACAGTGAAAATGCTGATACTTTCACGCTGGAGACTCAATCCCATCCACCTGAATTCTCCTCTCACTGCTTCACCCTCAGCCCAGCTGACCTGCAAAGCACACGAGGGCAGAGCTCCCTGAGTGGGAGGGAGTGAGAGAGCTGCTGGTGTCATGCCCTCAAACAGGGCAGAGGTGAACCAGACCTGGATCCAACTCCAGCATCACCCTGCTGGTGCCCCTGGACACAGCCCGTGGCTCTCCTGGCTTTGTGTGGCACAGGAATCCCGGGTGCTGAGCACGGTGAAGTCCCCAAGGTGTGTGCAGAGATGAGATTTAGCATCAGGCTCTTGTTCAAGGCGTACAGTCTCCACTCAACACTGACAAGCCCGTGCACCTGTACGTCCCTGCACGGTTTATGATGTTAAAACACCTGATGCTCGTTGTCTCAGAGGATTTCAAGATCTGTGGAGTGCCCTACCTGCAAAGCAGGGCCAGTCACAGGGACAGTGAGGATGCCATGGGGTAGCAGGAGCCTTGTGAGGGGCCCAGAAGAAGGCTGACCAGCGGTTTTGCTCTCTAGGGCCTGGCAGCCAGTGTGTGGGACTTGTGCTGCTGGCTGCCTCCCCTGGATGGGTGGGCATTGTCTCTCTGGGCTCTGCATCACTCCTCAGTAATCCAGAGTTCTGCAGGGACAAGTCCTCCTTGCTCCCAGGGCGTCCCTGCAGCTCGGCCAGGACTGCCTCCTCCAAAATGGGCAGGAACCCTCCAGCCTCCCTCTGCTGTTTTCCCACAATCAGAGCTACCCTGTGGTGCTCAGAGTCATTATGCCTTGGGCTGTGCTCAAAGCCATGTTCTGTATGGACAGGCTCTGGGTCTGGCTCCACAGCTGGTGGTAGAGGAGGGGGTCTCAGGATGGGACAGATTTGCTTTCATGGAGAAGAGCAGAACATCATCCACATGGGACAACCTGGCCACACCCTGATGGCAGCGACCAAGCAAGGGGTGGGGTGAGTTCTGCTGGCACCTGCCCCACACCAGCTCTCGTCCCACCAGAGCTCAGCACAGCACAGGACTGTCCATCTGCCTCAGTGGATGGGCACTGCACCAGGAACTCGCCACAGTCCCTTGGGAGAGTGCTCCTGGATCTCCTGTCTGTGCAGAGACAGCAGTCCCAGGACAGGGCACAGGGCTGATGCCCTGTCACCCACGGCTGGTGGCACAGAGCTGCCAGGGGCACTGGCCCTGAGACATGAGGAAGGGAGTTAAAGCCGTGGTGGGGGAGGCATGGTGCTGTCTGCAGAGCTTCCCTAAGTCGAGGACCGAGTGGTCCCTCACATCTGGCTAACACAGCAGAGCCAGCAGCCTAGGTGAACCTGCAGGCATCTGCAGCTAAAGCAGAGCTTCTCCAGCAGCTGTGGTGGGAGCTCCTCATCTCCAGGACAGGCACAGGACAGGGATTTGTCACACAAAGTGGCCAACAGGTTTTGGCCAGTGAGTACACCATGGCTGTGACAGCCACCCAGTGTGTGCCTGTGGCACAGCCCTCTCTCTGTGCTGCGTGTCCTGCCTGACAGGAGGCCAAGTTGGTGTCAATGATGAATTTATGACCTCCCACCCACTGCTGCAGTGGAGTCTGGAGCCACAGATGCTTACAGAGGGTGTTGTGGGAGCTGCGGTTTGGATGAATAATTTTCCAGCCCTGCAGCTCAAGAGCCATGAAACCCAGAGGGGGAGAGAAAGACAACAGAACACTAAGACAAAACAAGCCTCTGGCTTGGGCTGCCCAGTGAGTTCTGGGCCATGCCATGTTCCTCTTCATCTTTATCCTGCTCCAGATGAGCAGCATCCAGCCACTGCCCTCCTCCATCAGTCCCCGTGCAGGGGTCAAAACACTGGAGATGAGCAAGAGTTTGCCTGTTTGGACCCCCCTTCCTGCTCCCTGCTCCCCTTCCCATGGCTGCCGCAGCAGGGACAGACTGGGTTGGTGTTGCCAAGTGAGGGGGGACAGGGATAGCACCCCTCACATCTGGGGATCCATGGCCATGGGAGCCTGATGGTGGCTGCTGGAGCACCACAGCTCCTTGATCCCACAGTTTCTCCAGCACTGGACCTCTACCCCAGGCTCTTCCCTGGCCCTTGCTCTCCCCAGGGTGCAGAGTGCAGCTGCTCCACATCTTTGCACAACCCAGTAGTGGGCCCCTGCTCCCACTACAGGGAGCCCATTTCACCCCGACATGTCCCCAGCTGGACATCTCCACGAAATCAGGTGCTGGCACCACTCATGGCATGGAATGCCCACTGCCCACCGTCTCTTCCACCTGAGCCGTACCAGCACCAGGAGCAGCAGGATTGCAGCTGGATGCCCCCAGGATCTCCAGCATCCTCTATCATCAGCTGCTGGTGTCGGCCACCTCCCGGTGAGCAGAAGTGCTGGGGCCAGCACGGATTGAAGGTAGGTCTGAACTGGAAGGGGAATTCACAGAATCAAAGGGTTGGAAGGGACCTCTGGACATCATCCAGTCCAACCCCCCTGCCAAGGCAGGATCACCTGGAGCAGGTGACACAGGAACACGTCCAGGTGGGCTTTGAACATCTCCAAAGGGAGAACCCACGACCTCCCTGGGAGACTGTTTCAGTGCTCTGCCACCCTCATTGTGAAGAAGTTCTTCCTCATGTTGAGGTGGAATTTCTCGTGTTTTAGTTTATTCCTGCAGGGACAGGTGAGTAGTTCTGGAGCTGAGGGTCCCTCCTCAATACCCCTCTTGCATGTGCCAGGCTTGCTATGGCTGTGGCTCCCTGACCCAGCTGAGATGCAGGTGCTCCAAAAGAAAAGTCTTCAAGCATGTAGGACACTGGACCAGGGTTCTGGTCCACCCAACAGGTCTCCTACCTGGCTCTGCACCTCTGTCCCTCTTCTCTGCAGGGCATGGAGCCACAGGTCTGCCCCGTGGCTTTTTGCAAGCAGTGCCTCCCAGAGCAAGGGGTTAAAGTGCATCTGGAGATTGTTCTGCTCAGTGCCCCGGGCATCAGGCTGGAACCATCCTTCTCTGTGTGACTTCATGGGCACCAGTCCTTCCCACTGTCAGGAAGCACGGACACCTATCCCTGTCCTTCCCCCGCCCCAGCTGGAGCCACATGCTGGGCACTGGGACCTTCTGCTTGTTTGCAGTTACATTTTGGGAAGCCTCTGGGAGTCCTTGCTGGGCCAAGACTCACACAGAGCCTGACAGTGCTATTCCAGCCTCTGGATGGCCCTCATGGGAACAGGGATCTCCAGGAACATTCCTCTGGCCCTTGCCTCTGCCCCTGGCCTGAGATGGCTCTACAGGCTATGGCTGGGCTCGCAGGCACAGCTGAATTGCCAGACTCCTAGATCCTGCTCCATCCCTGCTGGTTTGGATCACAACCTGCTCCACCCAGGACCTAAAGGATCAGCTTCAAGAGGAGCCAGGGATGGCAAGTCTGAGGAGCCTTACTCTAAAGAGAGGTCATGTCCCAGGAGTGAGTGTCCCCTCACAGAGATGTCAGATGAGGGCGTGGGTGAATGCCATGGCACACAAGGGCCAGTCCTGCTGATGCTTATTTTTTTCCTGGTGTCCCTCTGCCCTGTGGTCCTGCCTAAGGCTCTCTGCATCCTCTCCTGCCCCTGCAAGCTCTTCTGGAGGGAGGGACTCACTGCTGTCCTCCCCAGTGTGTGGCACCGGGTCAGTCCCTGCTGGGGCCTTGGCAGTGAAACACAGCCAGCATCGTCCGGGTCTGAAATATGGACTGGCTGTCCTTAGAGATCAACAGCCAAACTGGATCCTGCTGGGTTGATCCCTATAAAATCTGGAAGGAAATAAAAAGAGGACAAAAGCAGCTGTCCCATGGGAGCAGGGCAGGAGACACATTTGTGGTTTGTTCCAGAGCCCTGTGTCAGGCCCATGCTGAGGACAGAAACAAACAGCCTCCAGCACCTTGACTCAGCTGGCATCACCAGCTCTCCAGCTCGGGAAGGAGCTCAGCTGGATGTCCAGGGCACTGGCACCACCTTTGGAGGAGCAACATCACCTCCCTCCACTCTGCAGGGAGAGCACTGCTGGGGGACAGAGTCAAGGCCCAGCAAGTTCTTGCATCAGGGCCCACAGAGATCTTCTGGCTCTGCAGGAGGGGACACCAGTGCTTGTCATGAGGGCGTTGCTGCAGCCCTGCCCCAGCTGTAGCTCCCCAGCAGCTCTGTCAGCTTTCGAATGCCACCAGCTCCAGAAAACCTTGCCGGGCACAACCCTCAGGCCAAAGCCTGTTTGGCATCTCATTTCTGGCCCACAGAGAGGATCTGGCCAGCGCCAGGACACGAAGTCCTGGCTCTCCTCAGGTGCAAGGCTGCAATCCAGAGCCAGACCCCCTTGAAGCAGGTGCTGGCGTGAGGAACACAGCCCCCTCCCACCACCCTGGCCCCTCTGTGCCCCCGGCCAGCTGAGCCCGTGGCTATGCTTGCAGCTCACAAGAACTGGACCTTGCTCTCCACTGAGGCTGTATTCTAAATATCCCCAAGGGTTTGTTTAATTCCTGCTTTTCAGCAAGCTGTAGGAAGACCTGTTAGCGTGGAGGCAGCAGGAGAAGCATCACCTGGGCTGTCTCCTGCCACTCAGAGGGACCCCACGCTCGGGAATCTCGGCCACATCCCTCAGCGTTTGGCCCCAAGGGTCTCAGCAGAAGGGGGGTGCAGCGGGGGTGCCTGCAGGGAGCGGAGGGAAGGCTGTGGAGCAGCGCTCTCCTCCTCTCCCCGACCGCAGCCTGCCGCTAGAGGACAACACAAACACGGCTGAGCCTGCAGGGAAACATCCCCTCCCCTCCCTGCACCGGGAGCTCCGCTGCCCGTGCTGATGGCACGGCCCGCGCTGCTCCCACCGAGCTGCAGGTTCAGCCAGAGCTGGCTGGAAGGTGACACCTCCAGCCCTGAGGGACTTCTTCAGAAATTCCAGGTTTGCCATGGAAACGTCAAAGCTCTCTGGTCCAAGCAACTTGGTGTCCAGACTCTTAGTTTTGCCAGGAGCCGGGTGGCAGGCTGGGATAAGTGACACTTTGAATATTGACAGCTATTATAAGATCTCAGAGAAATGAGATGTGGATATGAACCACCACAGCCGACCTGGAATGAAAAGCAAACAGAAAAGTCAAAGTGAGGCACATGGAGAAAAGCTCTCCAACATCAGGACATGCTGCTCCAAAGAAGTGTGAAAATTGCAGTCAGTGCCTTCCTGAGGAAATATCTCTGCTTCAGCTGAGTGGTAGTTTTCAATAGGAACCTCTTCAGGGGGATTTTTTGCAAAGACTCTATTAATAGTGTGATCAGCCAGAGCCTTGGGTTCCCGAGGACAATTCACTGAGCAAGAAATTGTCCAGAGGTGGTGATGTGGTTGGTGTTGGCTGCTGAGGCTGGAGGGAGAGGAACAGGAATCACAGATAAGAGCTGCTGCTGCTGCAGCCGGGAGTGATGGGCCTGACGCTTTCTCCAGACCGACTTCAGATTCCTGGCTGCTGTCAGAGCATGTCCAGCCATTTCGGGCCCTGCTAATGTCCCGTGTCAGAGCAGGAGGGGAAGTGTGCTGAGGAACCCCAGGGACCCATCTCTCTGAGGGGGGCTCCCTGTCTCCCCACCAAGCAGTGTTTCACATTTGGAGCTGTCAAAGGACATTGCAAGTGTTTAATTAATGACACCTCCAGCACGGTTCATGATGGAAGTGCCTTTACTCCAATTGAACCTTTTGCTCCTAGACCAAAATCCTCTCACTCCCCTGCACTCGGTGATGATCTTTCCAATGACTGCAGGAGTCCCAGGGAGTCCTGAAACTGCGGGATCGGAATGCACTTTGCAAGTGGAGTAGTCTCAGATGCAGCATCACCGGGGCCAGGAGCCCTCAGCCAGAGTCTGTGCATCAGCCCCGAATCCTGAACTCCATCCTGAGCACTTTTTTGGGGGAGGAGATGCCCACTGACTCACAGGCCTCGAGGCACCCCAGCCCCAGTGAGCTGGAGCTATTTAAATTTCCCACTGCACCGGTTCACCTTCCTGACCCCAGATAACTCTTCCACCTCTTTTATCCTGCGATCACGGGGATATCAATCAGGAAACTCTTTTGCCAGAAGGAAAGGCCCATTCAGAGGAAGCAGGGCTGTGAAGGCATCTCCCAGTCTGTGCTTTGGCCACGTGGCACTTTGCCATAGCATGGTTACAGTGGGAGGGGTGACTTTGTGGGTGCCCTCGCAGCCACTCAAACCTGGGCCCTTCTTTCTCTGCCTCATCAACCTCCTCCATTCATGGCTGTGGGGGAGGCAGAGGGGGGAACAAACCGGGAGTCCAGATCCACCGAAAGCCCCATGGACAGCTGTCTGTCTTCAGTGTGAGACCCATGGTCAGCCACTGTCCCTGTTACAGACGAGATGCTTGGCTCTGTAGAGAGAGGCTCGGTGTGGTTCAATCTGTGGGGCCAGGCTCACCCCTGTCCCTCAAACCACTGCCATGGGATGCCAGCAGTCACCCCCTCTGAGGGCACCACAGTGACACCGAGCAGCCAGTGGTCATCATGAGAGAGGACACGGAGCTGTCCTTTGCAGCCTTCTCCTGTGGCAGCTCCAGCACCCTTTGCTAAGCAGGTGTTTCTGCTGCCCCAGAACTCGGTAGCTCCTTGACACAGAATCGTGTTCTGATGCACATCCCTCATGTTCCAGGGCACTGTGAGGCCCTGGACTGGCCTAGGCAGTATCCCCTGCTGAGCCAGACCATGGCACAGCTGACATGGCTTCAAGCCCCACTCAGTGGATTATTCCTCTGCTTTGGCCACTTTACCCAGGGTTAGAAAGAGCTCCTGAAGCAACCCAGCCCCCTGCTCCTGGCATCAGCGCTGGGCAGCTCCTGCAAACGCAGCTCACACACACCCTTGGTCTGGGCAAAACTGTAACAACAGCACCACGTCTCACCACGTAGCCTGGCACCACACACTGCTGCTCCATCCCCCTGCGTGGACCCCCAGCCCCTGCCTGGTGCAAGGGGAGAGCAACGGGGTTGCTGGAGAGTGAGGGCTGGAGCTCAGGACAGACAGACAGACAGCCTTGGGCATGGTCGCTCCCAGCAAAGAGCTTGTCCTGAGCTCCTCAGTCCCTTCTCCCCAGCTGCACCCTGACTTTCCAGTCACAGCTGAGTTTAGCAGCCAGCACAGACACAGAGTCCTTTATCTGGGGTTATATTTCAGCGTCCCAAAGTCTGGAGCCCTTGAAGTGCCGGCTGGGTACTCCTGCCTCACTGCTTACACTCCTCTGCCCTGCCAGAGCCAGCTCTGCCTTCCCCTGCCCTGCTATCTCACAAAAACATGGTTACAAAACAAGCCTGGGTCCTGGAGCTATGAACAGGTCTTTATTTGTTGAGGTTTCTTTTGGTTGGTTTTTTTTTTTCCCTTTCTTCCCTTTGAATGAAATTCCTGCCAGCTCTAAGAGAGAGAGAGAGAGAGGGAAAGAGTAGAAAGTTTAACTCCTCCCATCGGAGTGTCTCACGCCCCTGCCCAGCCCTTGAAACCCAATAACCAAGATCATTCAGCAATGCCTTCCCTTGCCTGGCTGCATCCTCACCACACCGGGACCTGCCGGGGATCCCGTGCCCGCTGCGTGCCCGGCGCCGGCACCGCTGGGCTGTGCCCCGGCCCCGCAGCCAGGGCGAGGATGGACACGCTCCTCTTCTGGGGCATTCTCCTGGCGTCCTCTGCCCGCTGCCGGGCTGTGCCCATGGAGCCAGGTGCTGCGCCCTCCTGCCCGCCCCAGTGCCACTGCGAACAGGATGGCATCGTGCTCTCGGTGGATTGCTCCGAGCTGGGGCTCTCGGAGGTCCCTGCCAACCTGAGCCCTCTCACCGCTTACCTGTAAGTACAGCCCTCGCTGCTTCTTTTGCAACGCTTCCCCTGGACCCCTTCAACAGCTGCAGCTTTCCTCCGGCTTGGAAGTTTGTGCCACATATTCCCGAAATTAAATTTCCTGTGGAAATTAGAAACCAAGCAAAATAACAACAAAAAAGGCAGCTCCTTGGGCAGGACCTGCCAAGCTCCCCTCCTCCCGCGCCCCTCTGCGAGCGCTGTTTATACTGTGATGTTCTGCTTTGCTCCGTGATTGCAGCGGACCAGGGGAACTGACTTGCTGGGTCGATTTTGATTGTCTGAGCACATAATGGAGTATTTTTACACAGCAATTAGTGCAAACTGCTCTGGGATCCTTCTGTCAAGCATTTCAATAGCTGCAATAACTCAGAGCTTTGCGGGGTTTGGGTTGTGCTGGCCACCAGCAGTGTCCGAGTTGCCTTTTGAAAATGAGCGTTGAAGTCTTGTAAGAGGTCTGGTGGGGTGGTGGGTCTTGTGTTTTGATTATTTATGTATTTATTTTATTTAAAAATTCTTGATTATCTGAATGTTTCATACCCCTTCTGATGTTAATACCCCAGAGGGTTAATTGACAGAAACTGGTGCGTTCATTTCCAGCCCCAGAGGTGGTCTCGGTGCCATCACACTGGTGATGACTGAGGATCTTGATAAACGACTGGGGAAAAATCTCAGGGTTTAACCAGGAGAGGAAACATCTCTTCAGGGAGACAAGTTATCCCTGCGGAAGATGCTTGCGGGGTTTGTACGCAGCGCTGCAGCCACGGGCTACAGCTGTTCGGCAGCCAGGCTGGGAAGGACCGTGGCATTCCCAGCTCGGAATGCCGCTAGGGCACTGCCAAGGGAAGCCGTGCGTGCCACAGTCATCACGGAGCGCTGTGCTGGGGGCTGTTCCTGTTGTGCTTACTGTGCTAAGAGGGGACTCGTGGCTGGCAGGGGCATTCAGACCATGGTGTTGGTTTTCCGCCGTTCCTGGACTGTGCTGAGGTGCAGGTGCTCAGCTGTCGGAGCAAAGCACCCAAAGCGTTCAGGAAGGGCTTTGCACAGCCAGGTGGGGGCTGCCACAGCTGGGTAAGGGCTCCTCTGCCCCTCCCGCTCGCCTGAGGAGCACGGTCTTGTGCCAGCCACTGGATGGCCAGAGCTGTACTGGGTTAGCTGGGAGAGAAATAAGACAGGAAAGGACGATGCTCACTGGAGACCATGAAAGATGAGAGAAATGTGTAATGCAGGCTGTATTTCCCCTGGGAGAGGGAACCACTTGTTACATGAGGTGTGACTGCACAGAACTGTCCCTGGGGCTTGGTTTGGAACCGGCTGCCCACGAGTGAAAAGTCACTGGAGCATGTGGGAGAATGCAGAACATTGCAGCACTGATGCTACTGTGGGGACAAGGGGCAGCCCCGTCAGGCACCCACTTCACCCTCAGGTTCCAAAGGATGGGGCACCCGCTGCTCCCACTCCGCAGAGAAGAGGCTGCATGTCATCCCCGCAGAGCTGTGCCTCGGGCTGGGAGCTGCACAGCTGCCGCACGAACCCAGGGACATCACGGTGTTCCTGGCGCTCAGTGCCACCTTCACCCTGGCCACGGTGGTTGGAGCAGGGACAGAGGGCTCTGGGATCCCTGTGCGTGGACCCCAGCGGGCGGATGCTTGGAGGTGCTCCCGGCCCGGTGCGGGTGCGGCCGGTGGCTGCTGCGGCTGCTGGCAGAGCTCTGGATTCCACTGGGACTGGCTCCTCGGGACAGCCCTGCAGCACCCAGCCCTTCGGGATGGGGATGGTGCGGCCCCTTGGCCGCGGCCCCGCTCCTCGTGGGCTGTAGCGGCCCCGCTCCCCCGTGTCTGTACCGGCCCCGCTGCCCCATGGCTGTACCGTCCCCACTGCCCCATGGCTGTACCGGCCCCGCTCCTCGTGCGCTGT
>VWZW01000408.1:304994-455701 GCA_013397115.1 Edolisoma coerulescens
GGGGCCCCCTCAGCCCCGTCCCGCTTCTCCTCCGCACCGCTCCCGAGAGCCGCGGCGGAGCCCAGCGCTCGGCAGCGTCCCTGCCCCGCAAAGCCTCGCTCCCCCTCCGCTCCCTGCCCGCCCCCCGGGCTAAGCAATATGCCACAGCCTCCCCTCTCTCCCGCCCTTTCTTGAAGAATAAGCTCATAAATCTGCCTGGGGCAACGAAAACACTGAGCTCATGGCCCTTAGATCTGTGTGGGAGGAGCTCTTGCTGGCGATTAAAGGAGTTTAAGGTTTGCTTTGAAAAGCTCTTTGATTCTGGTAGGGGCTCCGGTGCCAAAAGGCAGCGATGGGGCTGCAAATGCCTCTCCCCCCCTGCACCTGCCTGGGTCAGGGAGCAGCAGCGGGGTGGGGGAGGGAAGGGGGAGCGCAGCGCTCCCAGCGCTCCGCAGCGGGAGCCGAGGGACCCCCGTCACCCTGTGCCAGCAGCCGGGCAGTGCCTGCTGCTGCCCTGGAGACCGGACACTCCGGCCGGGATGCCGAAGTGCCTCCCTGCCTGTGGAACACGCTGCTCCCCCAGATCCTTCCTCCGAGGAGCTGGGCTGGTTCTCAGGCACGGGGTCCTGCCTTCGTGACAAGGACCCGAGGGAGAGGAGCGCCGGTCAGGACAGGGATCACCAAAGAGCGCTCTGAAAAGCGGAGGGAAGGGATAGGACAGGACTGTCAGGGCTGGGAGGAGCCTGGGGTCTTGGAGAATGACTCGGGTGTAGTAGGAGCAGAAAAGAGATCAGAAAGAGCGTTCGTGGGGAACAGCAGGACCGAGCACAAGCATCGTGTTGCAGCCCAGTCAGAGCAGAGCCAGGTTCCAGCCTGTGTGGAGGCAGGAGCTGGGCCGGAACGGAGAGCGGGGCGAGGATTCAGGGAAGCTCAGGTGGTGCCTCCAGTCCTGCAGGGATGAACCAAGGACCCAAAAAGGGCTAATGTAAAACCATTCCCGGATGCACCAGCCCAGGCTTTGCTGGCAATGATGGAGGGCAGCTCCCAGTCTCCTCCCCTCCACGGATGACAAGTCTCTCAAGCTATCCTCAGCTCTCTGTCTCCCTTTGCCTTGTTTGCAGGCCTTCCTGTGGCTGTTTAAAGCTCTTTGAAGGATTTACAAATGAGAAGCAGTCCCCATGGGAGTGGAGCGAGCAGAACACACCTGTAAGGGCAGGACATGCTCAAGGGACATGCTGTCTCTTCTTGTGAGCAGCCACAGGTCCCACTACAAAGAGAGCCCGGGAGACAGGATGGTTTCCAGTACTGAACATCCCCGTGGGGCACCAATTAGGAGCATTCCCTTTGTTCAAAGGGAAGGTGAAGCCCAAGCACCACGTGTCATCCCCTCAGATGTGCCACGGTGGGAACCGCAGGGGCAGAAGGGGAGCAGAAATGTGGCCTCCTCTGCCAAGTATGGCAAGACCAGGGGTGTGCAGGCATGGGGGCTGCTGGGAGGGTGCCCCACACACGGGGTGAAAGGCCTTGTAATGTGACACTGAGCCCTGAAGACCACCAGCCCCTGGGACACTCCCCCGGGCCGGTGCCACCTCCCGGTGCGGCGATGCCAGGGGCGTGGAGCAGTGGGTGCTGCTGGCAGTGCGACGTGTGGCCAGCATCAGGGATCTCAGGGACCTGCAGGACCAGAAGGTACAAGCCACCTTCCCAAAGATGTAATCTGATGTGGGGATGGCTCTGGGTATAATTGCATCTTGAAACTTCAGGAGAAATCACAATTGTGGGCATTTCTTAACCTCAGTAAAGCAAATGTTCATCTTTGTGTGAAACCTGCAGGAAAGACATTTCCACCTTTAGATAGAAATTCATCTTCTGTCTTTTCCAGAGAACACAAGAAAAAATTCTGGTTGCAGGAAACAATCTCTGCGGTTCTGCTTTATCCCTGGTTCTGCATCGTGAAAGTGTCCCCACCAGCCCCTCAGCACCTGGGGGCTCAGAAAGGAAATGGCCACATGAGCGTTTCATTTACAGAATCACAGAGTCCCAGAAGGGTTTGGGTTGGAAAGGACCTGAAAGCTTCTCCTGTTCCAGCCCCTGCCATGGGCAGGGACACCTTCCTCTAGCCCAGGCTGCTCCAAGCCCCATCCAACCTGGCCTTGGGCTCTTCCAGGGATAGGGCAGCCACAGCTGCTCTGGGCACCCTGTGCCAGGGCCTCACCACCCTCACAGGGAAGAATTTCTTCCCATATCCCATCTAACCCTGCCCTCTGGCAGTGGGAAGTCATTCCCCCTTGTCCTGTCACTCCAGGCCCTTGTCCAAAGTCCCTCTCCAGCTCCCTTGGAGCCCTTTTAGGCCCTGGAAGGGTCTCTGAGGTCTCCCTGGAGCTCTCTCCAGGTGAACACCCCCAGCTCTCCCAGCCTGCCTCCAGAGCAGAGGGGCTCCAGCCCTGTGACCACCTCAGAGGCCTCCTCTGGGCTCGTTGCATTCAGTGACTCCCCGGGCAGCACTGAGACATCCTGGCTAAGAACACGAACCTGGACCTCTGTGCTGCTCAGCTCACTGCTCCCCAGGGAAGAACGAGATGCAGATCCATGGGGCTGCACTACCTGGCTTTCTTCTCCCTGGACACAGGGCCATGGGAGTGGTCAGATATCGTCCCAAGCTGTTGTCCCAGATGTTGTCCCAAGGCCCTGTCCCGAAACTGGAAGGTCTCCTCATGTACCAAAGGAGAGAGATGTACCTTTAGGGTCAGGTGTGGGGTATTGGCAGAACCAAAGGCACCACAAGCAGGACAGGACCTTGATTAGAGGTGCAGGTGAGGTTTGTGCTGCTGCACTCATTTCCTGTGGCAATGTGCTCCACAGATTAATGAGGTCTTGTGGCACAGGGTGGTTTTATGTGTGCCCTAGAAACACCATGTGGGGCTTTCTAGGCATGGAGCAGCCTTCCTATGCATGCTGGCTGTAACTTCTCTTCAGCTCAGGGCCAAGCAGCAGGTTCCTGTGCTGCAGGTTGTGTTTGCAGCTGCGTCCTGTGCAGGGAAGTGCCTGCCAGTTTAGGTATTGTTGTGCTTTCATGTGGTGGAAGACAGCAGAAGATTTATTAGTGACAAAAGCATGAATGCTGGAAGCTGTGATTTATTGAAGAAGGGGGAGAGGAAACGTGTTGCAGCCCATGCTGGTTAGTGTGGTGTGTCTGAGGTGAGCTCGCACACGCTGTGAAAACCGCCCTGCTCCTCCACTGAGAGCTCTGGCTCACCTGGCGAGACCACGGGGTGGACCCACTCCTCTTCCAGGGGATGACTTTACCCTGACCCTCTCACAGATGCTCTGAGGAAAGGGTTTCTCCTTGGTGAAGGGACACATGGACTCAGACCTCTGGAAACAGGCAGGTGTCCCACAAGCTTTGGCTCCCTTGTGTGGTACAGGTGGGAGATACAAAGGACAGTGCAGCACGAGGAACCGGGTTTCCAGCTCTGTCCCAGCCTTATGGCTGACCCCAAAGCTCTCTTCTTTTCCTGTGCCTGTCTCCCCCATCTTTAAAGCACTGCTAATAAACCCTTCCCAACACGCTTTGAGATCAATTGATCAAACCGGTGCTACGGAAGAGCTGGAGACTCTCTGCACTTTCCAGCCACATGTCTGGACCTCTCGAGCCAAAATACCTTTTAAAAGTTTATTAAAAAGTTCTTGAGGTTTCCATTTGTTCAGCCACCACATGAAGAAAAGCAGCACTGAACTCTCAGATTTAGTGCCTGCCTTTCATGTCCGCTGACCTCATCCCTCCTCGCTCACGGAGCGGCCACAAGTCAGAGCAGCTACCGAAACACTCCTCACAGCCACAGGCAGCAGCTGCTTAAAGCTCCTGGGCAGCACTGGAGAACTCCACGGAGGAAGTGAACCCAGCTGGAAAATGTCAGTTTGGCCAGAGATGCTGTAAACCCCAATTCTGTTTTCTGTAGGAAGCTCTGTTGCTTTCAGCACACTTCTTCCTGAATGGAAGGGGGTAAATAACAGCTGCTTCAGCTCTTTGCTAAACCTAAAAAGGAGGGAAAAGCCTGGCTTGGGTTAAACAGCTAGGGGTGTTCTTTTCAGGTTTCCCAGGCAATTAAAACTAAACCAAACCAAAACACAACATGTTTTCCCTGACTATCCCCAAAACATTTTGCTTTGACCCAAACCAGAGTACTTTCTTTTTTGAATCACCTGAAAATCTTTAAACTCTTTTAAAAAAAAAAATCTTACAGTGAAAACTTCCACCATTTCCCCCCAGCCCCACTGGTTTTTTTAGGGGAACATAATTTTTCTGTGAATTTACTTTTGACCGAAACGCTGTGGGTTCTACCTGACCTGGAAGTCACAGCCACCCAGCTGAGCCTGCGCTGTCACTTGCTTTTCCTTCCAACGCTGTTTCCATCTTTTCACCTCCCACTGCACAGACACAAAAGTCTCATGGAGCATCATCCTCATCCCAAGGCTGTGCTAAGTTCCCAGGGAGACTAAAGAGGGGCTGGAAGAGGGAAGGAAAGAATCCATGAAGGCTCTTTTTAGCTTCAGAGAGCTCCTCTGGCTCTTCTGACTACCTCTGGCTACTGCCAAGGCACCTTTGAAACACCTTTGAAACATCTCCAGCATGTTGGGCACCATGACTGGGCTGGAGGGGAAATCCACATTCCCTTTGAAGTCTGGATTCTTGAACAGTCTTAGAATTATAGGGCTGTAATGTACAGGAATGTGTGGGGCTGTAATTGTGACTTAGATCCTTGGATGAAAGGTGCTATGTACATACAAAAGGTATTATCATTATTGCTACTATTATTACTATTATTATTGCTATTATTATTGCTATTATTATTATTATAGGCCTGCAATATGTGGATTGGAGATGAAAGTAGCACCAAAAGATCCTGAAATACAAGATGTGTCTTAAGGAAATTTCAGCTTGGAATTAGGTTTTGTCTACACAGGAAAAGCGGAGCCGACTGGCTCCTCTGCACTGACAGCTCTGGGGTTTGATGGAAGAGCTCCTGTATGCAGGCATGATTCCCAAATCCGAGTTTCTCTGACCTTTGGAAGGGTGTCTCTATTAGGAGCAGTTCCAGAGCAGTTTCAGCAGCAGAAGTGAGATCAGACATTTCCACCATTCTGTACGAGACACCCTGATTGCTCCGTAGCCATCACAAAACAGGTCCCTGGTGTTTGAGCCGTTCGGTAGGAGGAGTTTGGGAACTGGTGTCCTGGCAGGGCTCAGAGGCTGGGATGGAGCCTGGAGCAAGCTCCCAGCGTCGCTGGGCACAGAGAGAGCTCCTGCGTGTTGGTCCTGCTGCCCTCCAGCAGAGATGGGCCCAGATCCAGCATCCTGTGCTCCTCATCCTCCTTCCAGCCACCAAGCACCCCTCTGTCCCAGAGCAGCCTGGATGCAGTGCAGGGAGAAATCCGGGATCAGCTTTGATCCTTGTATGCACTGTGGATCTGCAGAGCCTCTGCCACCAGCCTCTCGTCGTTGTGCTGCCCTGTTCCTCACCCACGTCTCATTAACAAGGGGGCTGTAAGTGAAGCCGGGCACCGGAGTGGGACTCCCCAGGACAATCCCGTGGGGATTTTCTCCTGTGTCACAGGCTCTGCAGAGCGTCAGGTTTCACTTTCCACCTGAACCGCAGGGGCCGCCGAGCAGTGACTGCCTCACGCGGGGGAGGAGCGGGGCTGAGTCAGGTCCATCCACAGCAGCTTTTCCATTGCTAAACTCCCACAGGAGCGATCCAGCACCTCGCAGGAGGGTTCCGCTCCCCAGCCCTGCCCGGCTCTTTCCCAGTTGTGCTGATAAGCGGAGCTTTTCCCCGGCAGAGTCGGGAGCGCTGGTGCCTCACCGCCCACAGTGTGAACCCTGGAGCTCCGGCAGCAGCCTGTGCTGCAGACGGGCAGATGCTCGTCAGCCGCTCGACAGCAGAAGAAAGGCTGCTCTGGGTGCGTGGGGACCACCCACCGCAGGATGAGACAAAGCAAGAGCTCTGATGCCTTGTGGCTTCCTGGTGACAGCACAGAGTCTGCCACCGCTCATGGAAACCCGCTCGTTGCTTGGCTTAGCGGACATCACCGAGAGGAGCCAGCTCTCAGCATCTCTGAATCACAGCCTGTCCCTCCCGAGGAGCTCCCAGGCGCTGCCAGGCCATCGCTGGGCTTGGCTGGAGAGCACCTCAGCCCACATCCCTGCAGGCATCTCACTGTCCTTAGAAGGCAGTGAGCATGGTGAGGAATGCAGCTGGGATTCATCTCCTACCTTGGACTCTGAGTCTCAGCCAAGAAGCCAAGTATCAAACAGCAGGGAGCTGCTCTCCCCCTCTGCTGCCGCAAGCACTCGGAGACTCCTCGTCCATAAATCATGCCCTGTTTTGGGAGGCAGGGCTTGGATGCTTGCTGGCCACAGAGACCCAGGCTGTTCTGGTTTAGGTGCTGGCAGGACCAGCAGCTCCCCGGGGAAGTGCTCAGAAATGGCTGGGTTGTCAGCGCTGGTGCCGCGAGGGAAGTCTGCCTGCGTGGGCTGCGTCTGAAGGAAGGAATGACAGGATCCTGTCTGCCACGTGTCCCCATAACCAGGATGCATCCTTTGGGTTGGATCCTCAGTTTCTTCTGGCTGACCTTCACAGCTGCTGTTTTTGAAATGTCCTCATGAGAAGGCCAGAAGTGCAAAAGGCATTTTTCAAGAGCTTTCAGCCATAATGTTTCTTTTTGCGAAGTCTTTGGTCTGAACACAGATAATTATCAGCCAAAAATGACTGAAAACCACCAGCAATTTTCAGTTCTGATAAAAATGCCATTCTCCATTTTACAGCATCAACAACCATGTTTTGCTCCTTGTTCATTACAGTTTCCTGCAAGAGGAGTCAAATATCTGCAGGCAGCTATCCCCTGGGATCCTGGCAGTTTATCCATCTCTGTCACCCGACATAGTCCCTTCTCCCAGGACCTCCAAAGAGAAGCAGAATGCTGCTCTGGCCCAGGGTCCGAGCTGTGTGTGGATGGCAATACATTTATGGAGCTGGCTGGGTTGTGCTTCGCTCCACAGTAAGGTTCAGCTCACAGAGAAAGGACGAGCCACAGCTCAGACTGGTGCTGGCTGATAAAGTCATGGCAGCACAGGGCAACAGATTAGGTGGGAAAATCAAGTAATAAAGCCCATGAGTACCTGTGAGACTGTAAGAGCAGGAAATCTTGCCTGATGAAGCAGGTGGGGAGTAAAGTCTCTCCCTCTATGTCCTGGCCTTTTCCTTGCAGGCAGCCCAAGATTAGGGACTTAACTGCACGCTGGTGAGATTGCCCCAGAAGGAAGGCAGGCTGGGATGGCTGAGTGGCTCCTCAAGGGTCATTGTGCTACAGTCCAAGAAAAAGAAGAGATGGTGTGGGTTGGGACTTCTCAGAAGAGGTCATCAGACAACAGGACACCACGGTTCTCACTCTGTGTTGCCATCCAGAGAAAAGCGTGAGATGCTCGATGAGCTGCAGCAAATGCAAGGCTGGCTGTGCCCTGGCCCAGAGAGCTTCCCTGCCAGGCAGCTCAAATCCCACCAGTTCTGCCTGACCCCTCTCCCCAGTGGGAGCAGGGAGAGAATCAGAAGGGCAACACTGAGAACTCTCATGGGTCAAGACCAAGACGGTTTAGGAGGCAGAGCAAAGCTGGGTGTGCAAGGAGAGCAGAACCAGGACATCGTGCACTGCTTCCCACTCCAGTCAGGTGTTTCCAGGGAAGCAAGGCTTTGTCACACCTGATGGTTCCTTGGGAAGACAGATGTCATAACCACAAATGTGCCCCCTCACTGCCCTTTTCCCCACAGCTTTTAGTGCTGAGCCTGATGTCACAGGATGTGGGGCACCCTTTTGATCAGCTCAGATCACAGCTGTCCAAGCTGTGTTCCATCCCCACTTCTCACATGCCCCCAGACTGCTCCTGGTGGGGACAGAGAGGGGGAAAGCTGCTGTGCAAGCACTCCTCAGCAGCAGCCAGGACACTGGTGTGTTATCAGCACAGTCACAGATCCAAAACACAGCACCCCATGGGCTGCTATGAGGAAAACTTTCTCCATCCCAGCCAGAACCAGTTCACACCTCCAACAGTTTGCCCAGCTCCAGCTGCTTGTACTTCTCCCTGGCAGGTTTTTGCAGGCTGGTGTGGAGATCAAGGCTCTCTTCCCAGATCCTGTTATCACCATGTTTATTCATGGCCACAGCAGAGTAGAATCATGCTTTAGCTGATCTGATTGTTGGCCTTGATCTTCCAGAGCATGGTGCCAGATGCTTGTTGGTGTTGTGGGCAGGATTCTGCTCAATCTTGATAAATCAATCCAATTCTGATAAATCAATCTGATTTATTCACTTTACATCTGGTTCTTTCTGTAATGATTTTCCTCAGCTATGTGACACCCTCCCTGACCATGTTTCTCACAGCAGTTTGGGGATAGAAAGGTAATTAATATTGATGTCCTGTAGCTCCAGGCCCACAGTCTTCCCCAGAGTCCCACACTCCTGGTTACACAAGGGCACTTCTGGGGCAGGGCCCAGCCATGCCATGGTTTTTCTAAAGGTCCAAATAAAAATTAATGTTTAGTTATGACATTCTTCTGCTTGGCAGATGTGAGGGAGTTTTGGATCTGGGCAGTTTTGTGTCTGAGGTCTGACTGGGTGACATCAGAAGTTTTCCGAGGTTCCTTGGCCTGGCCTTGCTGTTCCTGAGAGAGATTGAACTTTCACCAGACCCACCAGGTTCATGATTAGATGTAAAAGGGCTTTTTGTTGCCCTGAGACATCGAGGTATCTTGGCTGGGGGTGACCTCTCCCACCTGCAGTTCTTAGCACATGAGGGAGTCCCAGAGTTGCACTGGAGGAGCTTTGTTACCCTGTTGTTACCCATCATTTGTCTCACAATGCTTCTTATTTTAAAGTTCCACCTTGGCTAGGTCTTGGATATGTGACAGACCTCCAGGGCTGGGACCATGTGTCCTCTGAAACAGAGCTCCAGGTGCTTTCTTGTGAGACTGAGACCTTCAGAAGGCAGAGCACGAGCAGAGATGTTGCTGTACACCCAACGATGCACTGTCAAGGTGAAGGGTCTGGAGCAGCAGTTCTGGTGAGGAGTGGCTGGGGGATCTGGGGGGGCTCAGCCTGGAGAAAAGGAGGCTCAGGGGGGACCTTGTGGCTCTGCACAACTCCCTGACAGGAGGGGGCAGCCGGGGGGATCGGGCTCTGCTCCCAGGGAACAGGGACAGGACAAGAGGAAACGGCCTCAAGTTGTGCCAGGGGAGGTTTAGGCTGAATATTCGGGAAAAACTCCTCCCTGAAGGGGTGGTCAGGCCCTAGCACAAGATGTCCAGGGCAATGCTGGAGTCACCATCCCCAGAATTGTTCAAAAGATGTGTGGATGTGGCACCTGGGGACAGGGCTTAGTGGTGGCCTTGGCAGTGCTGGGGGAATGGTTGGGCTTGATCTTAGAGGCCTTTCCCAGCCTCAATAATTCTATGATTCTGTGATCAAGCAGAGCTTAGAGGAGACCCTGGCACAGCACTGAGATTCCTGTGAGGCACTGGAGGTGCCCAAATCTCAAGCAGACATGGACTGCACATGTTGGGAGCAGCTGGGGGGGCGGAGGATCAGACCGTGACAGTCACACCTGACAGGTCACCTTGAGAGCCACAAGCTGTCTGCCAGGAGCCCTTCCCCAGAGCTGTTGGAGATGCCAGAAGCACACAGAGCCTGCTCAGGGAGCAGGGAAGCCTCCTGCCCAGCATCCTCCTCAAATGCAGATCCCAAGCTGTTGGGAAAGGAACCTCTGTGGAGGCTGAGCAATGGTCACAGAAACCTTTACCCTGTGGCCAGTGCAGCAGGAGCTCGTGGGGACAGAAGGCCCAGGGAGCAGCAGAGTGCCCTCCTTCCTCATCTCAGCCAGTTGGGTGGTATCCGCAGAGGTGGAGGTGGTGTGTGCCTGGCATTTGACCTTCCCTTGGCCTGGTGCTACTGGGACTTCCCCACCTGGCACTCAGCAGGTGTGAACAGAGCTGTTTGCCCCGTGGATTTTGGAGTGGCGAGGCTGGAGAATGTGCAGCCTTCCTCAGCCTGGAGCCTGCCATGGTCTTTGATGGCTTTCTCTGTGCCAGGAGAGGTGTTTTGCTGTTCACATTCCTTAAACGGTGCCCACCAGATGTTCCCTGGGAAAACCTGTGGGCTGTTTCCCACAGGTGGATCCTGTCAGCTCCAGGCTCTCAGATATTGTCATTTTGGAATATTGCTGGCTTTTGCTGTTGCTCATGCTGGTGAAACTTGTCTGGACAGGACAGATGATCTTTTGGTGCCTGAGCAGAGGGAATGCCAATGAATCACCCACAGGGCATCTGATTTCCAGACGTGGCCCACACACTTCATGGCCTTTCTCCCAGGAGACCAGGCCACAGGTTCTGGGCTCCTCGTGCCATCGATCTGTGTCGAAGGGAGGGAGCAGAGCTGGCACTCAGGGCTTTCCACCAGAGCAGCATCCACTGCCAGCAGGCAAAGGTTCCCACCTTCTGCAGCTGCCATGGAGCTGGGAGCAAAAGGGACTGGTGGGATGTCCTCTCTCATTCATGAGGAATGTCTGGGTCAGTTCCCTACCTGGAGCTGTGGGAGGAATGAACAGCAGGAGCAGCCTGATCCTGCGGTAGGGAGGGTCCTTGGCAGCTCTTTCCACCTCAGAGCCCCTGCAGGTGATCTCAGGCTGGCTGTGGGTGGTGGCAGTGTCCCTCAGGAGATGGCCAGGGCTCTGGAGACCCCGACCAGCTGCCTGTGGCACTCAGCTCCCGCTCCCCTCTCTGGGTCAGAGTATGGGTTAGGCACAGGCTGCCTCACCCCAGAGTCCTGTCTCCCACCCCTCCTCTGCTCCCCTTGCTGCCCCACACAGTTTGTCCCATCTGCTGCTCACGCCACCAGCACCAGAGAGAGCCGGGCAAAACCAGTGCTGAGCACCCAGGCATTGGTCCAGCACACGGCAGCCAGAGGTGGGGAGCTTGCACAAGTTCTGCTCATGATTTCCCAATCCAGGAGAGCACCAGGGAACATTGGGCCTGCCCATAGATCTTGGCCATTGCCAGGGTAACCCCCCTGCAGCTTAAAAACTCCTTCTAATTAGTGAACCTTCCCAAGACAAGTCACAATGGAACAATTCATTATTAGTGATGTGTGCAGGCTCTGCATTCCTCTGGCTCTGCTGCTCCTGCAAGAATGTGAGGACTGATCTAAATAGGTGAACCCATCTCATCTGCGTAGTCTTTGGTGATTTAATAGTTCCAGGTGCTGCTCTCTAAGTCTTTGGCAATTACCTGCTTCTTAATCCTCCACATCCACCAGCTTCCAGGTAATGCAGCCAGGTGGATTTGCACTGAATCACATCTGTAAAAAAAAACGAGTTAGAAACACTCTGCTTGAGGGTCCCTTCACTGTTCACACCACAGCAACCAGCAGAGGTGTCAAAACATGAGCTTCCAAACTTCCTCCAAGTGTGAGCACTCAAACCGAGTCCTGCTGTTGAAAGCTTCCATTTCCCCCCAGAATTCTCATCACTTAACGCTGCCTGTGAATTTCCTCGGTTTAAAAGAATTGTCTTTTGCACCTGTGTGGGAGCAGGTTCCCGGATGGGTGGGATGGAGATAAACACTGTCCCAGAGTCAGGGCTGGCAGGCAGGGATGGGCAGCCCTGGGTGGGCTGGTGGATGCACAGCCCCGTGGGGTTTTCCAGAGGGAAGGCAGAACAGCATCCTCTGATCACAGCAGGGAGCTGTGGCCCAGGAAAAGCTTTCTTTACGTGGAGGGCACCGTGCCTAGGACAGAGCAAGGTGACCTCTTGACAGTGTTAAAGGGAGTTCTGTTCTCAGGCCATCTGCACTCGTCCCATCAGGGTCTGGCTTGTCCTCTGGGGAGGGAGGTGCAGGCACTCCAGTATGGACACCAGAGACCTGTTGGCCACAGGGACCATGGTCCTTTGGCAGCCCAAGACTGATTGGGTGGATCTGCTTCAGCACCGTGTTCCCACCTCACTGCCCATCCCATCCAGAGCTGTCCTGGACACAGCAGAGTGAGTCACTGCCATGGTTTCCTCAGTGGACTGGGATTGTGTCAGGGCTGTTCCTCAGGTGGGTTTTTATCTGTGGGACAGGTTTGTTTGTGTCGCACTCGTTCTGCCCACAGAGCCTGGCTGCCTGGGGAACGCATGGGCAGAAGGTGGCCACCCCCTGGTTCCACTCAGCCTGTCCATGTGCAGGGGCTCGTGGCCCTCACAAGGCAGCCTGTGCCTGGCCAAGGACTGGCTTTGCTGGAGACTGCTTGTGTAGGCAGCTGGCTCTTCGTATCCCTCCTTTCCAAGCGTTTTAGATGTCTCTAGTCTGTTTTCCTTACAAGAAAAGGGAAAGGGAAAAAAGCCTACAGGAACCCATCTGACACTCACAGACTGTGCTGTGGGTCTCCACTGGAGCAGCCACTGAAACCAGAACAAAATAGAAACAGAGATGTTTTTCCAGGCAGAAATAAGGTCTATGGGATAGGAAAAGGCTGGATTAGAGCTCAAAGCAGGAAGCATTAGGAGATGCAGAGGCAGAGTTTTGAGGAGCTGTTGGCAGCTGAGTGTAGGAAGTTTTGGGGATGGCCCATTGTTTATCACAAAGGTATGACATTATTGGCGAGGGGTTTCCCTGGATGTGGAGCCTCTGCAGAGATTCCATCTCCCACAGTGTGTCCTGGATTTCCCGGTGTCTGATGGATGGCAAATTTTCATGACATTTTCGGTGGTTTTCCAGGAGTTCTCCAATGTGCATAACTCTCAAAGTAAAGAAATGCTGCCCTGTGAGTTCCCTCATAATCCAGCATTTCTTGGATTTGACACTCTGGAGGGTCACCAACGCAGATGAGAGGGAGGGCAGTGCTTTTCAAACGTGTCTTCATGGGGATTCATGAAACAGAGGAAGAACTCAAAGCAGCAAAGATGTAATTTATTGGGTGGATCTGGGCAGAAATTGTGAAAGGTTCCCCACAAAAACAACAGTTACATTTTAAGTTGAGAGTGAAGTTTGTAGGTGTTTTGTCTAGACTGTCTCTTCTTTTGATGAAGTTGGAGACTCCCAACAATGAAAATCTGGCTGGGCTTTAAAGACTTCCTTTGATATTTTCAGAAGGGACTGTAAACCCTTCTGAAGACAGAAGGGTACGGAAGGCACAGTCTGGTCTAGGTGAGAAATCTGGTCTTTTGTAATTTAGTGTAACAGAGAGTTAAATAATTGATAGGCCTCAGCCTGTCAGTCCAGACAATTGTACAGATAAATGAAAGGAGGAATGCTATGGGAAGCAGGATAAAATACACCTGGCCAGTCAAACAGTACAAGCCAAATCATCATCCCAGAGTTTAGCTTAGTTTCTATATTTACCCATTCCCTTAAAGTGAATACACGGCAGTGAATAACTCTTTTGTTCCCAATAGGATAAGAAGTTCTTTCCAAAACATGGATTAAATCTGAGGCTTTCAGTGAGAAATCCCAGTAGGCAGCAAGTTTACATGTTAGGAAAAGCTGAGCTGCTCCTTAATAGTAGGAGGGTAGGTACAAGGTAGAAGCTGTACTGTCTTAATTGAGCTGATTAATAAGGCCAAAAAAAAAAAGCCATTCTGATTCCCTGGAGGTAGGAAATGTAAGCTTACATCAAAACAGAAGCTAAAGAGAGCTGGTGCGATCACAGATGCAGAGGCATCTCCAGTTCTTCAGCCTTGATCTGTTGTAAAATACACTCCTGGCTGTCCCCAGGCATGTTAGGCTGGTCAAAAAGAATAGGGCGAGAAGCTTCTAATGCCTGCACAACCTCCTGTGTCAGAGATGTGGCTCGCTCATACCTTGAGCCAAGCACCCCATTGTGGGCCAGGGTAAGCCGGCTGATGTGTGCATACTACAGAACCATGGAACCTCCTGAGCTGGGAAACACCCACAGGGATCACAGCCTCCAGCCCCTGGGGCTGCACAGACACCCCAACAATCCCACCCTGGGCATCCCGGAGAGCCTTGTCCAAACGCTCCTGGAGCTCTGGCAGCCTCGGGGCTGTGCCCATTCATTCCCTGGGGAGCCTGGGCAGTGCCCCAGCACCCTCTGGGGAAAGAACCTTTCCCTGATCTCCAGCCTGAGCCTGCCCTGACACAGCTCCAGCCCTTCCCTGGCTCCTGTCCCTGTCACAGGGAGCAGAGATCGGAGCTGCCCCTCTGCTGCCCCTTGGGAGGAAGTTGTAGACTGAGATGAGCTCTCCCCTCAGTCTCCTCCAGCTGAACAAGCCGAGTGACCTCAGCTGCTCTTCGTGTGACCCCTACAGACCCTTCCCCATCCCAGTGTCCCTCCTTTAGAAGCTCTCTAACAGATTTAGATCTTTTTTATATTGTGGTGCCCAAAACTGCCCTGAGCACTTGAGGTGAGGCTGCCCCAGAGGAGAGCAGGGTGGGACAATCCCTCCCTGGCCCCACTGGCCATGCAGGGCCTGGGGCCCCCCAGGACCCCGTTTGGCCCTTCTGGCTCCAGGGCACTGCTGACTCGTTCAACTTGCTATGGACCAGGACCCCAAGGCCCCTTCCTGTGGGGCTGCTCTCCAGCCTCTCACTCCCCAGTGTGCCCACACATCCAAAGTGCTCCATCCCAGGTGCAGAATCCAGCACCTGCCCCAGTTACAGTTCATTGCTCAGCCTGGAGAAGGAAGGCTTTTGGGGGTGACAAAACGGGGGCCTTCCAGTACCTTAAGGGAGCCTGCAAGGAAGATGGAGAGAGACTGTTTATGCGGGCCTGGAGCGACAGGACGAGGGGAAACTGCTTCAAACTGACAGGTTTAGATACTAGGAAGAAATTCTTCCCTGTGAGGGTGATGAGGCCCTGGCACAGGGTGCCCAGAGAAGCTGTGGCTGCCCCATCTCTGGAAGTGTCCAAGGCCCGGTTGGACACAGCTTGGAGCACCCAGGTGTCCCTGCCCACGGCAGGCAGGTGGGATGAGATGATCTTTAAGGTCCCTTCCAACCCAAACCATTCTGTGATTCTGTGATTGTTCAGCCCTCTCATTTGTCTAGGTCTCTCTGCAGGCCCTCTTTGTCCTTCCAACTTAGTGTCACTTACTTATTATACCTTCAATTGCTGCATCTGAGTCCTTTATGAAGACGTTGGAGGGTGTCTTGCATGGGTACCTGGCTTTGGTTGAAGACTATGAGCCATGAGTTGGAAAAATCTTCTTTAGGGTGGCTAAACAGTTTACACTGATAAACTCTGGGTGGTTTTAAATCTGACCTCCAGGACTGCAGACTAGAGCTGGTTTTAATCCAAGCCCACTTTCTGCATCTTTCCAAGAGGCAAAAAGGCAGGATGGTGAAAAGAACGATGATAACCAGGAGACAGAGTGGGTTAATAGTGGTTGAGTTTTGCCACCATGGTGCTTTGCCCTCCCCACTGTTCCCATCCCGGCTGGGCAGCAGTGGCTCTGCTGCAGTCACTCATCAGTTGCAGCTAATTCTCTTGAATTCAGCTACTGCCATCTCTAAAAATAGCTCATGTAGGGAGGAAGCTGTGGTTGAAAGGTCTTTAGCTGACTACCACCGCTCCTCCAGCACAGTGAGAAAGAGCTGCTTTCACAACGACCTGATGGGAAGGGTCTGTGGGTATTATGAATGGGACAATTATAAAAACCTGTTCAAAACTATCCCGTATTTCCTCAGCAAGCAGGGCGTGATTTATCTCCGCCTCAAATGCACATCTAAACCAGGCAGTGTGAATCACACAGTGAAAGGACTGGTTTCTCCTCATGCGACTCGAAAGGAAATCCAGAGTCTAGCTCAGACGTAGACACGTTCATCGTAGGCTTCTAAACTGAGGTGGTGAGATTCAAACATCCCCCTCTTTAATAAGTCCAGAAATGGGAAGATTATTTGGTGAAGTCTTTAATTAATTGGTGATAAAAGCTAATGAAGCTAAGAAAGCACTAGTAACTGTCTTTGGCGTGGCCACGTCTGTGATTTCTCAGAGTTCATTTCCATTGCCTCTGGGGAGCTGAAGCAGCCCAGGAATTCAATGGAAGGCCTTTCAAAATTTTACCTCTCTAATTTGGCATATGAGTTTGTGACAACTCAAATACCCTGGAACTGATTTTACAAGCTGCTCAGGTTGGTTCTTGTCCTGTGAAAAGAATAATGCTGTTGTCCAAGAATATTATTATAAAGGAATCGAGTAAATCTCTTAAAAACGTAATTAAAAATTTTGAAAGGTAACTGCAGCATTACATAGGCCAAAGGGCATCACCAAATACTCAAGTCTGTTTCTGGTCCAAAAGATAATTTTTGTTTTATCTTCTGAAGATTCTCTTGCCAAACTTCAGATGTCTCTGAGTTGCAGTTTTGTAAAGACATACTCTACAATCTAATTTTCAAGATCAAGAGTAATGCTCTCTTTTCTCATAACTCTTACCTGATTTCCCAAACCTTGATGTACGATGGAAATAAACCATCCTACTTGCACTCAAAGAGAATGTGGGGACCCTGGTGGCGAAGCTGAGGGACATACAACCCCTCTGGCTTTCAGAGCTGTTCTCCAGGTGCTTTCATGCAGGTCTGAGAATGGATAAAGGAACCCAAATCTGGCTGCCAGGGGCAGTGTGGTCACCTGCCCAGAGGTGGGAGGAGCAGCTTTGTGTCTCCACAGCCAAGGCTGGTGTTGGCATAACAAGGGCTTGTCTGACTCACACAGGCTGGGGCACTGCCAGAGCCCTTCCTCCCCAGATCCTGGCTGGGATGACGTAACTTCTGATGCCACTGATGGGACAAAAATCAAACATGAGTAATGTTATCCCCTTATTCCAAATGGATGTAGGAATTTTAGGATTGTGCAAAGGGAGTCAGTCTCCTGTACCCCTTCCCATGATTGGGAAATGGGGCAAATGAGCCAGACAACTCTTAATAGCTAATTATTTCTGTGTGATTGCAGCCACCAATAATATTTCTAACACAGAAGATGCAGGCAATCCAACAGGCCAAAAGGTGGCAGGGATGGGAAGAGCTGCTCAAACACAGGGCCATCACCATAAAATTAAATAATTTTCTTTGTTGTTCCCTGAGAACAGGCTGCGAGTGCTTCCCTCGAAGTCATTCTTAATGTGGACAAATCTGAAAACAAATGGGTGGGATGAATAACAAAAATTATCAGGTGATATTCGCACAGCTCCTAAAGGCATCCAGATTTGAGACTATTGACCTACTAATCATTGTGCTTCGCCCACTGCTTAAACCAGTTCTGCTGCCTGAAAAATGCAAGAGGACAAATGCAGCACCAGCTTTCAAAAAGCCTGCAGGGGCAATCCAAGGAATCAGAGACCCTTAAGCCCATTAGATGGAGGGAAGGTAGAAGTAAGGAACAGAATTAGTAGACTAAATTATAAAGAGTGAATGTGGTAGGAGATAAAAAGAGGAGGGTCTGAGAAGAGGAAACCGTTCATTGAAGGTGCCAACAGGCATCTGGTCTGACAGAAATTAGTGGTTGAATTTACAGAGTCTCCAAAATAAGCCCACATCAAACTCCCTTAAAGAGATTCAGTTGGTGTGGGCTGACAACTGGTCAAGAGAAAGGAAATGAGAAAAGAATCAGTGGGCATTTTGAGAGCAGAAGGCAGGAGGAACCAAGAACTGGGAGAGTATCATGGAAATCTGTGCCTCTGCCAGGTGCCAGAGCTTTGCCAGGAGAACAGATGAGGGAAATACCAGTTTTGAGAAACCCAGAGACAAACTGGCACACAGCAGAGGGCTGCATAGGTGTTTTATGACCAGCTGAGAAATAGTTCATGGAGGAAGAGCAGGCAGATTGGTAAATGTGTCAGCTTGGTCCTCGGGGTGACCAAAAAGGCAGGTGTGGGATGGGAGGAGGCTACACCAGACCTAGTCTATACAAGTCTAGTCTATAATCTATCAAACTATGTAGTAGGTCTGCTGAATTCAAAAGGAATGACCAGAGGTGGTGCCTACCCTCTTTCTGATCTGTAATTAAACACATATCTCATAGGCTCAGGACCCAGAGCTTACAAAGGAGATGGCAAAAGAAAGAGAAGATATGATTCCATGTCATCTCCATGAATCAGTTCCTCGTGCTGTTCTCGAGTCCCTGCTTCCCTTGCTGACTCCAGCAGGTCCTGCTTTACTGCCCCAGCCAGCTTCACATGCTTTTGACTCAGGAGCTTAGGAAAATGTTCATTTTGCCAGCCTTTTCCTCCCTTTGCTGCTCAGAGCAAGTTCCCACGCTGAGAAGCACTTTTGTGGAAAAATTCAACTTCAGAGAAGTTTTCAAGCCTGTTGTGGGTGCAGTGTTCTCTCACCATGTGTGAACTGACAGTGAAATGATTATAAAAGTGAATATAACTGAAACACAGAATTGGCATAAATGGAATGACAAAAGCATTGGTTACTGACCCCATCATGACAATGATACAGACTAGATACGGTAACTTACACTACACTTCTCTGACTCTCCTGCCTGTCCAAAATATTATTAACTTCACAGGAACCGTTTCTTCTGCTTCCTTCCTCCTGTTCCATCCTGGGTCAGACAGACCCAGGTCCCTCTGAAGGATCTCTGCCTAGGTTGGTGTGTTGGTTTGGCATGGCCTGGGTTTTGGTAGCAGGGCAGCCACAGGGGTGCCTTCTGTGAGAAGCTGCTGGAAGCTTCCACCGTGTGTGTCAGACACAATCCCTGGTGGCTCCAAGGATGGATGTGCTGCTGGCCAGGGCTGGGCCAATTAGAAATGGTGGTAATGCCTCTGTGATGACATATTTGAGAAGAAAGATAAACAAAAAGGTTAATTGCACAGTTTTAATTTCAGCCAGAGAACAGCCAAGTGAGGACATGTGAGGGAAACAACATGGAGACACCAAGGGCAGTGGTCAAGGAAGGGCAGGAGCTGCTCCAGGCACCAGAGCTGCGATTCCTCTGCAGCCCGTGGTGAGGACCATGGCAAGGCAGCTGTGTCCCTGCAACCCATGGAGATCCATGGGGATGCAGAGATCCACCTGCAGCCCCTGGAGGAGCCCACACCAGAGCAGGGGGATGGCTGAGAGGAGGCTATGACCCCATGGGAGACCTGTGGGGAGAGGGGCCCTGCTCCCAGGCTGGAGCAGCCTGTCCTTGGAGGACTGACCCCACAGAAGAGTGACCCACGCTGAAGCAGTTTGGGGAGGACTGCTGCCTGTGGGATGGTCTTACACTGCAGCAGTTCACAGGGAGCTCATGAGATGGACTCACACTGGAGAAGTTCCTGGAGAGCTCTCCCATGGGAGGAATCCCATGGTGTCACAGGGACTCCTCTCCCTGAGCAGCTGGAGAAGCCACAGGGGATGAACTGACCAAAACCTCCATTCCCATCTCCTTGCACCGCTGGGGGAGGATGTAGAGCTGGGAAGGAAGAGGGGTGGGAGGAAAGTGTTTTTAAGGGCTTATTTTGCTTCTCATTATCATGCTCTGATTTTGTTTGTAATAAATTCATTTCGTATCTCTAATTAGAGCCTGTTTTGCCCCTGACAGTTTTTGATGAGTGACCTCTCCCAGTCCTTATCTCAACTCATGAACCCTTCCTTAAATTATCTCTCCCTGTCCAGCTGTAAAGAGGAGTGAGTGATCAGCTTTGGTGGGTGCCTGGCATCCCTCCAGGGTCAGCCCACGACAGCTGGGTTTTAAGTGCTCAGTATATTTGGTGCTGGGGTGCTTAAAAATAAAGTCATTGTGTCAATAGGTACTGCTGGTGCTACTTCTTTATGAAATCCAGACTGTGCTGAGGTGCCTACTGAAAATCTGGCTTCAAAACAAGCAGCTCCTGGCGCTGTTTCTCCAGGCAAGTTCTGCACAGGAGCTGCTCAATGGGAGAGGGAAGTTTCTGGCTTAGGGTTTTTTTAAAATGGCAAAATGCACCTTTGTCCTCAAATTGAATATTTCCTTCAGAACACAGTGGTGTTTGCCAGAACATCTCAAGTTTCCACCGGGAAAGTTGAATCATGGAGAATTGACTGGCATCCTCCAATGCCCAGTCAAAGCACCTGGCTGGGTCCAACAAAACCATGTTTGACTTCACTAAGACACCAAACTGTATAATGGAAGGCACCTGCTTGGACCTGTAGCTCAGATAATCCTGCTAACAGGTTCCCTAATTGGACCCCCAGAGCGTCTGTGATGTGATACAGACATTACTGCTGCAGAACTGTTCTCTATGTAGAAAACAGAAAGCAAATATTGTATTTCAAGCTTTGCTGTTGTTCTGAAAAATACACTGGGAATATTTCAGTCAGCCTTGATCAGATTAGCTGGCCTTTCACCAGGTCCTTTCTGATTCCTGGCTGGTGGTCTTTGTAAATGGAGATGGACAAACTGTAGGAAACAGGAAAAAAATCCTAGAACAATATATTCCAATTGTTCTCACAAGTTGAAAAGCAGGAGCATTTGTTCTCAGTTGAAGACAGTGGTTTGGCTGAACTGATTTCAAGCAATCCAATCTATTTAACTGTGTCAGTTTGCATGTAGAATAATGTATTCCAAGGGTCTTTGTGAAAACAGAGCATTTTAATATTTTCAGAGTTTTGCAGCCTTTGCCCCCACAAATTAGAAAACCGGATGCTGATTTGCCAAGTCTTGATTTGTCATTCTACAAGCACATTTGGCAAAGGAAATATCAGTCAGAAGCCTCTCCTCTGCCTCTGCAATCGGTTCATTGCTTTGTTCCATCTTCTACTGGCTGAGTACCCCAGCACAGCTCAGAGGGCAGCGATGACAGCCCAGCACAGCCAATGGCCCAGATATTCTCTGGTGAACACTGGTGTGGACACGTGGAGGTCCTGAGCAGGGACTCTTCATCAGGAACTGCAGTGACAGGACAAGGAGCAATGGGCTCAAGCTGAAAATGGGGAAATTTAGGTGAAATATTAGGAAGAAATTCTCCCCTGGGAGGGTGGTGAGGCCCTGGCACAGGGTGCTCAGAGCAGCTGTGGCTGCCCCATCCCTGGAAGTGTCCAAGGCCAGGCTGGACGGGGCTTGGAGCAGCCTGGGCTAGAGGAAGGTGGTGGATTGGGATGGGATTTAAGGTTGCTTCCAACCCAAACCATTCTGTGATTGTCACAGATCACTCATTCTGGGACAGTCTGGGTAACTTGACACAAATTTTCCTTGTCTTAAGATACCAGATCTTTACACAGATCTCCTCTGCAGCAAACCAAGGGTGACATTTTCATTTTGCTCCTCCTTTGGCTTTTTTTGTCTGTACCTAAAGCTGACTGTGCGACCCAACATCAATATCAGCTGCCTCTGGTGACCAGTGATGGACACCCAGGAGGGCTCTGGTCTGGGCCATGGCACATTTGCAGGGCCCTACAGGGGTGGGCATGGACAGAGCTGGAAGCTCAGCAACAAATGTGGGAAAAGCTGCAGAAATTTTGTTTCGTGAGTGTGGTAGAAAAGAAAATGAAGATTTTTTGGGGAGGGGTGGGGATGCAGTCTGTGAGCTGCCCAGCAGATGTTCCTCTCCAACCATGGAGCAGCTGTGCAGATGGGGGACACAGGGACAATTCTGAAGAGGGAGATAAGGAGATCTGAGACCCACTGGCTGGCAGCAGAGCAGAAATTGGGAACAGGACGGTGTGGGCTCAGAGCAGAAGCAGCCGTGGGTGATGGTGCAGTGCCAGCTGTGGGCATGTGAGGCTGTCCTGCGAGCTGCAGCAGGAGCAGGAGCTGCTCTGTGCCTCTGCCCCGTGGAGCCTCCCTCCCCAGAGCATCCACAGCAGCATCACTCTGTGTGACAGAGCTGGGCTCGGGGTTTTCTGCTCCCCTGCTCTCAGGAGGAGTTACAGCCTGTGGCAGGAAGGCAGCAGCAGTGTTAATGGTGGAGCAGAGGCCTTTGAAAACACAAATGGAGTGGAAGGATGGTCTGGCGTGGCTGGGGCTCACACCCTGCAGGCAAGTCCTCACAGTCTTCCTCCACCTGAGCTGGGACACCAGCCTCAACCCTGCAGCACCAGGGGCTGCTGCTTCCAGAGAAAAGGCAGTTTCTGCTGAAACTCCTGCACCAACTGCCCTGGCCAGAGGCCAGAGAACTTGTGGTCAGAGTGAAGAGTCTTCCCAGGTGATGTAAATGTGCTGGAGGTAATTGGCCAGCACACGGTGACATGCTCTCACTTACTGTTTTGCTACTTGCAGGCGTTTGCAATCCAGTTTTCAGGTCTTGGCACTAGGTAAAGCTATTTTTCCTTGTTTTTCAGGGATCTCAAGGGCCCAAGCAAGGGAAGGGGCTATTTGAGTGTCCCATGAAGGAACAGTGGCACAGCTGGAATCAGGGAGGTCACCCACTTGCAAACCAGGTGTCCCCAGCACAGCTGCCTGTGAAGCCCATGTTGTCACAGCTATCTCAGGAGGTGTGGGGACACCCTGCACGTGTCACTGCGCTCCATGTGCAGCATCCCCAAGAGCTGCCTGCTCCCAGCTGTGCTGCAGGGAAGGCAGAGGCACTGCTTGAAGGGCCCTTCATTGAACAGGGAAAAGCAGAGTGCAGATCCTGAGCACCAAGCACAGACTGTTTGCGTTTCTGTTGGTCCCAGGGAGCTCCATGGCTCTGGGACACGCTGCTCAAAGCATGGCTGGGGGAGGGCAGGCTGGAGAAAGAGCAGGGGAGATGTGCTGTGTTTCCCAGACTGGCCAAGTGGCCTCTGTTTGTTTGGTCTGGGGGTACCACAGGAGCAGCCCTGGTGCTCACTTCCCACCTCCCACTCTCACCAGGCCAGTGGTTGTCTCCTGGAAGCCAAATATCCATATCCCAGGTCACTTTTTGGAAGATGGTTTGGCAAGGGACTGGGCAGGTGTTGGTTAGGGAGCAGAGAAGGCAGCACACACAAGACTGGTGTTGATGTCAAACCTTCTCATTTAGAGCTTGCAGCAAACACCAGCTCCTGGAATCATGTGAAATGAGTGTCTTTTCTTTGAAAAAGATATTTCCCGGGCCTCTAAAGGTTCAAAATTCAAAGAAGGCAAATAACAGAAACCAAGTATTCTTCACTGTTAACCCTTTTCACCAAGCAAGCTGGAAATAGCAGAGTCATGAAGGCCTGGTTTTGTTGGGATGAAAAGTGAATTGCAGGAGTTGGGTGTTTGATGTAATCTCATTTATTTACCAAGAACACACGCTGGGGCCTGTTCCCCTGTTCACTGCAGAGCAAACACCAGCAGCCTTGCTCCGAAATCCCACACCTGCCCCTCCTTGCCCAAAGAACCTCGGGCCATGTCCTGTCCTCTGTCACCAAGCAGTGTCTCCCAGGCCAAGCTCCACCACTTGCAGCCTGACTCCAGGACTTGATTCTGCAAATCCTGCACCTCCACAGCTTTCAGCCTGAGGTTCCCCCATGGGATCGGGCAGCAGCTCTCAGGATGGTGCTTCTTACATCTGGCTGCTAAAAGGGGATTGACTTCTGGAGACTGGATGTGTTTGGAACCTACACTGCAGCCATTGCTGGCAGGGAACCGGAGCACACTGAGATGGTTGCTTGAAAATCTGATGTCTCTTTGAGATAAATTAATGTATGCAACATTCTGCACACATACGGGGCATTTGAAGGCTGGAGATGGACATCTCTGGTGTCAAAAGCAAGACTGGAATTGCTTGCACTATTGTGACAGGAATGCACAGATGCAGGTGGATGTGGCAAGGAGGTAGGAATGCATTATCTGATGGAGCACAGAAAACTGGAGCACTGCCTGGACTCCAAGTATTATTGGGATATTAAGTTAGTAGACCTATTCCAGATTTTTCCAGAGGCTGAGCAGGCAGATCTGCACCGGAATACTCAGTACTGTAGTCTCAGCGTGACTCAGTGCTCATAACAACTCGTGTCTTGTGGTTTTCCTCTGCATTTCCAAGCAGGAGTCCACTTAAAAATGGTGTTGGGGCACCAGGACCCCTGGCAGCTGTGGGCAAAGGTTGTCACTGCCTGCAGCAGGCCCAGCTCCAGAGCTGTGGACGAAGCCTTGTGTTCACTGCCAGCCCAAGCTGTGATCACAGCGTGTCACCCTGTGCTCCCTCCTGTCTCCTTCCGTGTGCTGGGCACCACTCCCAGCTCTGGCTGGAGTTAGGAGACGTCTCTGGCAGCCAGTGCAGAGTAACAGTGTTCAGGGTGTTCTTCATTCCTTCCCCCAAGCTTTACTGCTTCTGTCTGAGATCTGAATGAGGGGTTAACCCTGTAGAAGTGCTCTGCAGCAGCATTCAGCCATGGCTGGGGCCTGCACCTCCCACCAGCCCCTGCAGTGTTTTGGGCCTTTTCCCTGATGCCCACCTCGGCTCCAGGACACCCATCAGACGTGGGTGTCAGACATGGGTGTCCCATGGTGGCACAGCTCAGTGTCCAGTGCCAGGGGCTGGACCACGAGCAGTGACCAGAGCAGGCTGCAGCTCTCCCAGTCTCTGCTGCCAGTGACAGTCCATGTCTCTGCCATCCTCTGGGCATGACGGCAGAAGCTCAGCCACTGCTCAGGGGTCATGATGCTTGGATTGCCTCATTCTGCTGCCAGAACCCCTCCTCCAGCTCAGGCTTCTCGTTGCAAGCACTGAGAAGTTGTAGGGATGCCCCTGGTGCCATGAGCAGTGCCAGATGGGGCTCCCACCTCTTCTGACAGCACAGAAAGGACAGGGATAGTAGGAGCAAGTCCCCAGGAGGTCACCAGGTTGATCGGGGAGATGGAGCACCACTCCTGCAAGGAAAGGCTGAGAGAATTGGCATTGTTCAGCCTGAAGAGAAGCTCCAGGGTGACCCAGTTTCAGCTTTCCAGGGCCTGAACAGAGCTGACAAGGAAGATGGAGAGAGACTGTTTTCAAGGGCCTGGAGTGACAGGACAAGAAGAAATGGATTCACACTGACAGAGGGTAGGTTCAGATTGAATATTAGGAAAAAATTCTTCCCTGTGAGGGTGGTGAGGCCCTGGCACAGGTTGCCCAGAGAAGCTGCCCCATCCCTGGAAGTGTTCCAGGCCAGGCTGGATGGAGCTCTGAGCACCCTGGGATAGTGGAAGGTGTCCCTGCCCATGGCAGGCAGGTGGAACAGGATGAGGTTTAAGGCCCCTTCCAACCCAAACCAGTCTGGGATTCTGGGATTCTGCTGGGGCACCGATGGATGGAGAGGCTGTGGCACACTCCCAGCCCCACTTCACACAAACATCCATGGAAGGCAGCTTGATCCAGCCCTGCCAACTGCCAGGAGGGGTGTGGGGACCGCTCCAAGGGCCATTCAGGACACTGACCTTTGGTTTGTGGCTGTGAGAAACAGCTCAAGAAGATGGGTGGGCACAGTTGGCTCACAAGTGGGCACCCGTGCAGGCTGCTAAGGAGACATCAGCCATCCTCCATCACTCACCAGAACAGGCTTCAAACACCACTTGGGGGCTGTGATGGTGGTTTCAGATTCCCCCCACAATGTTCAGCAGTCGAGTGGGTCATGGTAGCTGTGTCAGCTCTAAGCACAGCATAGAAGACTTTGTCTCTCTCTGTGCCTAAGTCTGTTGGAGCAGTGAAAGTCTTCTGATCCCACAGCCAAGTCCAAAATGTGGGGAAGAAACAACACAATCACTGTTTTCCCCCAGAAACATTTGGAGAATTGAACTGCATGAGATAAAAACAGCAAACTGGAGTTGGATGAGAGTGCTGGATCAGAGTAGGGTGGTGCTACTCATCTCATTGTCACCCAGACTTGCCTCCTTCCACCCTGAAGAACCACAGGGACCTGAAGCAAGTCAAGCCATGGCTCTAAAGGTGGTTTATACATGATCAGGCTGCCAGCAACTGTTCCAACCATGATAAGGTGTCTGCCCATATCCCAAGGTGCGTGGCCACATCCTGAGGGGGAAGGCAGTCAAACCCCAAAGTATTCCCTGGGTTACCCACACAAATGCCTCAGTCTCTGTGCCCAAGGTCAGTTCCACTCAAACAGGGCAGAGGAGTCACCTGGAGGTGAGCATGGAGCCAGACCTTGCTGTGCCTCCACACTGCAGCATCCAACTCCTGCCTGCTGCCCCTTTCTCTGCTGCCCTCTGGGCTACAGGTAACCCCCCTCCCAGCCGGTACAGAAAGCACCAGTACATCACTGGGTACGTCACTCTGTGGCCTGGAGAAAACAGAAAAAACAGTGGCACAATACTGCCCTGGGGCTACAGAGGACAAGAGGTGCCCGCTGCAGCCAGTGCCTGTCGGAGCACTGAGCAGAGGAGAGTGCAGCAGTGCTGGAAGACAAACGAGAAAAGCATTCTGTGCTGTCCCCCAGTCCTGTGTCCAGCCTCCACCCCCTGCACACAGCAAGGCTCTCCAGGGCACACCACGTGGGATGTGCCATCACACATGAAGGAAGGATGTGCCCTTCACACCTGCCCAAAGCCCCACAGAAGCTGCTCCTCTCCTGCACTCAGGCCTTGGTACAGATCTGGTGGTCAGCAGAACAAGCCTGGTGGTGTAGCTGGGGCAGGAAGAGGTGGTGGTCAGACATCACCCACATGTCCAGGGTTCCAACAAGCCAGATGTCTGCTCCTCACTTGGTTATCCTCAGTCTCTCATGATCTGCACAACTCTGGACTCACTCTGTTGTCTCATCAGAAGTTTAAAGAAATTCTTCTCTTTCATTTGTGCTTCTATCTCCTGGTCTCAGTAATCTTGTCTAGCATGACTGGGATATGGAGTCTGGCCATACCTTGGCTTGAGAGAGAGGACTGCAGATGGAAGGACCCAAACTGTGGAGCAGTCCAGCTCCATCAGGAGCAGCTCCTGGTTTTTCCAGACTGCAGAAAACACCTCAGAATGCAGACATGGCTGCAGCTGCTCCTTGTCTCTCCACAGACACAGTGCAGGACACAGCAGGCACACGGTGCCCACCCAACAAAACATGGGCTGGAGACATTTGATTCCCCCAGAACCTTGGTCTTTCCTGGGAAGAACCATGCCTTGAACTTCCTAAAGGAAAGGTGAGGGTGCTGATATCTGGCTCCAGCAAGCTGCAAGGCTGGAGAGTGCACCTCTATTGACACCCACTGACCCGTAACCAGCCAGTGACCATCAGGTCTGATGGCAATAACAGAGAGATGTTGTTCTGCGGAAGTCTGGATCTTGTTAGCACAAAATATTTCCTTCTCTCCATTTCCTTCTGATGCAGATCAGTGCCTGTCAGCGCAGTGGGGCAACACAAAGGGAACCAGAAGATGCCCACCATGATGATCTACCAGCCCTCAGGGGCTGTTTGCCACTTAGCTGCCTGAAGACTGGGCAGCTTGGCCTCAGGGAAGACAGCTTTAGGGTGCATGGACAGGATTTGGACAATGCTGTGGGCAGCAGTTCCCTTCCAGGCCAGCAGCACCCCTTCTCTGAAACCCTGAGGGATCCCCAGTCCTCCCCAGCACATCCCTGACCAGCATCCAGCCTGAATGACACCTGCACCAGCAGGCTGGAAGCCTCTGCAAACCAGACACCCCTGCATCACAGCAGCCTCTTGGAGATCTCTTCCCCCCCCAAGCTCTCCTTGGCCCTTTCCCTGCTTTATTCTTCTGCATTCTAATACGTCCGATGTTACACAAACCCACTGATTGTTCTCCCTTTTGTGCTGGGGCAGACAGACAGGCTCCCCAGACAATAGGCAGGCTTCACCGGTGACTGGGAAAGAGAGGCAGAAGATTTACTGCCATGAGGTAATTGGCTGGAGGAATGTGAACTTTCTCTGCTTCAGGAACTGCCTCCCTTGTCCTGCCCTGCAAAGCAGAGAGAGGGAGGGTCCCGAGCACGGGGTGCTTGCAACAGGCAAGGTTTGCCTTTTGAGCACCAGCTCCATTCACAGATGGCAGCCAGAACCCGACTCCTTGGGCTGGGAAGGTTTTCTGCCTCTGGGTGCAGCTCACCCCACCTGCTTTGACACTTCCTCTGCCAGATTTCTCAACCATAACTGGTTGGTGACCCCCCTCTCCCTTATTCAGAACATAAAAATGTCCCAACCCTATTTCACTTACCTCATCAGTAAGAATTAAACTTCTCCCTGATGCCTTTGATAGTGCATTAGGACACAACAGGCAGCATCACACGCCCGATCACACGAGCGCGTGGGTGCTCAGTGAGAAAGTCAGTGCAAGAGGTGAGGTCTTGTGGGCTGTGTGGGGTGAGGAGGGATCTGTTTTCAGCTAGAAAAAACACTTTTGCAACTTGCAACTGCCCGCATGGTGCTTTTGAAATCCCTTCCCTTTGTGGTGTGGGTGCAGCAGGCACAGAGCAGGAAAAGCTGCACCAGCAACACCAACTCCTCATCATCCTTTCAGGTGCAAAAAGGCCACTTTGTTGGGATCCAGAACTTCAGGCTGCCACATTGCTCAGGTTCTTGACTGCTCCAGCCAGGTGCTGTCTTTACTAAATGGATGGTTTAACCCAGGATGAGTTGCAGCTGCACAGCTTTACACAGCTCTGTCCCAGCCTCTCCTGAAGGCGCTGGCTCAATGAGTGTTCCAGCTCCCAGGGCCTTGGACACAGGTCATTGCTTGAGAATGACAACAGGAAGCTTCAGGATGATGTGCTGGGGGCCCTTTAGCACACCTCTGCACAGGCATTGCCAACAGGTTATCCGGTGGAGACAGCCGGGCAGACAATCCCAGCACCAGCCCACTCTGTGCTCCAGGGACATTGCACCTCCCAGACCAGCCCAGAGAAGGGGTGCCAGCATCAGCCTTAGTCTGTGCACCCCAAAAGTTCTGGTGCCTGGGTGGTGGGGGAAGGCAAATAGATGCAATCCATGTCCAGAGTCATGCCTGGCCTCTGATGGCTCTTCCAGATATCAGTGGGAGATGTCCAGTGATACCTCTCATGTAACATCAGTCTTGTGGTTTTCCACCCCAGTATCAGCAGGAAAGCCAACACTTCTCAGTTTTTGTAAAGCTCTAGATGCAGGACTTAAATGATACTAAAACAGCTATTCTAAATTTTATTTAAGCTTCTGAATTGTGTCAAATTCTGGGGTTTTTTTCCCTTTCCTGACTCCATCCCTATATGCAACCTCAGCCACTGGAATTCAGGCAGGGATTGCCTGTGAATCCCCCAGAGCCTGTTCTCCTTCCCTTCTCACTCTGCAAATTCATCCTCCTACACAAAATAAAGGGAAGGCAGAAACATTTGCAGGAGCTTTTTTTTTTTGAGTTTTCATTTTCTCAGAGTCTCATGATGAAGGCAAACATTTAATGCTGTCCTGGCCACCAGCAGAGGCTTGTCCATCCCCACAGCTCTGGCAGCAAAGCCTTGTCTAACGGAGCCCAAAGGAGGGATCCAGAGTGAAGTGGTCAAGCCAGCTGCCCCCAGGCTGTGAGCACAGGGTGGGCGTGCACCAGCCCCCTCCATGCCCTTCCCTGCCTGGCCTTCTGGGTGGCCAGCACTGGCCTCAGGAGCATCAGCCTTGGCCACGGCCTCTCACGAGCTGATGCTGCAGGGCTGGTGCAAAACCCACCCTTGGCAGGACGGCCCCACAGCAAGGACACTCTGTCTGTCCTTCTGCCACAGTGCTGGGAAAATGTGGCCTCAAGTGGCCTCTCAGTTCTCAGTGCTCACGGCAGCACGGGGGGCTGGAGAGCAGCGGAGAGGGCTGGGGCAGGGGAGGAGCCCAACCCTTCCTGGCCCCCGTGTCACCCCAGATATTTGGGTGCAGGATGTTGAGGAGGCTCTGCCCTCTGATCAGTGCCAGTGTCCTGCCTCTGGCAGCAGCAGCACCGCCCAGCTCCCAGGAAACAGAAGAGGGCAGTTCTGTGCACTTCTTTCCCAGCTGACCTGGTTAACAGCTGGCCTTGCCACGAAGTGGAATGGTTTAAACCACTTTTGGGACAGGTTGAATACAATCGAAAACCAAACTTCTGTTCCACAAAAGCACCTGCCAAGCCCAACTCTAAATACAAATCATCTGCTGTGCCAGACCATCCCAAGGCAGTCCTGCTCCAGAGTGAATTATTGCCTTCCGTTCCTGCTTGAGTGCATTAAATGTATTCAGCTCTGTCATGACAGGATTGTTCCTTCTCTGCCTTGTTTTGGCACAGAGAGCACCACCTCCAAGACAGGTGAGCTTGCACTCACTTGTGCAAGTGGGTGCAAAGGAAGGCAGAGCCTGGACATTGCCTTGCTGCTCAGCAGCTGTTAGGTTATGACAGGTTTTCTCCTCTCAAGGCAGCCACTCTGCAGATGTGGTGTTGCTGCTCTTTGCAATTCTCAGGGCCTTACTTGAGTGTCTTTGTAGATCCCAGCCTGCACAGGTAGCCCTTTGTCCAAACAACTGTTTGTCACAGTCGTGACTGAAGCAGTGGCACAAACCAGACTGAAAAATCAAAGTGCAAACGTTAAGGGAGGTTCTGCTGCCCCCCATTGCAATGGGCAGCTCCTCTCAGGGCAAAGCAGGGGGTTAGAGTCATGGAATCATAGAATTACAGACTGATTTGGGTTGGGAGGGACCTTAAAGCACATCTGATACCAACTCCCCTGCCAAGGCAAGGGACAGGGTTAGGGTTCCACCAGACCAGGTTGCTCAGAGCTCCATCCAGCCTGATCCATCCTGTCTCCTTGTGATACACCTCCCTGCTGGTGGAGAGCACAACAGGGCACCTGAATCCATGGCAAAATGAACAGGCACAGGGTTCTTGTTCCCACACAACTCTTCCCCACCTCTCCTGTGTCTCTCAGCCATTCTGCTCAGAGCAGGACCCTGCTGACCTGGCTGCTGGGGTCCAAAGCGTGCAAAAGACAAGAGAGAAAACTGGGAGGTGTCTCTGCTCTGGGCTGGGCACAACCATTGCTCTTTTTTTGCCCGAAGTTTTGGCCAAGTCTTTTGGGACTGGATGCAGTTTCCCAGCCAGGGCTTTAAGTGCCGTCGGGGATAGCCTGTGGTGTCACAGACATCCCTGGGGATACAATGCAGGACCCATGGGAGGTCCCTAACCTGGTGACTGGAAGTCAAGGTGAATGCAGGGTGCCACAGTGTCCGTGTGGGTCAGTGCAGGCAAGGTCCCGGGGGGCTGGATGAAGCAGCTGCTGTTGTGCAAAGCATTTGACACTGTCAGGCACAAAATCCTCATTTCCAAACTGGAGAGATGTGGATTCCAGGGATGAACCCCTCAGTGGATAAGGAACTGGCTGGATGATGGCACTCAAAGGGTTGTGGTCCATGGCTTGATGTCCAAGTGGAGCCCAGTGACAAGTGGTGTCCTCAGGGGCCAGTGTTGGGACTGGCACTGTTTGACATCTTTGTGGGTGAGCTGGACAGTGGGATGGATGCACCCTCAGAGGTTTGTCAATGACACTGAGCTGCATGTGCAGCCAACACTCTGAAGAAAAGGGATGGGGCATCCAGAGGGACCTGGACAGGCTGGAGAGGTGGGCCTGGGTGAACCTCGTGAAGCTGAACAAATCCAGGTGTGAGGTCCTGCACCCGGATTGGGGAAATGCCAAGCACAAATCCTGACTGGGCAGAGAATGGACTGAGAGCAGCCCTGGGGAAACAAACTTGGCAATGCTGGAGGACAAGAAGCTCAGCATGCCCTGGCCATGTGCACTGGGACTCAGAAACCCCCCATGTGCTGGGCTGCATCCAAAGGGGGATAACCAAAGGGAACCACCCTTACAGGAGGTGGTTCTTCCTTCTGCTCTGCTCTTGTGAAACCCTGTCTGCAGTGCTGAGTCCAGCTCTGGGGCCTCAACGCAAGAAAATCTTGGACCTGTTGGAACAAGCCCAGACGAGGTCACTAAGTTGATCACAGGGCTGGAGCCCCTCTGCTCTGGAGCCAGGCTGGGAGAGCTGGAGGTGTCCAGCCTGGAGAAGAGAAGGCTCCAGGGAGACCTGAGAGCCCCTTCCAGGGCCCAAAATGGGGTTACAAGAGGGACTTTTCACAAGGGCATGTACTGATAGGACGAGGGGAAATGACCTTAAGATGAAGGAGGGAAATGTTTAGATTTTAGGAAATGTTTAGATATTAGGAAGAAATTCTTCCCTGTGAGGGTGGGGAGGCCCTGGCACAGGGTGCCCAGAGAAGCTGTGGCTGCCCCATGCCTGGAAGTGTCCAAGGCCAGGCTGGACGGGGCTTGGAGCAACCTGGGCTAGAGGAAGGTGTCCCTGCCCATGGCAGGGGGTGGAATGAGTTGAGCTTTAAGGTCCCTCCCAACCCAAGTCATTCTCTGATTCAGTGATTGTATCATTCTGTGTTTGGATCCTGCCTGTCAGGAGACTGAGCCTGGACAGACAGACCCCACCTGATCCCTCATGGTACAGCAGTGATGGCAGCTGGACCCCAGCCTTGGAGGCACAGGTGAAAATCTGGGTAACACAGCTAGAACAATGTTTTTCTCTGGCTGTTGTTCAGTGACTGAAGCCAACCCTCCTGCCTGCTGCCAGCAACCCAACATCCCATCACAGGAGCCAGCAGGATGCACCTTGCTGGGGGGGCTGGTGCCCACGTGTTATGATTCATGGGCCAAGAGGAAAAGCCATAGCTGGTTCTGCTTGAAAATCGGGGTAGTGAGGAAAGGTAGAGCACTGACACTACACCAGGGCTTGGTTTCCCAGCTGATCCCAGCTCCCCTGGTGTTCCCAGGGGCAAGCCCGAGCTTGGGTTCAAAGGATGGCTCTGAAAGCAGCACTTGTAAGATCAGGGCAGTGTTGATGAGAAGAAACTTGGCCTCAGGGTGCACCTCAAGCCGGATGGGAGCACTCCCAGCAGCCCACCTTCTCGTGTGTGGCAGCCAGCATTGTGACACCGCTGGCACCAGAGCTGGCTGCAGCAGTGTCACAGGCACCAGATCTGAGCCTTCCACCCATTCCAGGCACGAGAGCACAGCCCTGGCTGTTCCACATGTTTATGACACTGAATTGTCTTTCTGGGTTGGTCATCGTGGCTGGGAGTGTGTAAAAAGTGCCCTTTAAACACAGGCTCCTGCACGGCCTTTCCAAACCAAACGTGGGAAGGACCAGGGCTTGAGTGTTTCTGGGAACACAAACGCTTCCTCCAGTGTTTCCCAGGACAGCACTGCCTCCCTCGCCCCTCCTGCCAGCCCCTGGCTGACACACTGCCAGCCTCGCAGACTGGGGCCCTCACTCACCTCTGCTGTGTCTGGCTAAAGGCTGGGACTGGTGTTTCTCGGTGCAGATGTGCTGCACACACATTGTCCATGGCTTGCTGCAAGTGCATGCACGTGCCTCACGTGGAATCTGTGCTCACAGAGTCACGGAATCAGAGCCACGGAGTTCAGAAAAGCCCTTTAAGGTCATTGAGTCCAACCATTCCCTCAGCACCACCACGGTCACCACTAACCCATGTCCTCTGGTGCCACATCCACACATCTTCTGAACACTTCCAGGGATGGTGACTCCACCACTGCCCTAGGTGGCTGTGCCAGGGCCTGACCACCCTTTCCGTGAAGATATTTTTTCCAATATCCAACCTAAACCTTCCCTGGTGCAACTTGATGCTGTTTCCTCTTGTCCTGTCCCTGTTCCCTGGTAGCAGAGCCTGACCCCCCCGGCTGCCCCCTCCTGTCAGGGAGTTGTGCAGAGCCAGAAGGTTCCCCCTGAGCCTCCTCTTCTCCAGGCTGAGCCCCTTTCCCAGCTCCCTCAGTCCCTCCTGGTGCTCCAGCCCCTTCCCCAGCCCCATTCCCTTCTCTGGACATGCTCCAGCCCCTCCATGTCTGTCATGAGGGGCCCAGAACCGACCCCAGCACTCGAGGTGCTCACAGCCCTATGAGGCTCCTTGTAGCTGTCCAGACCTCAGTGGGGCTGAGCTGCCATCCCGAGCACCCCACAGGGAAGCACTTCTGAGAGCAGTGGGAACCTGCAGGAGGTGCAAGTGATGCTTAAAGCAAAACAGGGTACAGGAGGTCCTCCAGGGGAGCTGAGTCTGGAAAGCAGCGGGGCTGGGCTCCACAGAGCACGGCAGCCCCTGACACAGGGCTCAGGGAGCTCAGGGCTGGCTGCAGCACGGCCGTGGGAGGGTGCAGGGGCAGGGCTGGGTGTGCACAGAGCCACGGTGGAGATGAGGCTTCTCCTCACCTCCTGGCCAAGCTGTGCTGACAGGGGAGCCTCTGTCCCCCACACAACCTTCCCGGGATAAATCCCACGTGGGACCTTAACTCTTGGAGACCTGCATGCTTCATCTCCACAGAGCTTTCTGACAAGGATTTGAGAAGCAGTGCCTCTCTGTGAGGCCAAGCATTTGGGCATAAAGCCATCTGCTCACATCTGGCACATTAAGTGCTCATTTTCCTCTGACCTAAGGTCTTTTTTCACATTCTGGGTAGGAGAAATCAGTTATCACTGGAGCAAAGAGTTTGCTCTGAGGAAGCACAGGCAGGAAGACACAGGTTTCTCATCAAAACTTTTCCTATTATTTCTTGCCAGAAACCTCTTGTGCTTTTCCAGGAGCTTCTGAGGATCTGTCCAGGAGTGCCAGATCAGGTACAATCCTCTGTACCCCAATGATCAGGTTCCTGTTCTTTGAGGGACTGATGCAGAGCTGCAGCACTGCCATCAACATTTGGCCAGTTCAGGAGGTCGTGTGCGAGGGGAGAAAGCCCAGGGTCCCTGCTCCTTCTGCAGCCCTTTGTGCACTGCTCCCTCCCTGACCCTTGAGCCACCCCTCCATCCTCCCACGGGGCGTTTCCAACAGGGGCAGTGCTGGAGATAACACAGACACCTCAAAGCCACCTGCCAGTGAAATACAGAAACTTGTCAGCTTTCCCTCAGGTGGGGAGCAGCTGCTCAGGAAACAGCTCCTGGGCCTGAACACAGCTCAGCATCCAGAGCAGGGTTCCCTCAGGGCCTTTCCTGCAGGGGCAATGCCTGGCACCCACAGGGTCCCAAGGTGGTACCTTGCTTGTGAGCAGCAAAAGGATCCCCCTACAATGCCCAGGGAAACCAGGCTTTTCTCTGAGTAAGTTTCCTAGAGAAAAAAGCTGCTCATCATCGAATGCAAAAGTTTCCAGGCAACACAGAGAGGTGGTAGAATTTTTTGAATGAAAACATATTGGAGATGTTTGAGTCTGAAGTGAAGGATTTTGTTTCAATTGGGGTTTCGTTTTACTTCTGATTTTTCCAAATTCAGCCTCGGGTTAGTTTGTGCAGGTGCTGCCTGTCATTAAATATTGCATTGTCATGGCTTGGCTTTTAGTGAATGAAATGTTTTGATGTGAGCATAAAACATTTCAATCAGCCATTCAGACATTTTCAGCTAAAAAATTTATCAGATTTGGTCCCCTATAAGATATTTCTGAATTTTGCCTACATCCAAGTAGTGATGGACACAAACTGCACTAAGATTGAGCAGTGCATCTGCTCCACCCCTGCAGTTCACCTGTACTGATTTACCTGCCAGTCTCAGGACTTTTGGGGTCAGACTGTCCCCAGGGCAGCGGTGGCGATGTGGCTCTTTGTCACACGGTTTAGCTGATATGGTGGCGTTTGGTCAAAGGTGGGACTCGATGATCTTGGAGGACCTTAATGACTCCATGACTCTACACATGATTTGGTGTCACCCACCCCGAGATGTGGCTTCCAAGGGGAGAGGCAGCCTGGCCTGGTGCTCTCCCAGTAGTGCCTTGTCCCAGTTCTTCCCCATCTCAGCAGCTTTTGTCCCCACTCCTGCAGCACTTGCCCACGGTGACCATACAGCCCATCAGAGCCTTCCTCTGATTTCCTGCCAGCCACAGAACCAACAGGAGCAGCTGTGTGCTGCCAGACCCTCACAGCTGTGTGCTGCCAGCCCCCCTCAGTGTGGAAGAGCCCTGTGTGTTTGCCTGCACTTCCAGCCGACTCCAGGCCATCGAGCTCCTGCCCACCAGCCACGGGCTCTGCCATCAGCTCTCTGTGCTCTGAAGCCAATGGAGTGGGGCTGGAGACAAGGGGCACTGCCTGCAGGGATCCCTGGACAGCCCTGGGTGGGTCAGAGCTGGCAGCAGAGAGGGGGAGGGTGTGCAGGGGAAAGAAACAGGACAGAGGTGGCTGCTCTGGGCCAGATGTTCAAGGAGCTCTTGCAGAAATTAATGGTGGGCACCACAGAAAGAGCCCAGTAGGGCTTTCGGCTCTCCAGGAGAGGTGGAACTCAGTATTCAGAGAGCTTTTGTCCCTAATTCAAATACTGCCTTTCCTTAGACTTCTAACTGATACTTTTCCAGAATATGTGGGGCCAAATCCACTTTGTACAGACCTCATGCAATCAAAGGAAGGATGTGGGTGACAGGAGCCCCCAGTCTGCAGCTGGAAGCATGTCTGTGGCAGCTGTGTGCAAACCACACCCTCTTCACTCCAGCCTGCTCCTGAAAGGAGAACCAGAGCTCCCAGCAGATTCTCTGAACTGGCCATGGGTACCAGGCTGGGGGTCTGAAAGCCAGTCCCAGCCAAGGACACGCTCAGGAAGCACTCGGGTCCAGCACAGCCAGCCTGTCGCTCTCAGGTGTTTGCTCATGCAAACTCACCAAGGGCCTCTGGGAGCAACCAGAAGACAGCTTCAAATAACCTCTACTTCTGTGCTGCCCTCAACCTGTCTGGACCCACTGGCTGGTCCTGGAATCAGTGATTTAGGCACACTTGAGCCAGATGCAGCACTGAGCAATCACCCCAAATAGCCACAGATAGATTTATGCTATGTTAATTTGTCTTGTATCTTTGTCCTGTGTCTGTATAGAGAGATTCTATAAAATTCTTTACCAGCAATTTGTACATCAAAAGTACATCCTCCCACTGCATCAAACCAGCATTGTGCTCTCTGTCACACCCCTCCTCGCTCATCTCCTGCAAGCAGAGGAGCCCTGCTATCTGCAGTGTGCATTGACCCAGATCCTCACACCCTGCTCCATCTCCTGTGATCTGTCTGCTTCATCACTGTCTGCTTTTTCGGTGCACTTCAACAAGCCTTGCACTCCAGGTGGATCACTTACTGTCCCAGGAATATCTCCACAGGAATTCGTTGCTGTTCCCACCATGTGGGCTCCAAGGGTGGTTTGACCATCACACGGGTGGCACGAGGTGGGCTGTGACTGCCTTTACTCTGCACATTGATGTGCACTGCCCACAGAGGTCTTGGAGGTGTGGGCAGGACACGGAGCAGGCAGGGCAGGCTGTAGTGGACCAGCTGAGGTACTGCGGGTACCAGAACAGCTCCAGGCTGCTGGCAGGAGCCTCTGCCAGGGAGTTTCTGGCTACCTGGAACAGCTTTGTGGCTTACAGCCATCCTTGGCTCATCTTGACCTGCTGTCCTGGTTCCATCCTGAACAGGGTCAATTTTTGCAGCAGCTGGGAGGGGACATATTTCCAACACTGGTTTGGTTTCAAGGACACTTGCATGGGGAATGCTAGGGATGCACCAGTTGTATTGGTTTGCTGCTTGCTGTTTGCTGCTCGTTGTCTTGTTCAAAAGGCTTTGTCTGGGCAGCAAAGAGGGAGATGCTCCTGGGTTCACCTTTCCCTGGTAGCTGTTCCAGGTGTTAAGAGAATAATTCCTCACACAGGAGGAATTTTGTCCCCAAAAAGCCTGTTGAGTGGGGGCTTGAAATGCAGCAGGGACCTGGAGAAGGACAGGGAACAACCCCACACTCTGGACACAAGGGGATGTGAGGTTCTTTTCAGGGATCTAGTGGAGACCACTAAGTTGCCAGAAGTCAGGGTGTTGCTGGGCTGTGGCTGCTCCAAAGGACATGGTGGGAAGAAAGGACATATACTTGCCATCTCATTTTTCTTGCTTTAAAATGGTGTTCCTTGCTCTCATTCATGCCCCAATATTTCTTTTTAGTTTAGAGGTTCTTTTAGATTTGATGTGCTCACACTGATGAAAATGTTAAGGTTGACCCAGCTCATCCACTTGCCAACTCTGACTCCTATTAAGTGAGGCTAACATGTAAAAAGAGTTTTAAAGAGGCTGAGAAGTCCTGCTTGGACATTTTCTGGACAGAAAATATTTTATTTTTCAAATTACTTTTGGTTTAGAATGTCCTTTCTGGGATGATTTTTTTTAATGTCAACACTGGAGTGGGGGGGAAAAAACAACATGGTTTTTATTATTTTGATCAACCCAAACCAATTCTTTCTGGACTTCTCTTTCATGGGAATCGCCAAAAACATGAACTTTCAGAATAATAACAGAAAAGAAAAATTGTGATTCTTGCCCAACATCCAAGTCAAAGCTGGCTACTGCACTGGTTGCTCTGTCTGGAAGGTGGAAGAGGGAATGGCAGGAGGCTCCCTCAGCCTGCCCCTCGGTTTGGTGTGTGAGATTCCCCATCTCCAGCTCTGTATCTGGGCACGGAAAGCACCATGGCCAGAAGATGTCAGTGCCCATCGTGCTCCTCAGAGCTGTATCCAGCCCGACAAGCCATCTGCTCCCTGCCTCCTCACAGCACAAGTGCTTTCCCCTGGGATTGTCGTGTTCCTCGGGAGCCTGGACAGCTACAGACAGGGGACAGAGCCCAGGAAAAAAATTGCCATGAGTCTGAGAAGTGTTTGGACAACACTCTCAGGCACATGGTGGGATTGTTGGGGCTGTCCTGTGCAGGGCCAGGAGCTGACTCCATCTTTGTGGGCCCCTTCCATCTCAGGATATTTTATGATTCCGTGATTCTATGACACACTTTGCAAAATTCACAATTTTGCCAGTTTGGAAAGAGTGCCCTTGTGTTCTGATCCAAGTCTCATTTCTGCCCCAGGGCACAGCAGCTGCTGGTCCTCAGTCCTGTCTCCTCCACGTGGCTGCAGCCTCTTCTGCCAGGTCCCTGCCCTTCTGCCTGCCCTGGGCTTGCACCCCACACCTTCCTGTCTCCTCTGCTCTTCCCCTGGCAGATCCTGTGGTCCCTGGGGTGGGATGGGATCCACTGACAGCCCTGACCTGGAAGAGGGTTTCTAAAAGTGATTTCTTCTGGTTCTCACAGCAGCCATTCCCAGGGGCAGAAACGCATCACTCCCCTGCTCAGCCCCTTTCTGCTCCCGTGCTGGAGGGCACCTGGCACGGTGCAAAGCCAGGGCAGGGACGGGAGGAGATGAGGAGCAGTAGCCAGAGCGGCATCAGAGCTGTGCTTGCCAAGGGTCACTGCTGCCACTGCACAGACCTGACTTCTAAAGGCCTTCTGCTGCAGGAATGGGCTTAATCTCACCCTGGCAAACTGGCCTTGGCTGAGACTTCGTTATTGAAATATTGTGGAGATCTGGGATAGGGCCTACACATGGGGGTGATCTAAGATGACTGATCTATTTTCAAACGTGGAGAGGTGGGAGTAGAAACACGTTCTGCTCTTGCCCATTGCAGTGATATGGGATTGAAGCAGTGCTGGTGCCTCCAGATATGGTGTGATGCAAATGAGCTCTTACTGCTTTGATCTCTTTATCTTCCCTTTCTCCTTCTCTTTATGGAGACTACCTTTAGTGTAGTTTTCAACCTGCAGGCTTTCAGGAAAAATTTCAGCTGGTTCCATGGCTCCAGGTACCATTCTATCCTCAGCCCCAGCTTTGCCCCAGGCAACTCAGGCATTTTGTGGTGACCTTGGAGATTTCAAGATAAAGAGGAAAAGAGATAGTGAGAGCCTTTATGAATCACTCTAGTATAATCTGAAGTATTTCTGAAACCATCATTTATTGCCTTTGGGCTTCTTTTCTGGTGGTGTAACTGTGCATTTTTACTGGATGCAAATGAGAGTGGCCAGGAGAGAGGCAGAGACAGTGCTCAGCACCCAGTGATTTCGGGGTGTTTCATGCCTTACAAGAACAGGCCTAGTGTTGGGTCTTTCCGGGATAAGGATGGGAATTTTGGTCTGGTTTGTTCAGTTCCCCTAGAAACCAGACTGCTGGACTGGGAGGCATTAATGCTGTAATTGTGCAACTAATTAATCAAGAGGATACCAGGTCATTAGCTTCTCCTCACAAGCACAAAAAATTCTGCTCACCTGCCTGGGTGTAAGGAAGGTGTTTTTTATGGTCCAGGAAGCCACATGTTCAGCACCAAAGTGAGAGGAGCTGGGTTGAGCCTGTGCTGGGAGGAGAGCACATTAATATCCTGAACATCTTGAAAAATACGAACATATTCATCTAGCAGAGCAATTTAGGAGTTGAGAAGACAGTCACCATCTGGGATTCTTAGCAGCTTCCTGTAGGCTCAAACCAGGATGTCAGATACCTCCTTTGGGGTGACTTTGCCTCCCTACCAACAGGGAGCAAGAGGTCCATTTCCCAAAATACTGAACGTCTTGTCCAGTGACTTGGGCCATGTCTGTCATCATTTCCAGCTGTAGCCACATGCATTGGATTTCTCTGAGGTACCAGGGAAGCCAGAAGCCCATGGAGTACCCCACTGTGGGTTCCATGAAGGTCCAGGAACAACAACCTGAGCTTGCAGAAACCTTGAAGAACAAAATTCTTGAAGGCAGCTGTGCGAGCAGGAGGACACAGACTGCTGAGGGGTACCCACGGAGAGCACCTCAGGGGACTGAAGCTAAGGACCAGACTTTCTGCCCCTTTAGAGTAGACAGAGGTGGTTGGAGAATGTCTTCTCCCAGCCACAGGTAGGAGTTGCTCTTTGTGCAGGACATCTGTCCTGTGATGCCTCCCAGGAGAGCATCTCTCTGCCAGCTGTGTGCAATTTTCTATGGCCTGATGCACATCTGGCTCTGAGGTCTCTCTGCTTGGCCTCAGCCAAACCCTGTCCCTGCAGTTTCACCCTCACACCCTCCTGGCTGAGCAGCCATGGTCCTGTTGTGTTACTCCAGAGGGGCTTCAGCCCGTGTTGCTTTAGGTCTGTTGGCTTCTGCTTGCATTAATTCCCATTGCAGCGCATCCCTGGGGAAACACTTTGCTTTGTGCCTGGGAAGACACATGTCAGGAGCTGTGGGGCTCAGAGGCAGGGCTCATCTTTCCCCAGTTTTGTGGGCAGCTTTTAGATGCCTTGAGTTTGTGAGAGAGGCATCAATCCTGCTGTCCCTAGAGCAGCATCCTGGGGCTGTTGCTCGGGCCTGTCTGGGGCAATGATTGCACGATGCCCTTCGTGCAGCCCCCCTGCAGCAGCGTAAGAAGCTGCCCTTTTGGCCCAGAGCCTGCACGTCCACACAGCCCTGCAGGAGCCTTCTCTGCCTTCTCCCGGCGGGGCTGCGCGCTCCCCACGGCGACATCCACGGCTCCGTGGCTCAGAGCACAACAGCACAGCCTGCCCGAGCAGAGATAAACCCCTTTGATCTTTGAAGCTCATATCATCCCTGAGCTATGACTCTGTGGTCACCATCTCACGGCGCGGGTGGGGAGCGTGGCGGGCAGTCCCACCAGGGAACCCAGAACAGCGCCTGTGTCACCTCATTTTTTGGTGAGGAAGATCAGCTAATCAGTGAATAATCAAAGGTTGTTCATGAAAGAAGGTGACATCAAAGCAAATAATTTAAGGAACCCCTCGAGGGCCAGAGGAGTTGTAAGGTCTGAGGCTGAATCACATGAGCTCAGTTTCCATGAACTGTGTCTCAGTTTTCCTGCAGGTACAAGTTAGAAATGCTTACGATAAATGTTTAGAATTAGTTGGGGAAGGGGGGAAAGTTAAATCACACTAATTATAGCCATGATGGCTTTGGTGCAGTGCCATTTGAAAGCATAGGTATTTTCTACACCTAATGCAAGAGGCATTAAAAGACATTGCTTCTTGGGTAAGCAGGGTGATGCGAGAGCAGAGTTTCAGTTTTGGGAGTAGTAGAGAAGTTCACTCTACTGGCAGCACTCCAGACCACAGCCATGAAGGATGATTTGACAGCAAAAGAATTCCTGCTTTTATTTGGTACCTTGTAGAGAGGACAGACAGGCCAGTCACTGGGGAAGGAGGAACAGGGGAGCTCTGGGACAAGAGAGGGATGGTTTGTCCCGGAGCACCACTGCTGTGTGGTGCCATCAACTCCAAGGCAAGAATCTGGACAGTTCCTCTGCAGGTCCTACACTGCAAACCCAGGTGAAGCTGCAGCACCCCATTTCTTCTCCTACCTTTCTAATTTCTTTTAGAGTTTAAGGGACTTTGGGATTTGAATCATGTTCTTTGTGCACTTCTGTGCTGCCTGCTATGGTACAGACCTCACCTTGTAATGGTTTCTCCAGCGCAAATGACAAGAGCCGTGCACAGACACGAGTGACCCAGCACTTGTTTGGCTTCCCTGGGTGCTGGTCACTCAGAAGAGAGCCCTGGCCTGGAAAGTCAAAGTCACCAACACAGCTGAGAAAGGTCAGAGGAGCCCCTAACCCATTTAGTCCATGAATCCCTATTTCTTCTGCTGGATGCTGCAGAAAAAAATAATCCAACAAGGTTCAAATACCATGGGTTCCTTTTAAATTAACTAAATGTGGCTGAATGAAGTAATCACCCTCAAACACTTGAAGAGATAAAACAGCTCCTCTGATTGCTCTGACAGGAAGCATTTCCACCCTTGCATGTGCTGGGGATGTACATAACATAAGAAACCTTACTAAGAGGAAAAGCACGAGCTTGGGAAAACACAGCAACAAGTCAACAACATCTTTAAATGAGTAATAAGTCAAATATTTACTCCCACAACACTTAAGGCAAGAATCCTGTGCCTCAGCTTTCACACAAGCATGGACAGCCTGTGGAGAAACATCTCGTACTTTTGTGGCTAAATCACCGGGTCCAGGGCTGTGCTTGGGAAGTTTATTTCCAGCCCTTGGAGGAATTTGTTCTTCCTTCTCACCATTTGTCCTTGCACATTCCATGCTGTCCTCACACCCCGGCCAGGCCAGGAATTCCACCACACCCAGGTGGGTGTGATGTCCCCTGCTCTGGGGGAGCTGGTGGGGGGCCCTGCAGGGTGTCTCACGCTGGAGAGTTAATGGCAAAACTGAGCCCCTGGAACCTTTGCCTTGCTGTTCATTAGCTGGCAAACCACTGTCAGCATTTGCACTTTCGGGGTCCCCTTTTCAGGGCTGTCAGTGTAGATGTGCTACACTTGAGTCCTGCAGGGCTGCAAACCACCAGAGTGTTCAAACAGCCAAAACATCAGTGAGTTTTAAATAGAATGACTCTAAATATTTCCTGTGTAACAACCTTGGAAATAGGGGCTGGGTTTTTCTTCACTGCCCAAAGAGATGGTGGGAGAGAGCCCCTTGTCTGAGACCTGCCCATGGCCAGGAGCCCCAGGGCTGAAGGAGGGTGAAAGGGAGGGAAGGGGGGCTTTTAAAGAAAAGCCATGTGCTGTGGGGCTGTGAGGCTGACGAGGGAGGGGATAATGGTATCTCTCCTCTGCCTTTTGGGGGATTTCTCCAGAAACCAGTGTATTTTGGTCCTTTTAGGTATGGGTCAGGGCAGGAGGAAAGAAGTGTCCAAGGCCAGGTTGGATGGGGCTTGGAGCACCCTGGGCTAGTGGAAGGTGTCCCTGCCCATGGCAGGGGTGGAACAGGATGAGCTTTGAGGTCCTTTCCAACCCAAACCATTCTGTGATTCTAAATGATATTTGACCTCCAACATCCTCAGCTACCCACAGCCCTGCTGCTGCCTGGGACTGATGCTGGGGATCTGCACATCCCTGCAGCCACCACCCACCCAGGGCGTGGGGCAGGCACTGTCCCCGTCGTGCCCAGGGAGCTGCTGGGCACACAAAAAGCAATTCCATGAGGCTTGGAAGGTGTCTCCCGCAGCCAGCAAGGAGTATTCTCTATGCTGCCAGCAGAAGGCAACTTAAGGAACATGCCTCACAGTTTCAAGGAGATCTTGGATGTTTCAGATCTGTGTTTTCTTTCACAGTCTTTCATTTTACATTATTTTTCGTTATTTTCGCATTGTTCCACAACATGTCAAAACATCAGACAGATTCATTACAACACAAACAGGAGACACTTTGATGTAGGGAAAAAAGATGTTTTAATGGGTGCTAAGTAGCAACTGCCCTTGGGGGTTTAAAAATAAAAATAGAAGCAGCACAAAATAATATTTTAACCCTTGTGTCCCGGGATCACCAAAATACAGAATGCAGCATTGCACACAGAACAATGCTGGCAATAATTTTCCTTTTGCACTCATTCTGAAAAGAAAATTTTGAATTCTCATAGATTTTTGGCAACTTTTCTACCACTTCTTTGGAGAAGAGAAAGTTGTAAAGAAAAAAATTAACTTTGCCAGGAGTATTTTCAAAAGGGCTCACGAAAGGGCTCGCAAAGGGCTCCTGGTTTTGTCACAGGACACCTCCTCAGAGAATATGCAAAAGCAGCTCCCAGCCTTCCTGATGTGCCACCTGCCTCCACCAATGCCAAATAGAGCTGGTCAGAACACGGTGGTTTGGGGTTTTTTTGTGTAAAATGGTACAAAAAGCAGAAGCCTATACCCCCCAGGTGTTCTGCTCTTTACCAGCAAAACTCAGGCATTTTTTCACTGAGGAATACAAATGCCTTTCAGTAAATTTTTCAATAAACACATTTTTCAGTGAAGCAGTTTCCTCTCCAGAGCCCAAAGCCAGCTGAGATGCTCCAGAGCATTTGATACGCAACCTGTGGGATCTCAGGTGTTCTGAGCAGATGGAGCAGCTCAGAGAGGTCCCTCTTGTATTGCTGGGTTCTCCTGAGGATCTTTTCTCCTACATGCTTCTGTCCTTGGCACAAGCCTCCTTCCAATGCCAAGACATTCTGGGACTCACGGGGAGGACAGGGAACCTCCTTCCTTAGGCTCACAAGTCTGTGAGATTTACAGAAGGAAAGAGTAAAGTAAATTGCCTTTATTTGGTGTCTGTTTCTCCTCATTTTCCCATCACACCCATCAGCCTCTGCTGTTTGGTCTGAGCTCTGGAGGGCCGAGCTGTGCCCTGTCTGTGCACAGTGACACAGAGCAGCCCCTTCTGCCTCACACAGGACCCCCCAGCACCCCAGATGACACTGCCCAGGATTGCTTTGCTCAGTAGGGGATACACCCATCTATTCCCATTGCTTTCAACCACACCAGCTTTTAATTCAGCCTCATCTTAGTTTTAAAGGTCAATGCTCCCTTGCTCACCTGGACACAGCCTGGTCTAGGTTGGGGTAAGCAGCGTGAGTTTCTTCATGTGCAGCTGCTCGTGAGGGCAGGGCTGCAGCTATCAGGTATCAGACCTCAAGAACAGCCTGGGAGCCCAGAAACATCCTTGTTTTTTCCAAATACCAGCCTGTGTATTGAGTCACTCAGTACAGACTTAGCCACTCTGATGCCCTAAGATGAGGAGAGGTCTGCACAGGCGGCTCACGGTGGCTCTGACGTGCAAAGGGCTTCAGACTCAGCACCACCCTGGGCCCTTTGGGCACCAGCACAGCCCCCTCCAGCAGGGTCTATCGGACCCTGAGCAGGGGAGATGAGCCTTTAGCTGGAGATGGCACAGAGTGAGACAAACACAATCAGCCACGTTACTTCCACCTCCCAACCTCAGTTTGCCACCCACAGAGCCAGCCTCTGCCACTCAGCCCTGGTGTGGTTCTCTAGTTTGCACAGTGTAGAGAAAGCCAGTCTAAGGGGATGTACCCCTTCTCCCATGGGTTGCTGTCTCCTCAAAAGCAGCTGTCTGTCCACACACTGGAAGAGCTCCCTGTGGGGGCTGGCACGACCATGGTGACAGAGAGATGCTCCTGTGCCCAAGGACACACTGTCCTATTCCAGTGTCACGGGGCTTCCTGTTCACTCTCCAAAAACTGTGAGACAGCAATACTGCTTGTGCTGTTGGGAAATGTCCTAACTTGCTTCATAACTTGGAGAAGCTCAGGCAGACCACCCTGAAGGAGCCAGCTCTCTCTGGCTACTCCTCTCCATCCCTCTGCAGGCAGAGCCTGGGCTGTGATCGAATGTTAAAGCTGAGATGCTGTTTGCAGAGAGGGGACAGAGCCTGGCACTGAGGTTTATTCTGTGCAAAGCACTGCATGACTGATCAGCAACCTCTGTCTTTCCTTCCTGCCAGGGACCTGAGCATGAACAACATCAGCCAGCTGCAGCCCAGCGCGCTCCGGCACCTGCGCTTCCTGGAGGAGCTGTGAGTACGGGGCAGGGAGTGGTCGGGGGGCTGGGGGACACTGCAGAGGGTCCTGTAGCACTGCTCACAGCCCCCAGAGCTGTCACTGCAGCTGCAGGCTCAGCTGGGAGCAGGCTGCACGCCGGGACAGGGCTCATCTGCTGCTCTGGCTTAGGGGTTTCACGGGGTTGTCACCTTCAGGCTGAGATGATGCATGTGCCAAAAGCCAAAATAAAAGAGGACCTAATCTCTCCTGTTCAAAAATCAGCACTGTACCCTGGAGCAGAGCCAGCAGAGAGCTTCATTCACCCCTCTGCAGACAGAGTGCCCCTCACAGCCTCCTGCAGCCCAGGGACACATGGACCCCTGGGCGCTTTGCAGTTCGGATGGAAGCGGCCCTGGAAAACTGAAGTGCAAAAAGGTTTCCCCAGAGGCTGAGGTGTCCCACCACACACCAGTGTGCACTGAGGTCTGAGCAGACACACTCAGACACAGCAGCAATCCCAGTCCTGGGGATCAGCATGTGGCTGTGTGTCAGTGAAGGAGTGGCCGCACTTCTGAAAGTGTGAAAATTAACCAGCAGCACAAGAAACCACTGGAATCCTTTGTGAGCCCCAAAAATGGGAGCCCAGGGGGCAGAATGCTGAGGTTGACCATTTCTGCATGAGTAAATTGCACCTGTATGGTCTTACTCCACTTGACCATGAGAAATACCTCCAGGTGTTATTCTCATGCTGTTGGTACTTTCAACACAACAGCTTCTGTTGGAAAACACAGTTTCTTCAAAACACTGTTATTGCATTGCATGAAATGCTAATATTAATGCTGCATTTGATGTGTGTTGTGAACTTACTGTGTATATAACAGTTACTGCAACTTAACCTGCCTAAATGAAACACTTTCACTTCTCTGAGTCAGATCCTGCTGCCACCACAAGGCACAACACTGGCATTTCAAAAATGGTATTTTCCAAAATGTCAGAATCACAGACATCACCCTCACACCCTGTGAGGGTGGGGAGGCCCTGGCACAGGGTGCCCAGAGAAGCTGTGGCTGCCCCATCCCTGGAAGTGCCCAAGGCCAGGCTGGACAGGGCTTGGAGCCACCTGGGCTGGTGGAAGGTGCCCCTGCCCATGGCAGGAGGGTGGAACTGGATGGGCTTTAAGGTCCCTCCACATCATTGCATGATTCTATGGTTTTATATTGTAGGTTTTTTACTTCAAATGGTCTTGTAACTGATCTTCATCTGTCTGTATTTTAAATTCATCAGAGCTGTAGGGACCCCAGCCACCCAAGCCCCCCTCCCCAGCAGGCACTTACAGGCTGAGAAGGAGGCATTTTTGATCCTGTTTTGGCTTTGGAGCCAGAGTTGCCCACAGGAGGTGGGTTCTTCACCACTTTGCATCCATCTTGCAGCCTTTCTCTTTTCATTTTATCGACATCCATGTCCAAGTGTGGACCCCCACCACCTTCACTAGGGGCAGTGAGGCTTTTCTCACACACAGACTCTGCTGTGTACAATTAGCAGTTGTCTTGCTGCAAGCAACCGTGTCCTGATTACGTCATGTACAAACAGAGCAGCCTCCACCAGCAATGAATAAATATTCATAGGTTCCAAAAGAGCCAGCTTCCCACAGCCAAAAATAATTATGAATGAAACAGGCGAAGGGGAAAAATTTAAAGAGGAAAATCTGAAAAAATAATTGGAAGTTGTTAGATAACATTTTACTAGAGGTTCAGTGTGCCACAAGTCCTCCTTTGGAAAGGACTAACATCATAGTGAGGGGAAGAAATGCAAACTGCAGCATCAAATATCTGTGCATAGCGAAGTGCCTGCTTGAATTTGGTAGCAGTAGGATAGTAATCCTATTTATGGAAATCAAGTAATTTATATGAAATCAAGCAAGGACGGATTTTATATGTTATGGGGAATTAAAAGTGATTCTTTCAACAACAACAGCTAGACAGGGACAGTTTGTGCAGCATTCATGGGGCTGTCATTGACCAGTAATGCAACTTGCCTGGCATTTCCCCTGCTCTTTTCATTTATATCTTCACCAAATTTTCATCCCACAACATTACATCAGGACCATGACATTCAGGCTGGGATCACCCTCTGTGCCAGGACACGCATAAGAATCAAGCAAACAAATCCTGCTTGTTTAGACATCCTCAAGGGAAGTTTGTTCAGGTTTCACAGCTCAGATCTCTGCTGATTTCATCGACCTGGGACCCATTCCCAATGTCTGCCAGGGTGACACGTAGCACACGAGACCAGGCCCTTTGTCTTCATCCCCATGGCAGAACTGCCCGTGCTGGGACATGCCAAGTGAGTGAAGAGCAGAAACCCCTGCTGAGCTGTGAGGGACAATCCAGGTATCCCAAATCCAGGTATCCCAGTGTTAGTGTCTCCTGGGGAGGAGGAAGACCTGCCTGCCTGCCCCCCTGCCTGTCCTCCTCCAGGCAGGGCAGTACTGGCAATGGAGAGGACTCTGCTGCAGCTCATCCTTGCTGCAAGTGCCTGTCTTCTGTTAGATGGAAACCTTCAGCAGCTCTCATCCCCAGGGATTCTGGGTGGCATTATGGCCCCAGTCTGCCTTCTACACAGAGCCACAAAGCCACAGAATATCCTGAGTTGGAAGGGACCCGCAAGGGTCATCGAGTCCAGCTCCCAGCCCTGCACAGCACCATCCCCAAGAGTCACACCTTGGTCCCAAGGGTGTTGTCCAAATGCTTTTTGAACTCTGTCAGGCTTGGGGCCATGACCAATTTCCTCCCCTGACACGATATCAGGCCAGTCCCTTGGGTCCTGTCACTGGTCACAGAGAGATCAGTGCCTGCCACTCGTCTTCCTCTCCAGGGGCTGAACACAACAAGTGCCCTCAGCTGCTCCTCACACGGCTTTCCCTCCAGGCCCTTCACCACCGTCATTGCCCTCCTTTGGATGCTCTCTAATACTTTAATATCTACCCTCTTATGTTCCCTATTATGTGCCTGATAAACCAGGTGAGTAACAGGCTGGAGCAACTGAAGGCAAAATTTACAAAATTCAGTTCAAGGTGAACCAAAACTGATGTTCTGGGGCTTTGGTCAACCCCAAAAATTTCTTTTAACCTGAGAGAGAAAAAATAGTTTCATCTTCAGGTTACTTCTTAACATTTACTCTTTTACTTTGGGTAAAGCCCTAAAAGAAAATGGTATTTCAAATTATATTTGCTTTATTGCCAAGATGCCTTAGGTGCTTGAACCTTATGAAAAGAATCAGAGGTTCCTCAGCAAAAAATTTGCCAATTTCAACCCAGATTCTCAAATCTCCTTTTCAAGAGCCTATGGAAACTTATATTTTAAGGATACTTTGATCTAATGTTCAGAAACATCCCAGGAACTCTTGATACCCCTGGTCCTTGATCCAGAACCCTTATCTTCTTCAACAGTCAGAGAAAGCCCAGGTTCCTCTTGCTCCTCCTCACGGTTCTCCCCTCCTGCTCTTGCCCATGATTCTCTGATTCTACCTTCTCTCTCATTAGATTTAGCCCCAGTAGCCCGGGGTCCCGTGGAGGAGAGCTGGTGTTTCACACCTTCCACGATTCCTCCTCTTTCTGTTCCTCTATTTTAGCATCCTCTCAGGCTCCTCATGAAAGTGGAGTTTCACAGAAGTCAGAGATCAGCTGGGCTCAGGGCTGAGCTTGTGCGTGGAGCTGGGGTTCAGCCGAGGAAAAGGAAAAATGGGAAGGGGGAAGACAGCTGCAGAAATGGGTGGATGAAGCACACGTGTCCCATGGACAACAAGGACAGATATGCCTGGTTTCACTGCTGTGGAGCCCTGCAAATCCAGGCTGCTGCGTCCACTTGAGCCCCGAGGACATTAGTCCTCTGCACACACCCACACCGGGTGGAGGCCTGTGAATGAAAAACGAGAGCAGGGTGGCGCGAGAGGGTCCTGAGGACAGCAGAGCAATCACCCAAGCCACCCCGACACCCAGCCAGGCTGTGTCCCACAGGGCATTTCCACATTGGCTCATCCCTGCTCTGGACACCAAACGTGTCCCTCAAGGGGATCGGGGGGATGCTGTGGTTGGGGCACAGATGAGGGCACAGGGGCTGCTCCTGCTCACTCCCTGTGTGGTCTGGGTAAAGTTATTTTCCCTGCCAGTGCCTCACCTGTCCAGCAACGAGAGCGGGCCCTCAGGTGTGCCCTGTTAGCCGCTTGTTTTTACTGTGAGCTGCTCAGGAAGGTGCTGGGAGTGCAATTAGTTCTCATGCTCAGGGGATGCCCAGAGACCAGATTCTCCAGATTCAGCTGCCTTTGAAGAGGCAGTGGGAGAGGGGCCCTCAGTGGCCGTGCACCAGTGTGTGCCCCCTCTGGCCCCCTCCACCTCCAGAGACAGGAGAGCCTGAGTGAGCAGGCACTCTCACTCACTTCGACGGGCACAGGCTTTCCCTCCAAAGAAAAGCTGCAGAGAGAGAGGTGTTCAGAGCTGGGCCTCACACAGGCAGGGAGCAGCCCAGAGTTAAGTATGTCTCCTCTTTGTTTCTTTCCTTTTTTTCCTTCTTCTTTTCTTTCTCTCTTTTTGGCAGCAGGAAGATTGTTTAAAGTTGCTAATAAATTCCAGTTAATGAAGCCTGAAAAGCCAGAGTTGGGAGCCAAGAGAAACAAGAGCAATCAGTACAGAAGGAATAGAAAGAGATCTTGAAAGCCGGCCTGGGAATAATAACATGTTGAAATGTGTTCGCCGGCAAGGGCTTTGTTACCGCGCTTTGAATCCAAGCACAAGCGCTCGGTGCCAAGAGGAGAAACTGCAGCCAAAGGCAGGTGTTCATTGCCATTCACCTCTTGCTTCAGGGCACAGCGGCAAGATCAGACCCCTTCCCAGCCACTGGCTCTTTCACCTGCCTCTTGTCGGGCCCCGCGGGCAGAGGGACTCACCGTCACGGGGAGTGCCGTCGAGGCAGCACGGCAGGCTCAGGACCACACGCTCAGGACCCGCTGTGGCCTTCTCTGCCAGGCTGGGGCACCAAGAAGCAGCACAAAAGCAAAATGAAATTAAATGCAGGCTGGGGGTGTGAATGCAGAAGGCCTCTCCTCCTCCCTTGCACCTGTGAGGGACCCCCCTTCTCACCCCTCTTCCCATGCAGGTCCAGAGAGCAGGGGAGCCACCACAGCTCACGGGGCACCAGCGCTGCTCCTGGGTGCCCTTGCCTGCTGTTAGAGCACCCCCACCCCCCACACCAACTCCCAGGCATCTGGAACATCCACTTTTGGGGGGGTTGTCCAGCAGAGGGTCTCACTCCAAGGCACTGCCACTCTCGTAGGAGGCAGCACTGCAGTGACTCCTTTGGGAGCGACAGCTCTTCCGTGGAAGGGGTGCTGGCATTTCTGGGCAGTGCTCACATGTGCTGGCACTGTGGTGAGAAGCTGTTTCTGGAGCAGTGCAATAACACGTCTGGAGAAGGGGACTCCTGAGACAGCAGCTTTGGTGGGTTTCCATGACACAGCAGGCTGGAGAGGTCTCTTATGGAGACATAAACGCTTGTAGGGCCATGACCTTGCTTTGCCGTGCTGGCATTTGGAGGCAGAATCACTGCTCCCTTGGCTGTCACCTTGCCTGGCACAGCCTCTGTTTCCAGGTGGCCGTAGCTAAAGAGCTGCAGCTCTGAAATCTTGGCCTCTGTGGTTCCCCCAGGATTCTGCACAGCTCCTGTGCAGAGAAGGCACCAGGGCACGACTCGTTGGCAACAAGGAGACTAGCTCTGGTTCATCCAGGATTTTCTGTCCCCCTGGCTGGCACCAGTCCTTGGCAGAGGATGGTGCTGCTGATCAGTTCAAAGGGTAAGCAAAAGCACAGAGAGAGGTAAAGGATAAGTCCTCTGATGAAGCCGTCCAAAGGTCATCCCTGTGCATGGCGTGAGGACTGTCCTCAGCACTGGCTAAGGTGCAGGTGAGGACAGGAGAGAAGGGCTTCTAAGGGGTTGTCTATCATGAACATCGACCAATAAGGCCAAGCTACTGCAGCTGCCCAAATCAAATTCAAAATGTTTTGAAAATTTAGATATTTCCATTCCATTTCTACTCCATTTAGACCCGGGAGAGTGTTCAGCAGCTGAAAAATCCTTTCTAGTTGGGATAGCTGGCCCCAATTTTCCTGAAAACTGCTTTCCGTATGACTAACTGTGTTCTGGGGTACCCCAAGTGGGGCACCAAAAGTAGAGTCAAAAGTCAAAACTACTTTGAAGGTTTAGAGGGAACAAACTGAAAACCTTTGCAGTTTGTAATATAAAGAGATGGAGTGAAGGTGTTCAGTGTCCTGTTCATTAAGGAGCTGTGTCTTACTAATATTACTTGGCAAATGAATCCAAACTGGCTTGCATATGAACATTCATGTGGGTTGAAAACTGGCTTGAGGACCATAAACAAAAGAACAAATGCGATCAATCTATCGAGTTGGAACAGGCATTCGAGGGGGGTACAGCGAGCAGAGCTAGAAACAGGCACAGTCTTCTCCTCAGGGATGGAGTGAGACAGCAAAGACCACATTAGAGGCATCTTCAGGAGATCCCAGACTAGGACCAGCTGCAGATTCCTGTGTGAGAAGGAAGAGTCCAGGCCTGGCCCTTTTCTCAAGTCTACCATGTTTTCACTTGTTGACTTAATTGGCTTCATTCCTCTTTTGCACCAGCATGAGAACAAAGTCGGGCATGACACGGGGCCTGTGGCCCCTGTGTGCCCAGGGGAAGGCCCAGGCTTGGCGTGGTGACACTGTTTAGGCAAGAGCATGGAGTGTCTGGGCACTCTGCCTTGAGAGTGTGAGCGCTTGAGAAACCAACCCGAGCAGGAGATCAAAGGGGCGGCCGACACGCTCAATAAAAGCCTGGCAAGGGGAAAATTTCACTGGGATATGGACACACATGTTTGTCCTGTCCTGCCAATGGGCAACGTTCCTGCCTCCTAATGTGAGTGATAAGAGCATCACCGAGCTGCCTGAGCACCTGACATGAGCGATCTTGCCCAGCACAGCCTTTGGGCATGCCATGGAAGTTGTAGCATGACCAAGAAGCCCAAGATACAGGAGGGTTGAGCCTGTGGTAACTGAACAGCAGCAACCATAAGGTGGTAAACCATGAGTTTGTTCCAACTTGGAGTGTATTGGGAATGCAGATCAAAGCCTGGAGGAATGTTCCCAGAAATCATGGGAGTGGTGGAAGGGGCGGGGGGGGCAGAATCTAAAATCCACCATGAGCTTTCTGAAGCAAGCCAGCCATACCCAGCTGCCACCCTCCCCTTCTACCTGCCCCTTCTCTCCTTCTTCTCTCAGCCACTTTGAATCCAGAGCTTTCTCTTTCTCCCAACGCTGTGTCACGGTGTAAACTTCAGCACAGCAGGACATACCACCGAATCAAGTCTATCCTAAAAAGAGCCCTGAGCAGGCCTAGAGCTGAGCTCATGTGCTGTGGACCAGAAATTCAGCCCTGCAAGAACAGCTCCTCTTCCCTGTGCTTAGGGCAAAGGCAGTGCCTCTCTGTCCTTCTTGGTGGGGTTCTTTGCTCAAGTCTCCTCCACAGAAGGAGTAAATTAAGAGCTGTCTCAGGGGATGTCACACTGGCAGCATCACTGCAAATGTTATTGTTCCATTTTAAATAGAAAGGAAGGAACCATTTCACTGCATTTCCTGTGGGATCTGAATTCTGCAGATATATTCAATGGGTGCCTGTCTGCCAAGCAGGGGAATTTCTGGAGAGTTTGAGTGAGAGGGACAGGGGGAACCAAGCACTTGGAAGATTGCCAAGTGACCATGGACAGAGGAAGGGTCACACACAGGAAGGCTTTTATGTCTTGGGTCTCTTAGTGAAGTGGCACAGGAGTTAATGGCATGAAAGCAAAGGATGGGCAGGAAGATGCTCCCAGAACTGGAGCCCCTCTGCTCTGGAGCCAGGCTGGAGAAGCTGGGGGTGTTCAGCCTGGAGAAGGCTCCAGGGAAACTTTAGAGCCCCTCTCAGTGCCTAAAGGGGCTCCAAGGGAGATGGAGAAGGACTTTGGACAAGGGCCTGGAGGGACAGAACAAGGGGAATGGCTTTCCATGCCAGAGGGCAGGGTTAGATGGGATATTGGGAAGGAATTCTTCCCTGTGAGGGTGGGGAGGTCCTGGCACAGATTGCCCAGAGAAGCTGTGGCTGCCCCATCCCTGGAAGTGTCCAAGGCCAGGTTGGATGGGGCTTGGAGCAAGCTGGGATGGTGGGAGGTGTCCCTGCCCACAGCAGGGGGTGGAACAAGATGAGCTTTAAGGTCCTTCCAGCTGAAACTCTTCTGTGGTTCTATGATATCTTTTCCAAGACCACCCTTCCTGCTTGCCAGGACACCCCAAAAGACTTCCCATTCCTGATCTGCTCTCGGACAGATGGGACAGCCGTGCTCCTTTGCCTGGAGCACCTGGCTACCACTCCCAGCATCACGCAGCACCTGTCCTGGGAGGTCCAGCAAACCTCCAAACCCCACACCTCCAGACCCTGTGTGCATGTCCCAGCTACGCACCCCTCTAGGAAAGTGAAAACTCAGCCTCTGTGCACAAACACAGACGTGTCCCACCTCCCAGTCCCTGCACAGAAGTGAACAGAGCCCATCTTGTACCCCAGTGACACTGTCAACTGCCTGGGGAGGTGACTTCAGAGAAGTGGTTGTGGTTGGTGCCTCCCTTTGTGCCTGCTCCTGGCTTGGCACGGACCTCTAATTTCGGGGAGAGGAGCTGGGCTGCCTTGGTGGCAGGGAGGAGGTAAAGGTGGGGAGAGAAGGGCCAGAGGCCAGAGGTGAGCCAGGGACAAGGCACAGCCTCAGTGCAGCACGGCCAAGGACGGAAACAGCAGCAACGTGAGGCACGGTGCCTTCTCTGGGGCTGGGGGATGCTTGGGACCTCTCAATTCACCTGAGACAGGACCCAGTGAAGCCAGGGCATCTGCCACGGAGTGATTTTCCCCCTTACATTCTGTGTCACCCACAGTGCTGAGATGCCACGAGCTGGCTCTGCTCGTGTCCCGCCAGCACCTGGGGCTCCCCACCACCCTGCTCTGAGGCCAGCAGCGCCAGCCTGGGCTCCACTGAAGCTTCACATTCCTCTCCTGCTAATCCTGGAGGTCCCAGAGCCATGTAGGGACGTGGCAAACACTCAAACGCACCAGGGAAGTGAACAGAGAGGCGCGGAGCTGCCAGGAAAGAAGCCGAGGGGCACATGTAGCCGGGAGTTGGTGTGAGCTGCTGGCAGTGGAGGCTGGGGCAGCCCGGAGCCCCGGGGAGGTGAGGACAGACAGAGGCAGGCAGGACGGATGCAGGGAGCAGGCTGAGGATGCCGTGCAGGAGCACCTCCCCTCCAGGCAAGCGCTGCAGCCTCCAGGACAACACTCCCTCCCATGTGGAAATCGGCAATCAAAAGGAGCAATTACCCCAAATCACAGCCCCCAAGTGACAAATAGCCCAGCCTGCCAGGCAGATCATGTGCTCGAGAGGCAGGTTACAACCTGCTCACACACATTAAAGAGACGACCCTGTGCTGTTTATGCTGTCAGAGGCCTAATTATGGGAGCAATTTTCTCTGGATTCCCGAGGGGAGAGACAGCGGGAGCGCGCTCGGGCACCCACCCACGGCTGCGCTGCCACGGGTGAGCTGGAACAGCTCGGTCCCCTCCGTGACCTCTGCAGAGCCCTGCTTCCCAGGCACTCTGCTTCCAGCCCTGCTCAGCCTCCACACCTCCCTCCTTCCCAGACAAAGTGCCTGAAAAGAAACAAGCGCTGTCAAAGTGTAATGAATGCCTTTGCCAGGGTCTGTGCCCAACCTCCCTGGACTTTCTGCGAGAGTGAAGATGAGCCCGCTCACAAATGGTGTTCACTATCTCTGTTTTGGAGATGCAATATTCCACTCCAAGTCAAGTAGACAAGTTTCTTGCCCAAATTCAGTAGCAATTTAGGGTCTTGACCAGGTTGTTGAACCTGTCTTTATGATTTCTGGCTGATGGGTGCTGGGACTTGGTCCATGTTTGTCCTCGTGGGTGAAACAGGAGGAGAAGGAGAAAATTCACCTCTGCTCTAAGTCAAGCTTAGACTCAGGACTCCTGGACTTCATTCATGGTTCCACCACATGCCCTCACCATAGTCCTGATGATAACAGTGAAGCAGTTCCTAATGTCAGTGAAAAATTCAAATACCTTTTATTTCCCCAGCCTGCTCTGGGCCTTGTTAAAATTTGAGTTCTAAGATCAGGTGATGCTGTACAACTGCAAATCCCATGGGTTTCCTGTAATAAATTCTTTCAGTAAGTTCTGAATGTTGTCCCTGCTCTTTGCTCTGTGTCCCAGATATGTCCCATTTTCCATTGTGATGCTGCTCCTCACTTCGTCTTCCTCTCCCATCCCTTCACCCTCATTCATCAGCCAGGATTTGGGGACAGTCCTCCCAGAGCCATACATGAGCAGAAATAGCTCTCCCTGCTCCACTCTCTCTGCCAGGGCCTGGCGTAGGGCAGGGTCTGCGGGCTGGTCACTGCCTCTGCTGTAATTTCTGTGGTGTGGGGACCTCCGTGTCCATCCAGGAGATGGCTTTGAGCCATGAGCAGTCTCTGGGTGCTGAAAATGCTGGATTCAGGTCTGGCAGGAGTTGTGATTTCCTTTGCAAGGGGGTGATGTGCAGAGGCTGCCCGAGCTCAGGAGTGTGGCTCAGCTCGCAGGTGCTGCAGCCTCCTCTCCAGGGGACAGTGGCAGTGTGGACGAGTTAAGCCTCTGCAGACAAGGGACTGTCATCACGAGGATGTTGACACATGACTGGCTCCTCTTCTCACTGCAGACGCCTCTCTGGAAACCAGATCTCCAGGATCCCAGGGGAAGCTTTCTCTGGCCTCTACAGCCTGAAGATTCTGTAAGTAACTCGCTCCTCCCCGCAGAGCAATCCCTGTCCCTGCCTCTCCCCAGCCCCTGGCACTGGCCACGAGCAGGGACTTGCAGCCATCCCGAGGGGCTGCAAAGCTACCAGGAGGTGTGGGGTCAGATGTTAAAGCCACACTGGCAGACCTGCCCAGTGGTGGCTGGGGAGCTGTGTCCCACCCCCCAGACTGTGAGCAGGTCCCCCCAGGGCACGGCGTGACAATGTGCCCCAGGAGAATCTGCAGAGGTTCACATTTTGCATAAAACTCACCAAATGCCCTAAACTGATGTCCCCCAGTTGTGGTGTCCAGACCCCAAACTGGCCCCCATCTGCTCCACTGCCATGTTGGGACTGGGATGGAGCAACTCAAAGGCCCAGGTACTGCATTCTGGCAGGTGCTGGGGAAAGGGCCTGTGCTCTGCCCAGCTCAGCTTGTCCTCACCTCAAACCTCTTCATGGCCCAGGAGGCCTCTGCAAGGCTCTGGAGCGACCCGGGAAGGGTGGGATCCTTGGACAGTCTGACCTCAGGGATCCCAGCCTGCCCCCGGGGGCGATGGAGGCAGCTGGATCCAGGAGCACTGCAGCCATCAGGCCGTGCCTAGGACCTGCTAACCCTGCTTAGCAAAGGTCACCGCAGGCAGGCCACCCACCCCTGCTGTCCAGTGGGGACGGTCTAAGTGACAAAGTTCCTCTGGGAACTTTGGAAACCATGCTCAGCTGAGCTGGCTCTGCTGTGGCACCTGCAGTCACACCTTCCTACGGTGCCTCACTGCTCGTGGAGCCACACTGCTTTTTGTGTCCATGTGACAGTCCACAGGGTCTGTGCACGGTGTTGAGGTGGGAGTCCCTTTCTCCCTCAGGAACCATCTTAAAAATCTTCTGCAATAAACATTTCATCCCCAAGGGGATGTTTTGAACTCAGCCACAATGTGAAATTGTTGTAGCTGGTCCAGTTTATGCAGAGCGAGCAGGTACAAACCTGCTCCCAGGATTAGAGAGTATAAGGCTGTTTACTACGTCTTCTGAAGATGTAAAGTATGAATCCTGCCCTAAATCTCAGGGCTTAGAGATTTATCCATCCCCTGCATTAGGCAACAAATCAAAGGAACTGAGGAAAAACCGCAGCTCTCCCACCCAATTTCAACAAGAGGAGCCTTCTACTCTGGGGACGCGGGAGCTTTTAAAGGTGCTTTTGATCAATTCTATTTGTGTCAGGCCCAGGTAAGGACTAATGCAGCGTTACCGGGGCGATGCCTCCCTTCCGGAGCCCGCAGCTCCAGCGGCTGCAGTGGGAAGGGCAGGGTGTGCTCTGCCCGCCCGCCCCAGGCTCGCTGACACCCGGCCACGGGCAGGGACACGCTCACCAGTGACCCCAGAGTAAGGAGAGGCTTGGAGGGTCAGGGCATTTCCATCTGGGAAGTTGTTGCGTCGGGAAGCTTGCTCCAGGCTGTCTCGTGAGAGCCAGCACGGTGTCCTCATGCTGCAGGACGAGCTGCTTTGCTCTGATCCAGGCTGTGCCCGGTGACACGCGGTGGCACTGGGCTGTCATGTCCCTCTGGCTGCAGCCCTGCCTGAAACCAAACCATGTGCCTGCTTATGGACATGGTTTGATGGTGGAGCTGGCAGTGTTAGGTTAGTGATGGGAGTCAATGATCTCAGAGGGCTTTTCCAATCTCAATGATCCTGTTGCTCTCTGGCACTTACCCTGACCCCCCAACCTTTCCCGTGGGGGTACGTGGAGCACTAGCCCAGCCACAATGTCAGGGAGGAAGGTGGATGCTCACAGTGACTGGTGCAGCCAGGCCCTGCCATGGACCTCTTATTTAACAAAGTTCCTGCTTCCTAAAAGCAGGGGCACCACCAGACCCCGTGTCACTGGGGGCATTTCACTTTGCAAAGACTCCGATGGTTCTCCTGGCCTGTCTGCAGGGGTGTGTTGTGCTGCCGTGTACTCTCACTATAGGAGATGCTCTAATTACTTTCTGTAGTGTTTCTGTGGGCTCCCCTGGAGTGAGGTGTTTGGGGGAATGCAGTGGCAGGTCCCTGCACCCTCCAGGAAAAGCAGCCATTCACCCCCACCTTTTCCTCTGTCACTGGGGGAGCGAGGGCAGCAGCGAGGGACATGGTGGCGGTAGGCTGGTTCTGGGAATTGCTGAAACAGGTCTACAGATGTTGCCAGGACAGCTCTTAGGAGCACTGAGATAATCACATTGGAAGGGCTCTTGGTAAGGGGTGGGGGGGGACTCTCACTCACTTCTCTACTAAGAAAAGACTGAGGAAAACCACAAGGTACTGAAGAAGGCAGGTGAAGGCCACCATGTGTTTCCTTCAGGTTGTGATTAAGGTCCCTCAGTCACTGCAGCAGTGACCCCCCTGGTTGGGGCTGGTGGCTCTGCAACAGCTCAGCAGGATCTGCTCCATCTCTCCAGGAATCAGAGGGAGCAAGTGTATTCCCTCAGAGTCTGGCTGTGGCCAGGGGTGGAGAGCTGAGCCTGGAGAGAGACTATGGGGCTGGCTCACCCTGACCCTTGGGCCCTGGGAGTGACCAAAACCCCTCTCCCTCTTCCCAAGCCACATCTCAGTTCCCTCTTCCCTTTGCTGCATTTCTCTGTACCCCATCCAAGCCTGCTGAGGGCCAGAACTCACTGCTGGGCTGGCTCCACCAGGATCTCCCTGTATCCTGGAACTCTGAGACTGAGAAGATAAATTTCAACCCAAAAGACTGGGAGGAATTTGGGGCTACTGGGGAAGTGCAGTGATTTTTGGATACTGTTGTTATGGTCACTGTGGGTACTGCAGAGGTAAGGGTGCAACCAGCTGTGCACTGGTGTAAACTGGTGTGCCTTGTGCAAGACACAGAAGTAACTGGGTTAACTGGGGAGCACCAGCCTGGCCCCAGTTCTGTCCGTGTCCTGTGGGCTGCTGTGCAACTGCACTGGGGGAGGACAGCATTTCGTGGGACTTGAGGTGCTCACTACACTGCTCCCCATCCAGAACAAATCCTTGCTCCCTCAGGGCCAGTGTAACCATTCCTGCAGCCATGTGCTTTTCTTTGCAATTTAATCTCCACCAAAACCACACAGATAGTGAAGAGAGTATCTGGAGAGGGGACTCTGAAGACCCCATGAGACAGGAAACATCAGAGAGATGCTGAGATGTCAGGTATTAAAAGAAAGGAGCATGGAGGAAAGTCCTGTCTCCTCACTTTGGGCAGAGGCAAAGCACTGAGTTTGTACTTAACCATGCTGGGTCTGCTGAAAATCAAAGCAGAAGAGGAGTCAGAGAGGGCAATTCACCCTTCAGGCTTTACACTGAACTTCGCTGGGGGTGTTGGCCAGAGAAGGGCTGCTGCTGGGCTGGGACCCACCTGCACTGAGACACCAGCTGTGACAAGCTTTGGCCAGGCCACACTGTCCCACCTGGCACCTGCCCTGCGGGACACGGGGCAGCAGCACAGCAGCCAGAGGGCAGAAGGATGAGGAAATGCCAAATCCTCACCTGTGGGGAACCTTGAACAGAAATTCCAAGGGTGCTGGAAGAGTGGGGTTGATGTGGCTCCCTTGCCCTCCTCCTGCAGCTCCTGTGCACAGCTGCTCCCTGGGCAGCACAGGGGGCCCCAGGGCTCCCGGTGCCCACCAGAGGCACTCCGAGCCTCTGGCGCTCTCACAATCACAGGTTCCTGCCCCCTCAGCTCCTCCAGTGCACCCCACTCACACCACCCTGCCGCTCTCATTTCCCTCTGCCCCTTCCTGGGGGATCTTCTCCCCTCCTGCTCGCCGTGGGCACGGGTCAAGTGCAGGCACCACCGAGCACCAGGAGCTGCCTCGCTGCTGCACCCAGAGCCCGTTCCCATGGGGGACATGCTGCAAGGCTGCTGGCACCCCTCTCACATGAGTGTCACCCACGCAGGACACGTGGCTGGTGTGGATGTGCCCTGGCAGGTCCGTAATCCCGGAGCGTGCTTCTCCTTCCGCGCTGCGCAAGGGGCCCGGCAGCCCCAGGGATGGATCTCGGGGCTGTTCTCTGCAGCCCTCTGGGATGGGAAACCTCATCCAGGTGGGCAAGTGTCCCACAAGGAGCAGCACAACCTCTGGGGCTCCTGGTGCTGCACATGGATTTGTGTCTGCAGCCAAGGTGTGCTGGGGAGATAAAACACTGGCTCCTGCAGCCCAGTGAGAAGAGTCAGGGGTCTGGTGGTGACCTAAAGGAATAATGGGTCAGCTGAGGTCCCTTAACCTCGAGGAGAGGGGAATGAGGATGGACACAAACCTTCAGGGAAGGCTGCTGCTGCAATAAATAAGGAAATACATACTCTCCTGATATGAAGACAAGGAATAGCAGTTTCTGCAGCAGACGGCAACAGAGATATTGAGGACACGTTGTGTTTATAGATGTGGATGCTCTGTCACAGGTTGGCTGAGGTTTGACAGGTGACAGGCGTGGCTGTAGTTGGGAATGGCTGCCCCAAACGTGACCAGCTGAAACCTGGGGGTGTTCAGGAGCTGACCCACAGCAGGATCAGAGATCTTACCTCTGGTGGCAGGGCTGTCCCCTGAGGAGACAGGCTGCTATCTGGGATGGAAACAATTTTCCTAGTTTAATTTTAGTGTGCTAGAGCCCTCGGGCTAATTGCAATCATGTGCAGGTCCACAAGTAAACTCTCACATGCTTCTTGGGCTGTCAAGGGGCCTGGTGCTTTCCCAGTCATTCCAGAGAAATAGTTTATGTTTTAAAAAGGATGGGAAACACCCTGGGAATTCCTCCACAAACCCGCCTGTGCAGATGGTCCTCTCCCTGCCCTCGGAGTGAATCCCAGAACTGGAACCTGGACCAGATTCTTGGCTCTGCCTCCTCTGGCTGCTTCACTGCACAAAAACCACCTGGAAAGTGGCCATGGAGATAGGCCTGTGCAGAAACCATGCAGGGGTACACCCAGGGAAGCAGGTGTGTGGAGACTTGGAAGAGAGCAGGGAAGAGCCCAGCTGCCCCACGACAACAAAACAGGGTGCCACAGAGGAATATGCTGAGATCTTCATGCGTGGAGCCCGGAACCAGCCAAGGGCAAGGCAAGATGTGGCCTCCTCAGCCCCCTCCGACAAGTGCAGGCTGACAGGGGTGGACGCTCAGCTGGTGCTCAGAGGTTTTCTCCACTGGGAGGTCCATCCCTTTTCGGAGAGGCTCTGGGAGTGCACCTCTCCTGGGGGCCCTGCTCTGCAGCATGGTGCACCCACATCCTCTCCACAGAGACTGATGCTCCTCAGTGCAAGCTCCATTGCCAGGATCAGTGGAAGCCACTCCACAGGTTGTTTTGTCCCCTCTGCAAGCTCCTTCCCTTGCCAAATTAACTCCCTGGCCCATGCTCTCCCAGCCTCAGAGCTTTCCAGGGTGGCAGAATATGCTGCTTAATCAGAGTATCTGGGAAACTGGAAACTTTTCCATCCTTCCAGACCTCCTCATGAGCTGCCTGGAAGCCTCTCACCTCCAAGTGTCCTGGCTGGAGCTCCCTCAGCCAGGAAGCATCCATCCCAGCTGGCCATGGGGCTGACTTGTGCAGCCACAGCTTCCCAGGACATCCCACCTTGCACAGGTATATCCTTCACCAACGCTGCCCTGCACAGCCAGGATTGCCCCCGCTCTGACTCCTGGCTTAACATGCTGCAGCAACGGCACTGCTTACTAGCCAACAAGGAATCCCACACCAAACTCCACAGGGAAAGACTCCAAGTGCAACCACAACCTCACCCCAAAACGTGGAGGGCAAAATGCCTGGGTGCATCCTCTTGGCTGCAGACCCTGCACCCGCAGCGGCCCACCCTGCCTCTCCATTCCTCAGCAAGCCCCAACCAGTCTGTGTGAGTGTGCCCAACCTGCCTGCACAGCCCGGGTGTGAGCACTGCCCTGCACTGCCCTGCACTGCCCTGCACTGCCCGGGGTGTGAGCACTGCCCAGCACTGCCCAGCACTGCTCAGCGCTGCCCTGCATTGCCCAGCACTGCCCAGCACTGCCCGGGATGTGAGCACTGCCCAGCACTGCCATGCACTGCCTGGGGTGTGAGCACTGCCCAGCACTGCCCTGCACTGCCCAGGACTGCCCTGCATTGCCCGGCACAAGGGTGTTGACCCAGCACTGCCTGAACCCTCTCCCACCACACACAGCCCCAGCACTGCCCATGGTTCATCTTCACCAGCAGGTAGGCTGGACAGAGCCTGACAACAGTGGCCTTGTTCAGCACATGCCACATCCCCTGGATGGGCCCTACCCAATGGCCACCTCGCCAGTCCCTCCTCTTCTCCTCCTGAACAGTGACCGCAGCACCTCCTGGGGTCCAGGACAGGTGCTGGGTCACCTGGCATGTGAATACCCATCAAATAACATCACCAAAAAAAGTCACGTTGCCCCGGGATGGCAGGTTTGGAGGTGGCTTGGGACGCTTCAGAAATCCCTAGACAGACCCTACCTCCTGGACAGCCCTGAGCCTGTGCAGAACAGAAATGGCTTTGAGACGAAGGGAACGGTGTGGCACATCCAAGAGACGCTCCCATTGGGAGGGAAGAGGAACGTGCAGGGGTTGGAATGTCTTTAATCCCCATGCATGGGCTCCAGGCACAGTTGCCTCCAGCAATAACAGCCCTTTGACTGTGCTGGCTGAGTCACTTCAGCCTCCCAGGATGGGGACATTTATCATGCACAGGCCTGTACCTCTGAGGGCTGGATGTCTGCTGAGACTCTCTTGTGAAAGGATCCTGGTGTGATGGGACCTGATCCCAACATTTTTCTGGTCGTTCAGGCGTGGTCCCTGCCAACAAACAATCCTACTTCTGAAAATGAAACCCGACCTCTGAGGAGCTGTGATTTGTTCTGGTTCCAGTCAGACTGCTGTGGGTAGCAGGTGGTGTGCCCATGTCTGCCAGCATCTGCAAGTCCTGGCATCACCTCAACAGTGCCAAGCAAGGTGACAGTGTTCCATCCACGCTTGGCTTTGAGCCCTTGCTGGTCTGAACAGCCTTTGCTTGTCATGCTCATCAGTGTCCTCAGGCTGTCCAGAAGTTGGCTCATCAACCAGCAAGGTCATACAATCACAAAATGGTTTGGATTTGAAGCGAGTTTAAGGACCATCCCGTTCCACCCCTGCCACGGGCAGGGACACCTTCCACTGTCCCAGGCTGCTTCAAGCCCCGAACCTGGCCTTGGACACTTCCAGGGATGAGGCAGCCACAGCTTCTCTGGATAACCTGTGCCAGGGCCTCACCACCCTGAGTAAGTCCTAAGAAAATCAGACTCAGCACCCGAGAAATCACATCAGCTGCAGTGGGATTGCTCCATGGGCACAAGAACTTCAGTTCTGACTGAGGTTGTCTCCAAGTCGCTGTGAAGCAACACCTTGCTGTAGGAAAGCCAATGAAATCCAGGGATTTTGTTTGAAGGCAGGAGCTGATGGAGAGGCAGGAATAGACAGATGCTGACAAAGGCTGAGGCCAGTGTGATCTGGGATCTCAGAGTCGCTGTGATCTTGTGGACTGAGGTCCATCTTCACAGACCGTGTGTGCCTCAGTCAGTGACCCTGCAGCAGACCTGGGGTCCTCACAGACCCCTGCACCATCATCCCTGCTCACACCCTGGAGAACAGCTTCCTGTCCTGGCAGAGCATGAATGTAGGGAGGGGACAGTGTCTGCCCGAGGCTGTTAGGACTATGGAGTCAGGAGATGACAGATGACTGATTTGCTGAGCTGTTCCCTCTTTTCAATGCTGTTGACATAAATTGTGCAGTGACCTCTTGAAGCAGAACGAATTGGCCATCCTTGGAGATGGCCTGGAGCCCAGGGCTCCTGCTGCCGGTGCTCTCCTCAGCGAGCTACAGCATTGTCCTCCCCCATCTTATTCAAGAGCAGCATCCCAAAGGGACAGAGAGGGACCCAGTAGCCCTGTCCCAGCTCTGCAGGTGCCCTGCTGTCCTCTGAACCTTTTTGCCATCCTCCTGTTAGAGCACTGCCCGGGCACCTCGGTGTGGAGCAGCCCCAGGAACCAAGTGCCACAGCAAGGAGATGTGATCCTGCAGGTTTGTAGGGGTCTCTCTGGCATCATCCCCCAGGGTTTGGTACAATTATTTGAGCTTTTCCCAAAATCATATTGTATGTTGTTTATGAAAAAAAAAAATGTGCAAGGGTGGTCTAACATGATGTGTAAGGATCGACTGCAGTCAGCAGGGCCTGGTGGGGGTTGGCCTTGATACCAGACTGTAAGAAAAGCCATCCTGGGACACCCAGTGACAAATGCAGCATGTCTTTTCCTGCTCAAATCTGAGGTCTCCCTAAACAAAGCTGGAGTTTTCCTGAGCTGGAGGCTGAACGAAGAACTTCTTGTTTAATACCAGGGTGGCCCTGTCCATAGAATATTATCAAACTCTGTTTGGAACTGGTTTTTGGCTTCTCTGTGTCATGCTCTGATGATGAGTTATTGGATTCATTATGTGCAATGAGAAGAAGCACTGGTTCTTGTCCCAGTCCCAACATCTGAAAACTTCTCTAGCTGCCCTGCTGCTGTGAAAAACAGCATTGTCCACCACTCCAGTGGTTTTCGAGGTCTCTGAAGCATCTTCCTTAAATACTGTTTGCCTGCACCAAAATGGCTTCCTTTTGGAACCATTCCATGCTGATGGTGGTCTGGAAAGTCTCTCAGTCTGTTTTACTGTTTGGAGAAGGGACTTGTAATAAATGGTAGGCAGCAGGATCCAGCAGAAATGTGACAATGGGCTTTGCTTTAGTACTGACTTCAGATACTTCCAATGATCAACACTGAACACCAGGCTCCGATTTCAGAGAGCCACTGAGATTCACTGTGTCCCACCAAAACCTCAAAAGCACTTTCTGAAGCCCCACTCTGTATCGCTCTGTGTTCAGCTCTGCATCTCCTTGATTTTTAACAGACATGAATTATTGTTCCACTTCACTGGGCTGCAGGAGCCAGTGTTTTATCTCCCCAGCACACCTTGGCTGCAGACACAAATCCATGTGCAGCACCAGGAGCCCCAGAGGTTGTGCTGCTCCTTGTGGGACACTTGCCCACCTGGATGAGGTTTCCCATCCCAGAGGGCTGCAGAGAACAGCCCCGGGATCCATCCCTGGGGCTGCCGGGCCCCTTGCGCAGCGCGGAAGGAGAAGCACGCTCCGGGATTACGGACCTGCCAGGGCACATCCACACCAGCCACGTGTCCTGCGTGGGTGACACTCATGTGAGAGGGGTGCCAGCAGCCTTGCAGCGTGTCCCCCATGGGAACGGGCTCTGGGTGCAGCAGCGAGGCAGCTCCTGGTGCTCGGTGGTGCCTGCACTTGACCCGTGCCCACGGCGAGCAGGAGGGGAGAAGATCCCCCAGGAAGGGGCAGAGGGAAATGAGAGCGGCAGGGTGGTGTGAGTGGGGTGCACTGGAGGAGCTGAGGGGGCAGGAACCTGTGATTGTGAGAGCGCCAGAGGCTCGGAGTGCCTCTGGTGGGCACCGGGAGCCCAGGGCCCCCTGTGCTGCCCAGGGAGCAGCTGTGCACAGGAGCTGCAGGAGGAGGGCGAGGGCAGGGGAGCCACATCAACCCCACTCTTCCAGCACCCCTGGAATTTCTGTTCAAGGTTCCCCACAGGTGAGGATTTGGCATTTCCTCATCCTTCTGCCCTCTGGCTGCTGTGCTGCTGCCCCGTGTCCCGCAGGGCAGGTGCCAGGTGGGACAGTGTGGCCTGGCCAAAGCTTGCCCAGCATCAAGAGGAGCAGAGGCATCACAGCTGGTGTCCTGCTCCTCACACCCCCTGTAGTCCCTCCCCCAGGGCCTCTGCACTCTCCCAAGAGCACTTCTGTCCTGCCCTGGCTCTCCTGTGGTTCCCACTAGCCCAGGCAGAACCGGAAGCCAATGCCCAGCTGTGTTTGTGCAGCCTCTTATCCCTGTTCATCCACAGAGCCTTTCCCTCAGTTTCCCTGTAGAATTCTGCATTTCCCAACTGCTCTTCCACACCAGCCTCTCTCCGCACCCTCCTCTAATGTGCAAGTTGTTGGCAGAAGTGCCAGGTGAGATGCTGTAGGCCCTTAATCATGTTCTTCATTTGGAAGGGAACCATTTATCAAACACGGCCTCTCTGCTGCCCTTTTGTACCAAACTCATCTTCTCTCCTGCACTGAATGTCAAAATGTAACATTTTACTAAAGGAAAGCTGGTGTCTGTTCTTTCTTCTCCATTCTTATGGTCTTTACTCTGTATAGAAAAAAAATTTGGCACAACCCATTTTTCACCAGCTACTACTGACAGTTTCTTGTTTCCCTGCTCTTCCTTCTGTGTTCATACAAATAATTTACTGGTAAGTCCCCATTTTCTTGCAGAAGTCAAAGAGTGTGGCCTATAGCTTTCCTTTTTTAAAGGTTGTCTCTTTCCAACTTTCCTTTCATGTCAGACCTCTGAATCCTGGGCAGTAAGGCTGCAGTCACAGCAATGGGGAGGTTTCTTGCTCACATCTGTGCTCTTTGGGCTGCCCCTCACCACTAAGGCCATACCCTGCTCCTTTGACACTGACAGTAAATTATGACAGGACCTTAAGCACCACTTCCTTTTTCATGCCATGGCCCATCACTCTTAGAAGGTTTTGTAAAGAGTAGCCTCAGATATGTAAAACTTTCCTTTCTTAGGCATTTCCCCTGGCCCAGCTACCATATGTCTGTTCTCCAGAGGAGCAGGTGTCAGTGATGTCCCAGTTCTGGAAGGAACAAGTAGGTTCAGGACAGAGGCATGTCCAGAGTCAACAACAGAGCTTTTGCAGAGATGCTGAGATGATGACACCAGTAAACTCAGATGTGTGGTGCTCCAGTAGGTCAGTGAGAGAGGATTGTGTCTGACCAGGTCTGAAACACCCCTTGGAGTGTGGTTCTTACTCTGCCTCCATCCCTAGAGCTGGTCAGACACCCACCCCTGGGTGCACTGTCACCTTTGTCTCCTCCTTTCCCGTCACTTGTATGGGTGTCTCCGTGCCCACGGCCCTTCTCTGGATGCTGAAAGCTGGGTCGCAGAGACATTTTCCAGCTTTCTGCTCGTGTCTGTGTGAAAGCCTTCGCTTTTGCACGGATACTGGCCAAAAACAGTTAGAAGTTTCTGTAAACTAATCCCTTTATCTTGCAGGTGCATGATTGTTATGCAGTATTGTTGTGATACTGACCAGAGAAATATTTTGAAATGGGTGTTGTAGGATTTAGCCAATCACTCTGGGAGGTGGATGGTCAGGGACCAATGGCCTTGTGCCATTCAAGCGAACTAAGATATATAAACCAGTCTGTAAATTAATAAATAATTCCTTTTCTTCCTGGACCGGACTTGGTGTCGTTTCTCGCTGTCCCCGGTACAACAGTGACACTTCTCCATGCCCTACACTCACTTCCATCTCTGAGGGGCCCTCCTGGGCCCTGCCTGCTCATCCCAACAGCCCCAGGCACCTGCTCTCTCTGCACTCTCTGGGCTGGTTTGGTTGTTCCCACAGCAGTTCCAGTCACTGCTGCAGGCGGTGCCAGGGCTGTGAGGTCCCTGAGCGGGACAGGAAACCTGCCACGGGCTGCTCTCCACCCCCTCTGGAGGGAACCACGGGCACCACGGCCGAAGGATTCCTGACTCCAGGATAAATGTGGGACAGCTTGGCTCAGAGCTCTGGGGTCAGTCTGGGGTAACAGATGCATGTCTGCAGGGCAGAGGCCCCTTTGTGGTGACATCCTCCCAGCAGAGCCCCACTGCAGCACCAAACTCACCCCTTGGCCCCTCTGCTGCACGTCCTGGGCCAGACTGGGCTGCAGCTCACCTGCTGGCCACCTTAAGCTTGCTTAAGAGCCCTGGCTGGCCAACATGGTGCTTTCCAACAGCTCCAGCTTTTCAGCAAGAGCCCAGAACAACTTTGGAAACAAGCAGCAACATCCTCCATTTCGTGTCAGGCTGTTGTTGTTGGTTTTTTAACAAAGTTTTCTTTTTTCTAATTATAGGATGTTGCAGAACAATCAGCTGAGCCGCATCCCTGCAGAGGCACTGAGAGATCTTCCAAATCTCCAATCTCTGTAAGTCATTAAAAATCAATGCTGCGAGCTGCACAGTCCCTTGGGGGCCCCAGGCTTCCCAGCATTTGAGTCATTAGTTCCTTTGTCAAGGATGTTCTGTTCCTTCTTCCTTTTCTTTTCCAATTTATGCAAAGATCACTGTCACTTAGAGTGGAAGGGAGGGGAGGGCAGTTTTCAAGGAAGAAACACTGTCTTGGTAGAGGATGTTGAAATTACAGCTCCCCATGTGTGCATTGTGATGAAAAGGCCACCAGAGCCAATGCACATTTCAAGGAACATTGGAAAATATCCACCCAAAGAGTCTCTGTCCTCTGTACTGTGGCCCACAGTGGGGAAGGGACCTGCCAGCGAGCACAGAGGACACTCTGGTCTGTCAAAGTGCAAGCTGGGTCATTTTACCCAAATGCAGGATAATTGTGTCAGGGTAGAACTGCTTTAAAGACTTTCAGTGATTCAGCCCTGGGAAGAAGCTGAGGCTGGGATTGTGCTTTTCCTTTAAAGGAGCTATACCCACTGCAGGTTTGTGTTCACTAAAAACCACACGACTTTGGAATATGTGCAGTTTTGCTGAGTATGGGCACAGCTGTGACCAGACCCTGGTGGTGCCAGTGAATTTAAGGAAGGTGTGTTTGGTGCAGGGAGCGCAGCTGAAGCCTGTAAGAGCATTCTGAGTTGGGCTGAACCACTGAAAAACTGACCTTATCCCTCAATCCTTAAATTCAGCCCCAATCTTATACAGCCCTTTTATCACAGAAATGTTGGCTGGGAGCAGTTTCTGGGAGTCTCCTGCTTGGAGCAGGACTATCCCAAACACTCAGGGGGGAAGTTGCAGCTTTGTCTATCCAAGCATAAAGATCCCCCTCTCACTGGTAGCCTGAGGCTGTTCTTCCTGGGGAAGAAGCTTTTTCTCAAGTCCAACCTAAAACTCCTGGAAGGCAACTTGTGGCCATTACTCTTTGTTTGATCACCTGGAACCACCCTGAAGGGCTTGGCTCCATCACCTTTGGTTGTGGGTCCCTGGCAGTTCTCTTCTCAGCCTCTTCTCTGCTAAGTGAAACCAGCCCTGCTCCTTCCACCTCTACTCATGGGGCAAATGCCCTGGGACCGACTCAGCCACCAGCCCTCCACTGGACCTGTCTCATTCCTCTTCATCCTTCTTACACTGGGCACCCCAAAACTGGGCACAGTTCTCCATGTGTGGCCCTCCCAGTACCCAGTAGGAGTTTCTGTAAATATTAATTTAAATATTAATTTGTAATGGGGGTGTTGGCTGTGCAGGATGTGAATGTTCTTTCTGCCAGAAGAGATTTGAAGCATTTGTTGTTGAAACATCATTGGCACATGGTTGTGGTTATTATTAAATTGTGTTGACATCACCACCAGTGCCAGAGTCAAGACCCCCCACTCCAGGGATTTTGGGATCAGATTGTTCTCCAAGGGACTTCTCTTTCAAGGGAAGTGTGACACGGAAGGTCACTGCCCCAGGAACAGCCCTTTCCCCTCAGCCTGTCTCTCCTATGCCTCGCAAGTGTGTGATAGCCAGTGCCACCAGAGCCACGGCTGCAGAGAGCCAACCTCTGTTTCTGAAGGTGCAGCTGCCTGCACAGCCACCACTGCAGCTCTGGCCACCAGTCCTGGGGCATTCGCCGCTGATGGATGGCGACCTGGGCTAGTGCTGGGAGGTCCACACGCTCCATCTCCTGAGCCCACAGCCCCTGACAAAATACCCCAGGGCACGTGAGAAATGCAAAACACTCCAAGAAGCTACTTGCAGCACCCTGGGGGTCGTTTCAGGGGCAGGGTGGGAGGATGGCTTGTATGAATTAGCACGGAGGTACCTGCTCCTAGTGCACCTTGAGGCCGCCTCATCCAGGGTGGTTTTCCCAGGTGTCCCCAAGGCTGGGTCAGGGGGAGCTAGGGCCAGCTGGGATCCAGTGCTCTTCCTGCAGAAACTGAATAGTGAAAGCACATTTTAGGAAGAAATAAGTTGCTTTAGACAACCTGAGGTAAATCTGAGGGAGACTAGGCTTGAAATAGAATCAGAGGTCTGAGTATCTGGGCAGGTCTGGCTCGGCTGTGCCTAATGCCTGTCACAGCAGGACTGCTTCCAAGAGCCACAGCCGCAGTGACCAGAGGCCACTGTAGGCACCTGTGTCCTATCAGCCCCCAGAACACACTGTCCAAGCTGGTCAGCTCCCACCCAGGGTCCGAGGTGACTGAGCAGGGACCTCCTGCCTTTCCCAAGCAGCCTTGTTCCTGTGAACCAACCTGTCTGGGCTGTTACTGCCCTCTCAGAGCTTCCCTCAGCCCCTCACCCCTGCAGTTCAGCAGTGCACAAGCACCCGTGCCTGGTCCCTCTGGGCTCCTTCGCTCCTCCTCTCCTCATCATCCATTTTTAAGATTCTTGTCCTCATTCCCCTGTAACAGAGCCACATCTTCTGTGCTTTCTCAGCTCCTCCTCTGAGGCTCAGGATCCTTTCCCAGCCCCTCATCATTCCTGAATCCTGTCCCAGACACAAACTGAGAACAGGAGGGACTGAGACTGTGACCTCCCACTCCTGCCTCTATCTTAAAAAAACAAAAACCAAACTGTTAGGCCTGACAAGACCTGAGTTCAGGATGGGAAAGGCACCAGCACCTTCTGACCTGCAGGACTGCTCCATCCAATGCTCCCAAGCGCAGCAGCCAGGCCCACAGCATGTTCACCAGCCACCAGGCACAGTGGGAGCAAGTCCAAAGGAAAATTCCTGCTGGGAAAATAAACTTTTCATGGGATGGAGTCTAAAGTGCCCCTCCAGCCAAGTGAGCCTCAACACACATTCTCATGGTCACAGAGTACCCAGGGCTTCTTTAGAATCAGAGAATCATCAAGGTTAGAAAAGACCTCCAAGACCATCGAGTCCAACCTGTGCCCAATCCCCACCTTGTCACCTGCCCAGAGCACTGAGTGCCACATCCAGTCATTCCTTGGACACCTCCAGGGATGGGGACTCCAAACCTCCCTGGGCAGCCCCTTCCAGTGCCTAACATCCCTCTCAGTGAAGAAATTCTTCCTGATGTCCAACCTGAACCTCCTCTGGTACAGCTTGAGGCTGTGTCCTGTTGCAGGTAACTAATTAACACCCTTTTTGGGAGGCCCATTTGAGAACTGGCAGAGAGTACCAAAAAATGAGGAGATGTGTATTGGGAACAGCACAATCCCTTGAAGCAGATCTGTTGGCAACAGCTCTCTCCCTGAGCCAGGCAGGTGTCCCACTCGTCCCCTCAGGAAGGTGGGACCTGCTGCAGCTAGGCTGGATCTTCTTCATCACATCTCCCCTAATCAGAGAAACAGGAACAGGATAAGTTAAGCCATAGGCAGCAAATAAATGGGAACTGGTAGATACAGAAAGCTGTGGCCAAGCTGCTGTGGGATCTTTCCCCTCGTGCACCTGCACGCAGTTGTCTCTGTCTGCACACTCAGAAGTGCTTTCCCAGGAGCTCTTCACTGCCGCTGCTCTGGCCAGAACGGCGCAAACATGGGGAGGCAAAGTGATCTTCCTGAGGGCAAGAGCAAAGTCAGGAGCAGAACCTGGGTGTCCTGCCTCCACTTGCCATGTTGTTTCCATGCCTCATTTGAGACTCTGCAATGGCACAATGGGAATGTGTAACCACCAGACACCAGGAGAGGAAGGATTTGGGACAGAGTGCACAAAAATCACGGAATCCTAGAACTGTTTGGGTTGGAAGGGACCTTAAAGCTCATCTCATTCCAGCGCCCTGCCATGGGCACTTTCCTCTAGGCCACATTGCTCCAGGTCCTGTCCAACCTGGCCTTGGACACTTCCAGGAACAGGGCAGCCACAGCTTCTCTGGGCTGTGCCAATAGGATGAAGAGCTCCAGGAGAAGATTTCTGTAACAAAAAGCAAGCAGCAAAACATCAGTAACTTCTGTAGGTGTCCCATCAGTGAACCCACCTCACCCATCCTGTTCTGTGCTTACAAGAATTCAGGGTAAAGCTGTAGGAGATCAGTCAGGTCCCCAGCTGTCACTTCTCCATGTGTGCCCCTGAGGCTGGGCCCAGCTCTACAACCAGCCGGGGGGCAGTCTTTTCTGGAAGCAAAAGTTTCAGAAGGGTTCCGTGCAATGGAGAACTCTTCCCTGTCTGAGGTGGTTAAAGGAAGGGCAGAAAGTGCTTCCCAGAAGGACCCTGAGCACAGATCACCACAGGCTGCAGTGAAACCTGCCCTCAGCATGGAGAGGACAGGAGGGAGCTGTTCTCCAGGATGGGTATTCCACAGGATGGTTATTCTCCAAGGGGACAGGCACAGCCCAGCTCTGCCTCGCATCAGGACCACACCAAACCCTTTCTCTGTCTCGAGCCTGACTTCTTTAAAGTCTGGAGGGCATGTGCAGACAAAGATGATGATTTGCACTTTCCCAGAATCACAGAATCATCAAGGTTGGAAGAGACCTTCAAGATCACCTAATCCAACCATCAACCCAGAGTCACCACATTGACCCCTACATCACATCCCTGAGTGCCGCATCCAGACACCTCTTGAACACCTCCAGAGACCAGGACACCACCACCTCCCTGGGCAACTTACCCCAATGTCTGACCACCACTTTTTCAGTGAAAAAACAATTTCTAATCTGAATCTCCCCTGGTGCGGCTTAAGGCCATTTCCTCTTGTCCTATCACTCGAGACATGGCAAAAGACGAGGTGACCCCCACCTCACTATAACCTCCTTTCAGGCAGCTGCAGGGAGCAACTTTCTCCTCTTCACACAGAAGTGGATGAAGGCCCAAGAACCACGTCTGGTGACACAGCCCGGCGTGGCCGCAAGGCACAGCCTGCTCCGGGCGGGCGGGAACATTTCTGGACACACACAGTGTGTTACAAGGCAGTACCACTGCTGTGCCTCACGCTGGTGCAAGCACGACCTGGAAACCATCCTGGGTCTCATCCTGTGCTGCTCCCCTGTGGGAGCAGCCAGTGCTTGCAGAGTCCTGCACTTCTCCTTCTAGCTCATGTTTAGAGATGCTCTCCCCCCAACAGGAGTGGCACAGTATGGGCAGTGCTGTGTCTGAAGGGGAATACAGGGCTGAGATGCTCTGCTTGCTTTCCACTGGTGCTGCCATGGCTTCTCCAAATGTGGCTACTCACCTCAGACCAAGAGACTCCATGCAGGTCTGCATTAGAGTGATTTTTTTCCCCTCTTTTTCAAATATCTGAGTCATTTTCCACAAGTTTATGAGAGTCTTGTGTATCCATTGCCAAAAACTTCACCAGCCTGGAACACCTATAGGTCACACACAGCACGTTTTTCAAGCATTACCAGTCAGGCCATCTGAGCCCCAGTGTGTTTGTGCCGCCCAGAGACTCCTTTTTTCCATCCAGAAGGGGAAGTGGCTTTATGGCACATCATGACAGTCCATGAGTTACCAGACTTGTATGGCACTTGGTGAAATATTTACTCTCTGTTTGCATGTTGGCAATGCATCCTAAGCAAGCAGGACATCTGGGAAGGGGGTGAAAATGGGAGCCAAGAGTGGGGTGGAACCAGTACACGACAGAAAGGGATTGTGTGTTGGTTATTTTCTTGCTCTTTCAGATGTTTACATTTGGTGTCCGTGTTTGTCGTTCTGGGATTCAAGCAGGGCTTGAAGGGAAAGTGTGTATCCCCTAGGGACAAACTGACCCAGAAGAAAAGCAGACTTCTCAATGCACAAGTCTTTTCTCAGGATTACAACAGAAGCAGAAAAACTAAGTGGAGACTGAGAACAATTGTTTTCAGCTTAGTTCTATCAGAAAAACTTGCCAATCAATTCAAGGGATGAGGTGACCAGACAAGTGGGACAGAAAGCTGTTCTAGCCACTGTGGGACAGAGAGAGGCTGGCATTCACTGCCTGCACAGCACAAAGTTAGAGTTGAAATGTAGCAAAAAACTGTGTCAATGAACTCCAACTGTCTCCAAATGTGGCAGCTGTCTTGGCTTCTGGGCATTTAGAGAGGATGAGATAGGACACATCGCCCAAGCTTTGGTGGCACTTGGACCTGAGCTGCAGGGTCCCTTTGCTGCACTGCTGGGGTCCAAGCTTGGCTCCCAGGCAGGAGGCACATTCGGACCTGTACTGACGTCCCTCTGCTCGCTGGCTGAGGGTGCTGGGCAGTGCAGGCAGCAGGCGCTGCTCAGGCCCTGCAGGATGCGTGCGGTGAGATAAGGAACAGCTGGAAGTCTGCGGGGAGTTTGGGAGTCCCTGACAGCAGCAGATCAGCTTTACATATATGGTTGAGGAGAAGGAAGGCCAGGCAGGAAGAAACTTCAATAAATGCTGTCACTCAGAGGGCAGAAGGAAAGTCATCCCTCCTTTTCATCAGGTGCTGATGCAGGAGTGCCCTGTCCAGAATGATCAGAGTCGGGGGCACAGTCAGAGCATGAACTCTTCACTCCCGAGTGCCTTGACCCCAGGAAAGCCTGGGGCCCTCTCACATTGCACATGCACCCCCCCTGCCTTCCCCCATCTGGTTTTGTGGCAGCTGAACATGGGGCTCCAGCTCGCTCTCTGTACCAAGAACAGAAACTCTCTGTACCAGGCCTGGGTCCTGCCCACATCTGTCTCTCTCAAAAAGGAGAACCACAGGTGTCACAAAGACCACGCTTACACTGCCCTGCTTCTGTGGGCCTCCCCCTCTTCTTGCCTTCAGGCAAGGAGCTTTCTCAAAGCTGCCAGCCCATGAGCTTCAGGTGTACAGAATTTTTCATGGCAGGTGTGGTGTCCCCCGCAAAAGACATGCTGTGGAACCGGCACTGGGAGAACACTGTTTTTAACTACTCTAGATGAGGCACACTGGCTCCCTGGGAGCCCCAGTTACTGAAGATCCTTCACTGGACAGACAGCAAGCCAAAAAAAATGGTTCAAGCAAGTTTCGGTAAGATGGGAGAGTCAGAGTGCTCCCCTTTNAGGTTGCAGTCCTGAGTTTTGGCAAATAACATTTTAAACACAGTAAGAGGCTTCCTCCTGCAAACTCTCACACAGGTGCTGCAGATATGGCCAGCCAGGAGGAGGTTTCCAGTCATTCAACACAACTCTGTGCCAAAAGGGCATTTGTAGGTCCAGGATGCCCATTGCCCATCACCCTGTGTGCTGACCCAAAGCCTGGCTGCTCCAGGGTGGATCACTGGGTATCACCAACCATTGGTCAGCAGGGACCTGCTGTGGTCTGCACCATCCCTCCTCAGAGGGTTTGGCTTCCCCCAGCCAGAGGTGTCCATGGTTCCCTCTGCCCCATGGATGTCAGCCAGCCTGAGGAGGCACGAGTGAAATCCACCCAGACAGCCCCATCCACATCAGACACCCCCGTGCTTTCAGACACCCCCCACCACAGCTCCTCCAAAGCTGCAGCCATGCCCAGACCAGAACCAGACCTGCCCTGCTCCCTGTCAGCTACAGGATGTGGAGGCATCACTGTCTGGAGCCAGAGCTGCCAGGAAGGAGACCTTGGCAGGTTTCACTAGATGAGTACAAAGAGGAATTTGGATTTCAAAAGAAGAGAAGGCCAGGCTCTGGAGACCGAGCCTCCAAGTGTGAGGGAGCTGCTTCCCGGCAGGCTTGATTTATCTGGGAAGCATGTTGGGAAGGCCGGTGGGGAGGATTAGAAAGAACACGCACACCTGATGGCAATGCTCTGAGCCCTGCACGGGGTGCCAAGGCCTTACGTAATGCTCGGATCCAGTTGTGATCCCCTGGCAGAGTGTCTGGTTGCCGGTGGTTTATAGGTGCAGTAACAACATACCATGTGCATTCTGGAAGAGTCGTGTGTCAGTCTAATTAACGACTCTGTGGTTTGTGAGCACTTACCTAAAGCAGATGGGCACTGTGTCTGTTCTTCTGCCAGGCAGAAGGAGTCCAAGGTATTTCAAAGTGAGCAGGTGTTATAAATTATAATTACCAAGCTTGTCGAGGTAGAGAAAGCAGAGAGAAAAGAAACCTGGTGGATTAAGAGATCAAGATAAACTCCTGGTTTTTCTTTTTCAAATGCCTATGGAAAGCTTTTTAGGGAGTTTCTTGCAGATCAGCATTTTGGGAAGGTGCTTAGCATGTGTCTGGCTCTTCAGGGTGAGTGTTGTCTATATCAGCCCAGAGGGGGAAGGGAGGATTTAGTGCCAGCCAGAAGAGTTAAAGCCTCAAGATCCTGCACCATGAGATCGAGCTCCCCTTGCCCCCTTTCCACACTGCACTTTGGGTTTTCTCTCGTGTCCCTGGCAAGATGCTCCATTCTGCTGGCAAACACTGGGGGCAAGCCATGTGGGTGATTCCCTGGCTCTGTATCCCACAAGGACTGACTCTCTGGCTGTTGGGCTTGATGGCATCCAGGAAAACAACCTGTGACTGTGTCTCCATCTGTCTTCTGTCTCTCAGCAACTCCTCCCGTGTGCAGGAAAGTAACTGCTGCCCTCCATGCCAGCATGTGTCAGTCCCTACAGCCAACCACGCTCTGCTACCCTGTGGCTAATGCACCCAGTGCACAGGTAGCCACGGTCAGCACCAGTGTGCACAGACGGTGGGCAACAGCCCGAGAGGCCCCATTCCCTGCCATCCTGGCCTTGCTCTCATTTTAGTTCCCCTTTCTCCACCACAGTCTTGCATCCCTCTGGAATATTTGCAGAATTCTCTTGCCACTCTGCCACAAACCTGCTGTTCCCAGCTGAACTCAGCCACCGTCTCCCTGAGGAGCACTCTGGTCCCATCAGCACAGCCCCCACCAACAGCACCTTCTCGTTTCTGACCCTTGTGTGACAGCAGCGCTGCCCCCTGCTCATCCAGCCTGCAGAAGGATTCAGTGCCTTCAAAAGCTGATGGGATGCAAACTGGAGGAGGAACTGTGACATAGACATTGTTCTTAAAAATACTGAAATCATTTTCCTGTTTGCTAAAGGTGTAATTTCCCATTATATTCTGATTTCACTCCAGCTGTACTTGATCCATAATCAGTAAATGCTAAGTCAGCCTGACGTGTAACTCTGCATACAGGTTAATTGTACCTCTAACTAAAACAATCCACTTCCTCCATCCCATTAGTTTGCCACTATTTGGACTCCTGAAGAAATGCAATAAAGGCTGCTTCATCCCCTGTCCCTTAGGGCAGGTAATTATTTTCATACATATGGCCAGAGATTAAAATGCAAAAAATTACTTATAGCAATTTGAGAACATGTGGACTTTGATGTAGACAAAGGAGGAAGGCTCTTCCCACCAGATCAGATTCTCACAAGCATATAAATTCTTATGACAGAAGGAAGAAAAAAATTCCTTTGGAATCAACACGGCCTGAGGAGCTCAGTCAGTCAGTTCATTCCTCATTTCACTTCTTTGATCTGTTTGAGATTTGACAGTTTGCTGTTCACAGCAATATTCTTCTCTATAAATCACACGTGATGCTGTGAGGTTTTGGGAAGGTGTTGTTTCCATTGGTTGTTTGGAGGATAAAAGCTATGGAAAAGCAGATATCTATAAAGTCACTACAACACAGCAGGGACTTATACTCTGTTGGCACAGGAGCTGTCTTGTGGCAAGACCACCTCAGCCCTGTAGCCTGATTTACTGGCCTCGGAGTCTTTCTGGAGCACAAGGAAAAGGAGGTCAGGGAGGAGCAGGGAGGTAGCTCTGGTGGAGTACATGGACTGTAGCAAAGTGACTGCAGATGTTTCCCTGGTGATTGCTGCTGCTGAGCACACAGGACCTTGGATTTCACCTCTCGTGGACACCTCTGCAGCAGAAAGCGTTCCTGCGGCAGAAAAAGGAGCCCAGGATGGGTATCACAGTGTCAGCAGCGTGCTGTCCTTCCACTTGAGAGGGCAGTTGCTGCTTAAAACCCTCCTGTCCCATCTCTGAAATCCCCTTTTCCCTGAGGCCCCTCTTCCCAGCAGCCAGCTCTGGACAGCAGCACAACAGAGTCAGTGGAGTTTTGTCCCCACTCCTGTTTTCAGAAGTCTGCTCTCCGCTTTGGCACTTCAGGGTTTAATAGTATTTCTACAAAGAAAATGGTCTGGGAGGGTCCAAGAGCAGACATTTACCACATTCAAGAGAACACTGCAGGCAGATGTGCCACACATCTGGATGTACTGCAGTTAATTTTCATGCACTGATGTAGCCATGGTGTGGTGAGTCCTTGATGAAGTTTGGCTAGTGTTCCTCGGTAGCTGTATGGAAGCAGGAGCCTCTCTGGCTCCACTGCCATGATCCTTCCTCCCAGGTGCAGCTTGCACAGTCTGGGAGTCACCTGCAAATGGCACAGTGGCCCCTGTGGCTTGTGCAGTTGTGCCAGTGCACAGACAGAGAAGAGATGATACAATTTTGGTTCAGGTGGGCTGATGTCCCTGGAAGGGAATGAGGTCTTCTCCTGAGGCCACTTCTCCTCATTTGGTTCCTCGATGATAAAGCAAATTCTGAGGAATTACTGCTTTTTGGCACAGACTTTGAACAGGTAAGATTTTTCTGGTTCTGTGTACCAGGGGCTGTCATCCAACCTGCCACGCACCAGCTCTTCCCTCCACCCAGGCTGAGCTGCCACTGGAGATCCGTGTTTGTCACCAGGACTGGCAACAATGGCTTAGCAAGATCAGACCAGATTTGAGGAGAATTAGAATTTGAGGCGCATTAGAATACAAATGCAGTTCAAGATTCAGATTTTGGACTTGTTCCTCTGTTTATACAGGCCTGATCCAAACCCCAGGTCTGGGTTCAAGAGTATCCCTGAATGGCAGACAAAGTGCATGGCTGGACCTTGTTTCATTCTCCAGCAGCTCTCTGTGCCATTCAGCTCATCTCCCCACGCTGTTTAGAGTATGTTCCCTAGTACCTCTGAAAAGCACAGCCATTTTTACTGCAGTGAAGAGCAACAGTGCATTTTCAAAAGCCATTGGTAAATCCACTTGGCAGAACACACATCACTATCTTTTACTGGGGCAAAAACTGCAGCTTGGTCACTGTGCTCTTGGTAGGACCCAACAAGCAGCTTCCCTGCTGCCCACAGGTGACAGTGGGGGATCAGCCATGCTGGCATTTGGCATTGATACAAAGAAGCCTGGGCCAGGTTTGTGCTTGGGATTTGAGTGGCTGGGACCAGGGGACTGGTGTGTTTGTGCCTCTGCTCTGACTGGGGTTCTGGATTCTTCCCTCATGGTGGAGGATCCTAAAATACCTCCAGGAAGGAGATCAAATTCCTCTGAGTCACCACCACGGCCTCACTACGCAACCTTCCTCCACTTTGGACAAGTTTCTGCTGTGCCCATGTCTCCCTCAGGCAGACCAGGTGGATTTGTCTCCTCTGACCGTGGCTGTCTGGATATTACCTCACCCCAGCAGCAGTGGAAAATGATCAGCATCTGCAGAGGGTGAATCATCTCTGTTATCTCAGAGCCCTCTCTGGGGCATGAATCACTCTCTGGAGGAATCTGCTTTTCTCTTCTGGCTATAGAGAGACCCTATAACTGGTTTCAAGTTCTGTGTGAATAAGGCTGGGTGAAAAGTGGTTTTCCTACACTTGGAAGGCAGAAGAAAAATGTCCCTGTCCCCACCCCTCCCTTTTATCCAGCAAAATCAGCCCCCCAGGCTGACATACCCCATCAGAGCAGGGGTACCAAAGCAGAGCTGAGCATCTCTGCTCCCCACAGCCCCCTGCACATGACCCAGCACACACTTGTGTAGCTCTCAGGGAAATCTATCATAGGAGATCGTCCTGCCCAAAAATACAAATGCAAGGAGAAGCTTACCCTCCAACTGGGGAGGAATTTCTCTACACTCCGAGCTGGAGGGATTTGAATTTGCAACCACTGTTCCAGGAGCAAGTCAGAAAGGAGGCATGGCTAGTGGGTACATCACAGACATGGATTCTTTTCCTGTCAGTAGGAGGAACTCAGCTGGTCAGATTAGAGTCTTTACTGCCTAGCAGTAAGAAACCATGAAATGCAATGTGGTTATGCCAGTACAATGGTCTCAAGAGCATTTTTGAGAGGAAGATTTAATGACCACACACAAGCTGTTGAATGTATCATCCTCAAGGAGCAGTTCACTTTAGCAGTGCCACAATAAATCCCTGCTGCATTTGTTTTCCATTCATTACTTGCTGTTTCTGAGCAATGAGTTGCTGTGAACTTTATGTAAAGGCAATGTCCATGTGTCTCATGCTTGTGAGTGTCAATGCTGTGAAGGATCCCCGGATTCATCTCCCAGGAAGACAAGAGTGTTGTGTGGTTTATCAGGCTAACAGCTAAAAGTTTAGCTAACTTCAGCCACTTCAGAACTGGAAAATAATACAGAAAAATAGGTGGCTGCGTGAATTGGTATCTCCTCCCAAGGATGGTGTGTGTAGGTACAAGACAGAGAAACTGCCCTCACTGCATCAGATGCCTCATCTGTGCACAGTGTGTGAAAAACAGCAGCTTTCTCTCTTTTGAAATCCTTTCCTGGAATGTGCAGAGAGTAGGTCATTCAGGTCCCAGTGACCTTGAGTTGGGCCAGCATGTCCATGATGATCCCCTGAGTCAATTTCTCTCTTGAGACTTCACTGTCTAACTTTCCCATTCATTGAGCTGGTGGTTGGCAGCACTTGGGAGGGGGTGATGGTGAGGGACTCCCTTGCCACGCCCCAGCACCTCCAGAATTCCCACCTGTGCTGCCAATGAAGAGGTCACAGCACAGGTGGGTGTTTGGAGCTGTGCTTGTCCAGCAGCTTGGCAGTGGCTGTACCTGCCTGGCTACACCCATCAGTGACTGCAGTCGCCTCCAGACTTCTCTGTATTGACTGTGGCAATCCAGCAGGGCCACTGGTGGTCACACATCTACCCAGATTGTTCCTACCTTTCTCTGCCCACACTGCAGTGACTGCAGAACCCACCTTTCAATAAGCAGAGGTCCCTCAGAAGAGACTCTGACAAACCCTGAAACTTAACTCCACCTTCATCCCCCTCTCAAACACACTGCCACTTCCCATCCCAGGCTGTAAGAGCTTGCAGGCACGTGCTGCCTTGGCTGCCCTCTGTGTGTGTTCTGGGCACACTGTGAGCACTAAAGAAATAATAATCACAGCTCACATCCACAATCCACATGCACACTCCTGCCTCACAGAGTCATACAGTAAGTTCCAATGTGTTCCTATTAACCTTTGTCATGACATAACCCATGTTATGTCATGAACGTTAACTCCCTCACTTATCCACACGAGCACCCAGGGCATGCTGCATGTCCCTGGTGATGACTCCATAGAAATGATGGGCAGCAGTTGTTCCATGCAATGGACATGTCAGTGCAAAAGGAAGATGGGTCCCAGGTGTCCAAGCACTGATGTGCAAGCACTCCTGGTGAACCACAGAGGAGCTTCGGGTAAACTGGAGATAGGGAGACGAGCAAGGAATGGACATATTTAAACTGGCAACATCTATCATAGAATCATGGAGTCCTGGAATGGTTTGTGCTGAAAGAAACCTTAAAGCTCATCCCATTCCACTCCCTGCCATGGGCAGGGACACCTTCCACTAGCCCAGGTTGCTCCAAGCCCTGTCTAAGCGGGCCTTGGACACTTCCAGGCATGGGGCAGCCACAGCTTTTCTGGGCACCCTGTGCCAGGGCCTCATCACCCTCACACCCAAGAATTCCTTCCCAATATCCCATCTATCCCTGCCCTCTGGCAGTGGGAAGCCATTCCCCTTTGTCCTGTCCCTCCATGCCTTGTCCAAAGTCCCTCTCCAGCTCTCTTGGAGCCCCTTTAGGCTCTGGAAGGGGCTCTCAGGTCTCCCTGGAGCCTTCTCTTCTCCAGGTGAACACCCCCAACTCTCCCAGCCTGGCTCCAGAGCAGAGGGGCTCCAGCCCTGGGAGCATCTCCATGGGCTCCTCTGGACCCACACAAACAGCCTGTGTGTTTCTTTGCTGAGGGCCCCAGAGCTGAGCCCTGCACCCCAGAGTGCCATGAGCTGTTCAGAGCCCCCCTTCCCAGCACGTCCTGTTCCTTCTGTCCCAAGGGCTGCTCTCCCTTCTCCTTTCTAGCTGCCCTGTGCTTGACAAACACCATGTTTCCCAGCAAATATGCAGGCCCCACTGCTTAGCGAGCCTTTGAGGCACTCTGCTCAGCCTCCAGCTGCTTCCTGTACCTTCTCCATCTCCCTGTGCCTGGCGCCGCGGCCAAGGGGGCAATGCCGGGGCCCAGGGAGAGGCTGGTCGGGGAGCTGGCGCTGCTGCCCAGCTTTCAGCAGTTTCTAGAGCTGCACAGAGATTTTGGCAATCCTTCTTGTACCGTTCTGACCTGAGGGGTTTTGGAGGTGTTTGCAACTGGGGATAACAAAGCCCTCTTGTCTACACCAAAGGCACTTTGTGTGGAGTCTGGGTATTGCTCTGATTTCATTTCCTGAGCATCCCTCGTGGAGAGCTTCCCACAGAAACATGCCCCATTGAGTCAGGAGTGAAGACTCATTGCAGTCCAAACAGAGCCCTGCAAACTTTCTCACCGGGTCTTGCTCCACAGCCAACTGCAAACGTGTTTGTGTCTTGAACCTCCATTCGCTGCCTGGGATGGTTTTCACAAGTTTTCAGCTGGAAATGGAACCAGGCAGCACTTGTGAGTCTTGCTTGAGGGCTGTGAGCCCTTCTGTGGCAGGGGCAGAGAGCCCAGGTGTAGGAGCTGGCCTACAAGGCAATAATGTGTCATTCACAGAATCATAGAATGCTTTGGATTGAAAGCAACCTTTAAAGGTCAGCTAGTCCAATCCCCTGCAATGAGCAGGGACATCTTCAACTACAGAAGGCTGCTCAGAGCCCCATCCAACCCTGAATGTTTCCAGGGAAGGGACATCCACCACCTCTCTGGGCAGCCTGTGTTGGTGTTTCACCACCTTATCGTAAAAAATTTCTTCTTTACATCTAGTCTGAATCCTCCCTATTTTAGTTTAAAACCATCACCCCTTGTCCTTTTGCTACAGACCCCGCTGAAAAGTCTGTCCCCATCTTTCTTAGAGGCCCCCTTTAGGCACTAGAAGGAGCTCTGAGGTTTCCCCAGAGCCTTCTCTTCTCCAGGCTGAACAGCCCCAGCTCTCTCAGCCTGTTTCCAGAGCAGAGGGGCTCCAGCCCTCAGTGTGGCCTCCTCTGGGACCAACAGCTCCATTCTCCCATTGCATCTCCAGTACATTATGACAGCAAAGACATAACAGGCAGAGCAGAAATTTAATCCAGTTTTCCCCTTCCCAGGTGAGCACTGCAGCCCCTAGCCGCCTTTGTCCTATCTCCTATCAGTCGATAGGAGAACCCTTGCTCCTCCCCTGGGTTATCTGGGCAGGCTCAGGGACTCAGACCCTCCTCTGTGTGTCAGGCCCCAGCAGGTGCTGAGCTAGGCAGAAAGAGCAGCACGTGTGGAGCTGGCTGGCGGGGCAGTGTGGCAGTGGGGGACAGAGTGGCCTCGAACAGGGTGACTCTGGAGCCATCCTCCCTCCCCGTGCCCTCAGCTCCTTGCACAGCCACTCCCCGGGAGCTCACCAGCCAGGCACTGACTCAGTCTGGGAGCTTTGCCTGCGGAAGAAGCCGAGGTGTTGGCCCCAGTCATTAGTAAGTTATCGGAGAAGTTTAGCTGCAGTGACATCATCTCCTCCTTATGTTACTACAAGGAACTCAGATCCTATTATGGGAGAGGAGGTAACTCAATCGAGCCTTTCAAGATAAACTCAGACAGGAAGAGAGACGCGATTGCCTCAAGGCACCAATTAGACATTTCTGGTGAGCTCAGCTCTGTTCAGCTGACACACGTGTACGGTGGGGCCAGGGAGACAGGAGCACCTCCCTGGTGTCTCAGGGCTGGGGTGGGAGGGGTGGGCAACCAGCGCTTCCTCGCCGTGCTGCTGGCTCAGCCCTCACGCCTTCAATGGCCACAGCTCTCCCTCCAGAACGTCCTTTCTTTATGCCCTGTGTTCTGCTGTGGACAGAGAACCACAGAGGAGCTCCCTGGTCTGGAGAGAGAACAGCCCAGCCCTGCCCCACTCAGTGCTGTATATGATCTTCGGTGGCAAGTCTCCTCCAGCTTTATCAAGGGAAATAACAGCCCGATATGTTGTACAAAATACTGTGAGGATGGGCTGCAGTCTGAGGTCCCAGTACCCTGTGGTGACTGGGCTGTGGGGAACATCCCAGTCTGTGCTACAGCCCAGTTACCGCAGGTGACTGGCCTAAGACACGCAGACAGACACCTCTTACTGGCTCTGATGTGTGAGAGGAAGGAAAAAACAGCAGCAAAATTTGGGATATCTCCTGACAGCATGGTATTGAGCATTTCTGTTGGTTTCCAGGCTGCAGCTCCCCCTGTAAATGCTTCAGAGCCAGAAGGAAATGGTAATATGGGGGTAAATTTGCTTCTGCCAGTCATAGCCTGAGATATGAACCACATCTGTTCGGGAACAGAGAGACTGGTTCTGGTTATCCCCTGGTTATTCTGCCAGTCATGTTACCAACAGCTCGGAAAGGCACTTGTACATCCTCTGAAACACTCTGGAAGCAGCTCTTGGGACAAGACAGTTCTTAGAGACTGCTGGGTCTGTGGCAAGAAAACACAAGATCTCAGATTATAGCTCAGGATTAACCCAAACCTCACAACACGCTCACTGCACTGGTGACTGCTCATACCCCACCCTCGGCCACACCTCCCGAGTGACTGCACGGGTGGCACTGGCTTGTCTTCTGCGCATTGCAAAGGAGGAATCTCCCACTCTTGGCCTTTTCTCCTTACAAAAGGACTTCCCCATTTGCCTGGTTCCTTCTAGAAGTGTTCCTGATCCCACCATCCTCTCTGGACTGCTCCTGGCAAGAAGGCAGTTGATTTCTCCTCAAGCACTTATCAAACATAGACAACGTTCAAAGCAATGAAGGGGCTCTTCCAAGGCATGTTGGGCCCTTAGCCCTGGAACCCAACATGCAGCTGACCTGAAAACGTCCTGCCCAAGGAAACACTTCCCTTTCCCATCCCACACAGGTTTTTCTGCCTCCCCAGAGCAGTCACTCCACAGCAGCAGCAAAGGAAGCAACTGGCACGCTCAGGCACACACACATTTGGTGCTGACCCACTCCTCTCACCATGGCTCTGCACAGATGTGAACATCTGCTTGGGGTAAAGATGCCTCAGACCAGCGGACTTTGGATGTTCTTCTAGACAGCTCCCTCTCTCCCTACCCCTGTAGTCCCTAAAAGGGAAAATGGAGTGAAGTCTGAGGTGGCTGCAGGCACTTTTAGGACTTTTGAGTCAGTGTCATGTTGAAGTTGTCCATACACCCTGTAACTCTCAGCAGCAGATGCAGCTCTAAAGCCAGAAACGGAGACTTTCAGCAGCTGCTGGTTTTCATAAGCTGTTGTTCTCAAATGTCCCACTTAAAATCACCTCCTTCTGCATGCAACAGACAGGCCAACGCTCTGCAGAGCCTTGCTTGAGCCCCTGAAGTCACTTGGAAATCTTGTCCATGCTGACATCTGGAGTCACTGTGTGTCATCGTCTCTCCAGACCCATAGCACTGCTTGGCAGCAGGCGTGGGATGAGTCCCTCTCCTAAGCCACCCAGCAGCCTCATGAAAGAGACATCTTCCTCTGCAAGCAAGCAACGGGTTAAAGCTTGCAAGGAAAACCAACTGAGTGATTTGGTGAAATGAAGATTAAAACATCTCCGTGGAAGGTGAGGAGCCAGCCCTGGCCTGTGCCGTCTCATTTACCCACTAATCAGCCCAATTACCTCAGGTATAAATCATAACACAAAATACTTACAGAGCCAGAGTCACACACTGAAGAAAGGAGAGAACTGTTGGGTTGGTTTTTGTTTAGTATAATTGATATAATTACTAACAACTCTGTGCCAAGAACTTCAGCTTTTCTGCTTCCAGAAGAGAGTAGAGAGCTGTCTGAAAGCCATAGCAATTAGCAATCCCCACATGCACAGCTTTTATTAGAAAGAATGCACATCTATTCCAGAAAGAGCCAGCAGCTCCCCGAGGAGCAATTAACCATCCCTTGGTGCCAGGAATGCAGCTGTCACTGAGCCCGTGTTCCCTGGCCCCTCGTCAGTGCTGCAAAGGCACATCAGGAGTCCTGCCCATCATGCTGCATGTGAAATGCCTTCACCTGGGCACTTCCTTGCTCCCAATTTTAACTTACCTGGCTCCAGACAGGAGCATCTTACTGTGCTGTGGTCTGAGCAGGCTGCTGATTCTGAGACTCCTCAGGTCCAGCTCATTGTAACCAGCAGAAAGTCTCCCTTCTGCTCCACTGAGGAATCTGTCTGAGCTCTGATCTCCACACCCTGGAGCAGACTGACAGTAATTACATGGCTGGAGCTTCCCAGAACATGGCCCCAGAGAGTGTCTCATGGACAGCTGGCACACATTCACACCTCGCCACGTGGCCACCAGGCACCATGCAGAGCTGAGGAGCAGGAGAGCTGGGGTTCTCCTGAGTCCTGCAGAGGTGACCTCTCACTGACAGCGAGGTGTGGAGATATGGAGGTGTGGAGATAGGAGGCTGCAGCACATCCCCAGCCAGAAGCCATCCAGGAGTCTTAACAAACTCCTTGGATGGATCCAAGTTCTTGCCTGTGCACTATCCACAGGGATCCACAAAGACAGGAGGGTGTCCAAGAACCCCAAAAACCCCCACCAAGGGCCTGTGCTGCACTTCTCATACCGATGGACATCCCTAGGGGGGAAAGGGCCTTTCCTGAGTGTTACTAAACAGCCACAGAGCAAATCCAGCAGCATTAATGGTTTCCCCAACTCCTGGGGCACCGCCACACTGACACCAAACCCCCTTGTGGGTCACCTCTGAGGCTTCACCCAGGAGCTCATGAGCAAAGTGGGATGTAAAGCTGAACAGCCACGGGCTCCACCTCACTCCCTTGTCCCTGTCCCTGTTCCTATCCCTGTCCCTGTTCCTGTCCCTGTCCCAGCTCAGCCTGGTATACCAGACCTTGGCTCTGGTTTAGCATCTCCATTTCTGAAAGCTTAGTTTGGGCTTGAGAAATTACCACTATTCTCATGGATATTTTCATTGTCTGTTCTTTAATTAATTAAACTTGAAACTGAGCATTCACTTTAAAACAATTTTCAGCAAACTTATAGCAATTTGGATGAAAGAATATCTCTGGGAAAAGTAAGCAATGCAGCTTTTTTTTTTTTTTTAATAGTTTATGATGCCAAAACCTAACAGAATTCTTATGTCGAGGAAAGGATGGAAAAAAATCAGCAAAGACTAACGTTTCCTGCAGAAGTTTTAATTTTGCTCAAAAAGTTCTTGTTTGTCCCAAAATATTTTGATGAAATTTTCAAATAGAATCCTTAACCTTACTCTGAGCTGCTGCAGGGTTTGCTTTTCTGATCTTTATTCTTTGGAGTTATTGTCTCGAGAAGATGAATGATGTTATTCTGATTTGTTTGTAGTTTGGGGAACAGTAAGTAAATTTGGGCAGAACTTGCAATGCCCACTCTCTCAACAGGAAAAATCAAAATCCATTGTCTTATGTCGGGCCTCTGAGCAAAGGCACAAAACCTGTGGCAGCGGAACTGAGCTTTAGGTGTGATGTACTTTTGTGATCCACAGAGGAATCAACAACGCTGGCTGAGAAACTCTCAGCTGAACAGCCTTGCACCAGAAAATGGCACTCTGCAGCAATGCAAGAGTATTGGAATTTGGGAAAATAGAATCACAGAATCACAGAATGGTTTGGGCTGGGAGGGACCTCAAAGCCCATCCAGTCCCATCCCCTGCCATGGTCAGGGACCCCTTCCACCACCCCAGGCTGCTCCAAGCCCTGTCCAACCTGGCCTTGGGCACTTCCAGGGATGGGGCAGCCACAGCTGCTCTGGGCACCCTGTGCCAGGGCCTCCCCACCCTCTGTGGTTAATTCATCAGTGTGGCAAAATGGGAGTAATGGAACAGGGATTTAACCCCCCCTGGGTTATCAGTCCAGTCCAAGGTGATGCTGTACCAGACCTTGCACTCTGCAGTTAAAGGACATTTTTCTGAAGGAGATCTCAGGAAGGTTTGACTGCACTCCTTAACCAGGTACAAATCTCCAGATTTGTCCATCCAGGTCAGGCGAGGCAGGGCAGGAAATGCTTCTTTCTGTGGTGTAGGGGAAGGTCTGTCTCCCAGACCTGAGAGTTTCACCCAGGGAATACCACCCTTGCAGAGAGCAAGGCTTGCACCCAGCCTCTTCCCTGCTCCCACTTGTGATGGGGCTTTGGTCTCCTCCTCCTGCAGTTCTCTGCAGTGTTTTGTGAATTGAGAAATGTTGGTACTCTTTGAAGAAGGGTCGTGCCTGGGGGGGTAACAGTGTCTGGGGGTTTGCTCCACTGTTCAACTTCCATCAAAAATATTACTTTATATAGTCAAGAATAGTAATTTCTTTACCACATTCCTCTTCGGAGGATCATTGATTTGAGGGCTGGGCCATGACAGCTCTGTTAACTTCCTTCTCTCATGCTTTGATAAGAGACAAAGTGCTTTCTCTTTGCAATTTGAATTCAGAGATCTCTCATTTAGATAGCTTGGAAAAATAAAATAAGCTCTGTTGGCTGTGGATGGAAATTAAAATTTGCTTTTTCCTTGGTATAATTGGTTCCTGGTATTTCATCCAAATCTGAAGTATTTTCCTCTTATAATTTGATTTCAAAATCTACAGATAACACATTGTATCCTGCTCACCATCATTGCAATAAAAGAACTTTAGAGAGATGATTCCCAAACCTAAGTTTTAAACTTTTTTTTCATAATAAGCTTAATTTTTTTTGGCTTCTCATTCTATTTTGAAACAAAAACAAGTGTCCAAAATTAAAGTTTCTCACCAAATTAACCTCAAATTCAACCGCCTTAAGCTTTCCACGATGATTAAAAAGAAGCAATTGACAAATGGGAGGGGAGGAAAGGCCCAAACGTGTGATACAAGAGCTCGGGCTCAGTTCCTGCCCCGTGACACGGCTCCTGCACAGGTACCCCTGGCTGTTCGGATCAGACACAGGACCCCGAGCAGGGCCGTGACACATTTCACGTTTCCAGACAAACCCTTTCCTCCTGGAACGGGGCTGTGGCCGCAGGGTTCGGCTGTCCTGCAGCCCGCGGGTGTGAGCGGGCTGTGGGGCACCCCAGGCCGGGCTGTGCCTCAGCAGATTGCTCAGGCACATCCAGGGCAAGCCCAGCCCGGGGGTGCAGCTTTGGTGCTCCGAGGTAAGGGGGGGCTGCCAGCCACAGCTGGCCTGGGCACCGCACGGAACCGCTCGGCCCAGCCAACAGCACAGGCTGCCGACAATCGGCAGCACCAAACGACCATCGAGGAGAGACGGTCCTTGGTGGTGGCCAGACATCTCCCAGCACAGGCAGGAGCTTCAGCGATACCTTCTTAGGTTAATCACTATTTACAGCCCGATCCAATCTCCCTGGCCATCAATCCATCCCGCCTCGGCATCGCTCCCCTTGCGAAACGCTGCGGGCAGGTCTTTCACTGATCCCCACCCTGTTTCTCTCCCACCCAGACGCCTGGATGCAAACCTCATCTCCGTGGTGCCCGACACGAGCTTTGAGGGGCTGCTCTCCTTGCGTCACCTGTGGCTGGACGATAACGCCCTGACGGAGATCCCTGTCCGAGCTCTGAACCACCTGCCAGCGCTCCAGGCCATGACCCTGGCCCTCAACCAGATCTGGCACATCCCCGATTTCGCCTTCCAGAACCTCAGCAGCCTCGTGGTGCTGTAAGCCTTCTCCACTTCTTACTCCCTCGGGCCGTGGCACCGTCTGGCCGGGACAAGGTGCTGCCCACGGGCTCCTCCTCCCGTGGGAAGACCTGCTGGTCACTCTCCACAAGCAGCGTTTTGCTGCTGGGGCCAGGGGCAGAGGTTTTGTTCAAAGAGTCAGGGAATTCCCCCTCATTTTGTATGAAATGCCTCTTTTAAAATTGCCTCTTTTGATTTTTGTCGTATTTTCCCCATTTTTCATTGAAGAGCTAAAAAGCTCCCTGATACAATTCAAAAACTGGTTTATATTACGAAAGATAAGTAACTGGAAACAAAACCAGATTTTTTTCCTTGAAGACTCAAGCAACGAAAACCTTCTCATTTCTTTTCCTCCCTCCAATCCCTGTGTTAAAACTACAGGAATTTCTAGCAACATGAAAAAAAAAAATTAAATTGCAACAATTTTCAGTCAGGTCAAAAAAGTAATAATTTCATTTCTTGGAAAACATACAAACTCACTCCCTCCCCCCTAGCGCCCCCCCCNAAGGTCTAACGCCAACACCTTGTCCAAGCCCGTGCCTGCTTATTTGCATGACTGTGGTACATCTGCAGGTCAGATGTTTTTGCGGTGGTTGCTGTCCAATTTGCATTGTAAGCGTTTCACTGCCAGCGTTGGGAGCGCTGTGGAGAGCAGTGCTGCTCCAGGATGGAAACATTCACTCCATGGGCAGTGAGACACGAAACCACCCTCAGCCTGCACTCAGAAAGGGAACTGATCCCTCTGGCAGCTGCTCAGGAGGGGCATCCCTTCTATCAGCAGAGGCTTGCAGATTATCTTCCCTTTAAAAGGAACTTTACATGTGCAAATTAGCTACTTATTACTTCTTTGGTGTTGATTAGCAAGTTCGGGTGTGATTGCCAGCTGCTTTAGAGCTCCTCTATCCACATGAAATGCCACCTCTCGTTTGGTAATTTGTACTGATACCAGGGTGTTAAGTAACCTCAGCATGTAGCGCCTTAGTGAAAGTTTAGCAATTATTTCCCTTTCAAAATTTAAAGTGTTTACTGAGACCATCCAGCATAGAAAGTGCTTGGACAAAGCACAGTTCAGAGTTTTATTAAGCATCAAATTCATCTGTTTAGACAAAGCATAAAGGCTTATTTAGGAGAAAAGCAAAAAGCAACTTGAGAAAAATCAAAAAAGTAGTTTTCACCCACAATAGTGCTCATTCTGCAAGGCAACCCATGGCCACCATAATGCAACCACTTCAGTCAGCTTTAATAGCTCACTCAGCGGGTGAGCTGACATTTGGGGTTTCATTTCGGCCTCCAAAGCATGCTGCTTTCATTCTGGCTCATCCCATACTGTGGGCAAGAAGCAACTCCTTAATTAAACAGGCAAGCTTGAGAAATAAAAGTCATTGACCATTAGGTCACAAGGGAGAGAATAATGTCCCACCACACACAATTGGAAGGGAACACATGTGTGATCCTGCCAGGCTCTGTGGGACACGATGCTACATTTTTGTGGGATCACAAGTGTTTGGCAGAACTGGCCCCATAAATCTCTCCCATGCTTCCATGCAAGCCCTTGTCAACACATCACCAGTGGAAAGTCACCCAGTGTCCCTCCTGTGTCCCAAACAGGGACATGTCCCTGTTCCAGACTCACCCACCAGGCTGAAAAGCAAATGCTCCCAAAAGCTGGAGAGAAGACTTTCCCTGCCAGGGTGCAGATGATACGTGTGCCTTCATCTGAAAATGTCTGGATTTGCAGGTAGATGGAGGATCTGGCTGCTGCCATAAACGTTGGAAACTCCCAGCTGCAGGGTATTAAAATGAGCCCCTGGGGGAAGAAAGCCAAGGGCAGATGTGGCTGAGCACAGGGGAATCTCTCCTATCCAGCCTGATCAATACTGAGGGACACGGCTGACCACAGCTGACCACGGCTGACCACGGCTGACCACGGCTAAGGGCAGGAGCCTCCCAGCTCCAGAGCTGTGCTGTTCCTCCTCCACACACCTTGGGCTTTTGGCAGAACCATTTCACCATCCTGCACTGCCACAAGCACTGACATCAGAGCATCCCAGCCTCAATCTGGAATACTTTAAAGGTTCGGTGTCTGCTAATAAATTACACCTTTGTTGAGGAATTCCCTGATCTTATTCCCATCTATTGCTGCTGCAGGCTTCGGACTGGGGCTGCAGGCTGTTCAGTGAGCAGAGCCTCATGTAAATCACTCATCGTGAAATCCATGAACCTCCGTAATTGGCACCATCCTTTCCCAGCTTTAACAACAAGGGCTCTGTGTGCTGGGGTGCTGGCGCTGCGCTTTGATGGCAGAGGAGAGGTGGATATTTGATCAGGATAGCTCATGGCAATAAGATGTTACCTTCTAGCCTGATCTATTCAGGACCAAATGTATCTTAGTATCTGCAAGCAGAAGTAATCCTGAACACTTTTCAGCTGATGGTTTGTGTGAAGTAAAGGTTGTTTTACAAAAATCATCACCTTTCTTGAGCATAAAAGAATTTTCATTCAGCAGTCAGCATCTGAAACCCCCATGCTGCTGCGCTGACAGGCCAATAAAGTGCATGACAGCAGCTCTCTGCTGTGTCCTTCATTTCCTCTGTTAGCTGAATTCAGCAAGAAGTCTCAAGCCAGGAATCACAGCACCTCTTTCAGCCCCACTCCCAGAGGGGTCCACAAGTCAAATCTTACCTTGCCAAGAAATCCCCCATGCTGCAGATGTGTCCTTGCTGCCACATCTCTGCAGTGGGCTGCAGTTCCCTTCTTTCCTGATGTCACCAAAGGAGCTCTCAGCAGAGATGTTGGGATGTGTGTGGGACACAGAGTTGGAGTGACCTCTCCAAAACAGGCCAAGCAGTAGAGAGATTTGCCCTGTAATGAGGGACCTGGAGAGATAAAATCTTCATTTACATAGCAGAGAATCTCTTAAGTTAGAGCAAATGATGTCAAACCCAGATCCCAGATCCTTCCTTTTTTGGGTCCACGGGGAGCCTTAGCTCCTGGAGACCTCCAGGAGTCAACTTGGCCCCGTAATGGGAGCAAAAGAGATGCTCCACTCCTCGAACCTGGCCCTCACCCTTGCCTACCTGCTCGAAAAAATGTGCTCTGGGAAAAGTTGTTCTAGTGCCACTACCAGTTCGTTCTGCTTAACGCCCTCTAATTCTTGTGCTCTGTGTCCATCTCCTCTGGGCCATGGCTGTGTTTTTACTGTCTATTGTACCCTTCCCTCAGCTCAGCTTTTCCAGTCCCCATCCAGTTACCTGGTCTGCAACACGGAATCCCAGGATGGTTTGGGTTGGAAGGGCCCTCAAAGCTCATCCTGTCCCACCCCTGCCATGGGCAGGGACACCTTCCGCTGTCCCAGGGTGCTCCAAGCCCCGTCCAACCTGGCCTTGGACACTGCCAGGGATGGGGCAGCCACAGCTGCTCTGAGCAGCCTCTGCCAGGGCCTCATCACTGTCACAGGGAGGAATTTCTTCCCAAAATCTGATCCAAATCTACCCTCTCTCAGTTTAAAAAAAAAAATCTACCCTCTTTTCCCCTTGTCCTGTTACTACCTGTCTGTGTAAAATCAGAAGTTAGCTCACGTATCACACTTATTTGTTCCTTCACACCTTCAGATGGGGAGACCAAATCTGCACACTGGATCAAAGACAAAAATTAATTCTGGTTTATACCATGGTACAATGCTGTTCTGTGCCCATTCTCCCTCTTCCAGTTATCCCTGTCAGTTCATTTGCTTTTTTCATAGCTGCTAAACACCAAGACCTCTTTCTGGAGGAATATAAAAGCTTGATAGTGTGTATACTCATGTAAGCCTGGTTCTCCCCTCTGCCGCACTTGACATTCACACAGCCTGAATATCAGCTGATAATTTATTGTCAAGGTCACTCAGCAGCCCCTTCCAGCTGAAAGTGTGAAGACAGTAAAGGAAGGATTTTACTAGAATTCCTCTTTCTTACAGTTTTTGTCATTAAAGAACACGATGCAGCTCTCTCTCTAGAGAGAGTGGTTTAGTGACTAGAAGAGAAAACTTGTTTGCAAGACCCCTGGGTTCCCATTCCCATTCTGGTCCTCGTTCTGGTGTAACCCTGGCTGAGGCTTTCAGAAGGCACCCCTGTTTTTCAGTGTCCTTCTTGCCTGGGAGCAAACACCAACATATCCCTGCTTTCCAGGGAAGCTGATCACCAGTCATTTCAGCTGACATCTGTGGGACTTGGAGCTTCCTAGCACCACAGAGCCCAGTCTGGCACACTGGAGTGTCAGGATGAGCCTGTGAATCCCTGCCCTCACCTGTGCAAGGGAGTTACCAGTGCCTCTCTGAGAAGTTGTTGGGAACCTTGGTGTTGGCAGGGAGTGCCAGGCATGTGCAATTCATTATCATTAAGAACAATATTGCCTGGAACATCTGGGTCTCATTCATGAGCCTTTTAATTGGCTAAAGTGCCTTTTCTCTCGGAGGACCAAGCTTGCTGCCTTGGCAAAAGTGGATTTCCTTCTCCAGCACTTGAGGAAGAAGCAAAACGTGCTCCAATGCACCCTGAGAATGTCACTTCTGATCAAGCTTTATTCTTCAGCAGACAAGTCTCATGCTGGTCCTTCGCTAATGGAAACAATCCATGGAATTTGCACCATTTATGATTCAGGTTTCTCTACTTATCCATAGCCAAGTTGAGGAAAAAGACAATTTTGCCACAATAGAGATGAAGCTCATCATGGCAATGGCTAGTCGGGGAGAATTCATATGATGTCAGATTTGAGCTTGGTTCAAATCATCTAATGCAAATAATTGATGGAAAATGTTTGCATTTGTCCTTTTTGAGAAGAAAAAATGAAGTCATTAAAAATGAAAGCGATGGCAAATCCACCACTTCTCTTTGTAGTCTGTTCCAGTGGTTAATCATCCTTAGTGTTAAAAAAAGGCTCATATTTCCCATTTGAATTTTCTTTGGCTTTGACTTCAGACATTTGTTCTTATTATTCTTTCCTCCACTAAATCACAGAACCCTTTTAGTACCCAGTTTCTAACCAGGAAGAATCCTATACATTACACTGCACTCATCCCCTTGATCTTATTTAATAAACTAAACAGATTAGGTTCTTTAGGTCTCCATCCTATTTTTTTCCAGCCCTCGGATCATTTTTATTGCTCTTCTCTGCACCCATTTCAATTCATAACATCCAGTTACCAGTGTGGGTATCAGCAACACGTTTGTCCTGCCAGATGTGCTTTCACTGGTGTACAGTGCAGATGTTGATAGGATTTCCCTTTCCTTGCCCATACAGACAAGCCCCTTCATTAAAGCAGTATTTAGGCACTAGCTCAACCTGCTTCCCTTCTGTGGAAGACAAATGTGCAGTCCCCTTGGAGGTGGCATTGCCAGAATTGAAGCCAATGCTTGCGTTGGACTATCTTTCAGACTATTCTCCAGGACCTTTCAACTCACTGGAAAAATAAATGGAAAAGGAAGCAAAATGAAGACTGAACAAATTTGACTAAGGGTGCTGCATGAGTGATGGGGGGAAATCACATTTATTCCCAATTTCTGATAAGAAATCGTTGGCAAGGACAGAAAATCTTCTATCTAGAATCTGTTGCGCATTTCTTATCGTGGGTCAGAATGAATCTTGTAGGGTTGGATTTTTTTCTGCTTTGTTTCTAAATTCTCCCCACCTGAGGCACCAGCCAGGCTGCAGCCTCTCTCCCCAGCCTGTGTGGGATTCTGCAGCCACTGTCTTTCATGTTGGTTTCAGCAAGACACAGCAAGGGTTCGCCTGGCAGCAGAGGAGCTCACCTGTCCCACGACACGTGGGAGCCCTCGTGCTGCTGTGGGAGCTCCCGGGCCAGTCCCCCCCTGCCAGGCTTCCGTGTGACAACTGCTGTTGCTGCTTTCTAGCAGAGCTGTATGGCTGAGAACAGGCTGCAGGCAAGCCCACAAAATAGCAATGACTGTCCTCATCCTGGGCAAAGCTTCTTCCATGGGTGATTGCCCAAACCCATCCTCACTCTGTGGGACTGACCTGCAAAGGGAGAGACACAGATCCCAAAGCTCATTGCCCTTACCAAGGAGAGTGGTGGGTTCTCGCTCCAACTGCAAAGGCTTCAAGACTTCCCATGTTTTTGCATCGTAGGGGTTGTTTATAGCCCAGAATCAAGTGCCTTGAGCTGCTAGCAAACCAGCTGAGCTGTAATTTACAGGGCAGAATATAACGTTGTGTGGGCTGAGCTCAAATTGACAAGCACTGGAGATGTTGCAACTCCACTTGTTAAAATTTGTTTACCAGGGGAGAAAAAAAGAGGCAGGATGGAAGACAGGAACATCTTTTCAAGTGTTTACTTTTCCAGCTCTCTTGTTTCTATTATTGCCATGTGGTTGGGTAACTCTAGAGTTCAGCTTGGACAGCAAATTTTTTTATAACTCCCTTTTTTGGTTGTTCATAATTTTCTCAGCAACAAAGAACTTCCTTCGGATGATTTTCATTGCCTCCAAACAAAGCACTCTAGAGCCAAATATAAACACAGCAGGTGATTGCTTTTCTCTGCTGTCTCCTTGCCTGACTGCAATGATAGCAGTCAGCTGCTCAGCATGTCCGAGCTCGGACAAGGTGTCCAGTCACACCATCCCAACAAAGCTCCAGGGAGCTCTCACCTTCCCTGGCCTTCAGCATTCCCTTGTCCCCACACTGTCCCTTCACAGAGGACAGGGGTTTGGGCCATGGGGTTCTTGTGGTACCTCTTCGTGTGATCCCGCAGCAACTCCAGACCCAAACCCTCTCTTTGCCAAATGCAGGATGCAGTGCCAAAGGGACTCAAAATGGTTGGCACCACCAACTGAAGAAAAGGCAGTATGACCAGAAGCTGTTAACATTCGATGGAGGAAACCATCTGGGCTCAAACTTCTTTTCTTGTGACAAATAGAAATTCCTCCCATAAGATTCTCATTTTGATCTCAAGCTTCTTTTCTCCTCTAAAAGTCACAATCCAAGTTTTCTTGCAGGCAACATCCTTTTCTTTTTTCCCGTTTGCTCAAAGGAGCAAACATATTTTATCAGATATCTCTCCCTTCCCTTCCTCTTCCTCTGAAATGTTTGTATGTTCTCATCCCAATGACAAACATCCGTCTCGGGCTGTTTCTGTTTTGCAAGCCCCTACCAAACTGCCCTAGAGCCTGGCTGTTCCTCCCCTCCCAGCTTCCTCCTGTTTTACCCTAGAATATTTGGCAGTGGGAGCTGCCTGTGCTCAGCCAAACAGCTCACACTTGAATCCAGGTGGAGTGAGAGATTTTTCAAGCTGAGACACATTTAGATCAAGCAGCAAATAATGAAAAAATCATTGATCCACCTGCCAGCATGGAACCTCCCCCGGGCTCTTGGAAGGAGGGAGCAGCATTGGACAAAGGCTGGTGCATCCCTTGCTAGTGCTATCATGGGCATGGGACACGAGGACCCCCACGGAGAGTGGCACGGCAGCAATTCACCACGTGGACTTGGCATTAAAAGAGAATGTGAACTGATGGGGAAACCTGCCCTGAGAGAGCTGCCCCTCCTTGGTGGGCATTTATCACACAGACCGTGGCAGTGCAAGCATGGGCATCACTGAGGCAGACTGGGCAGCAGTGGGTTGTCTTCTGCTTTTCAGCAGACTTTTCTCAGACAAGAGAGAACTCACAAGAACTCTCTCCATGGACTTGGAGGTGCCTGTGAGTGGGATTTCAGAGGGAGTTGCACAATTAGCCACAAGCTCACAGCTGTAAAGGAAGCGACATGGAAGAAGCACTGAGATGTGCACACATACACAAGGGCCCCTGAGAATCCAAGACGAGGAATTTGGGGATTAAGGCCTTGGGTTTGCCAAAAGACTGAGACAGGGGAGTGAGGGATCCATGGAAACACGGAACCCAGGACTCCAGAAACTCATCACCTACAGAGCTTCCAAGGCAAAATTACCCCAGGTGGCTTTGCAGGAGCCCCCAGCACATGGCTCCCCAGTGCCAGCGTTAGGGCTGGGAGCTCCCAAGCCTTTAAGCACTAGATGTTCGTGGCATGTAGCAGCAGGATGAAAGGGAACAGGAAAACACTGTTCCTATGGTGCAGAGAATGTGCATCAGCCTGTGGCATGGCCCCAGCACTTCAGCCAGGCACTCTGGAGCATTGAACTGAAGACAACTCTCGTTGCAATCAAACTGGAACTGCTCCAGGAACTGGCAGAGTTTTCTTTCTTTTTTTTTTTTTTCTTTTTGGGGGTAAAGATAATAAACTGTGACTAACAGGATGATTTTGGACTCAAAGTCTTCTTGCTGCTACTAAGGCTCTAAGGAGTCCAAGTATGATTGTGTCCTTAGATAGCACCCAGTGCCCATGAGCAGCTGTGGAAGCCACACGGTGGGCTGAGCCCAGGGTAAGGTGAGCTCTGGGGTGTTTCTTGAAGCTTCTTGCTTAAGCATGTTCATCCACAGCCACCTGGCAGCTGTGAAGGTGGAGATCTCAGGGAAACTCCTACATCAGCCTGGAATTCCTGAGAGGAATGGGAGCTCTGTAGCTGCTCTGCAAGCACTACTGCACCCAACACGTGGCTTCTGGGGTAAGAGAGGGAACCCTATAAATGCCCTTGGCATCCCAGCCCAGGCTGTGCTCAGCTTACAGGATGTTCTGGACCACGGCTCAGACCAAAGGAAAGGGTCAGCTTGCACCCCCACTGACCATCTCTGTTTTGTCCACAGGCACCTGCACAACAACCGGATCCAGAGCCTGGGAGCCAACGGCTTTGATGGGCTGCACAGCCTGGAAACCCTGTGAGTCCCCTGTTTTATACTCTGTCCTAAAGACATGGGCTGTGTTCATCCCCCAGCACAGCATGCAGGAACGGGGGGCAGCCCCCACATGTCACTGGTCACCACGCACTGAGGGCAGCAGCACGAGTGGATGGCCAGGGCATGATGCTCACTGGGGAGTGAGAGCCTGGGCTTTCCTCCTGGGGCTGTGCAAGCTGGTCAGGCTGTGCTGCTGCTGCAGGGGGATCTGTGCACATGGGCAGCGTGGCTGGCAAGGGGTTCCGAGGCCCTGGACACTGGTCTAGTCCAGGTGCAATCCCAAGAGCTTGGATGCACGCCCTGCTCAGGAAGTGTCTCCTTCCTCAGCACATGGGCATGGTCCTAAAGCCTCCCCAACACCTGACCACCAAAACGAGGGGCTGGCTTGAGTTTGGGGACTGTAAAGTCCTTAGGGTTCTGTGGGGTATCTCTGAGATGATCTCATGTCTCCTGGCATCACCCATAGCCAGCTGACTTCATTTTGCACCATGTGCTTGGCATGGCTGGGAAACAATCCATAAGAAGACTGCAGGGAGGATGGGAAGCAGGAATGAACTCGCCTCCAGGACACATCTCCAGGAAGGTAGATTGAGATTGGATACTAGGAAGAAATGCTTGGCTGTGAGGGTGGGGAGGCCCTGGCACAGGGTACCCAGAGCAGCTGTGGCTGTCCCATCCCTGGAAGTGTTCCAGGCCAGGCTGGAAGGGGCTTGGAGCAACCTGGGAGAGTGGAAGGTGGAAGAAGATGGGCTTTGAGGTCCCTTCCAAGCCAAACTATTCTGTGACTCTGTGATCAGCAGCAGGGGGCTCACCCTGAACTCAAGGAGAGTTTCATCCCACAGCCTGGCCACACATTCCCTGTGCTGTGACAGCTGCATGAATGGCCTGTGCCTCGTGTGCTGTGCATTGGCCCAGGAGGAAACATAAACAAGCAAACAAATAAATCGAGGCTCTGAAAGACTGGAAGAGGTGCCTGATGCCTTCAATTGTGCAGAAACATGTCCCTTCATGCAGGCTTGGGGTCAGAGTCAGGCCCTCGCTTCCTGCCAGGAGAACCAGGGGGTCCGGGTCATGGCAAAAGGAGATGCTGCTTCCCAGCATTCAAGTGCCACTCAAGGAGACAGGGCCCCTCTGTGCCCAGCATGGTGCCAGCAGCAGCTATCAGGCAAGAGTGGCAGCAGCAGGCAAACCCTTGGTCCCCAGACACACTCCTCAGGGCAGGACCATGACACGCATTGTCTCTTCCTTGCAGACTGGCAGATCCTGGGACCACCCAGAAGGGCTCAGCTGGGGAGAGGTTGAACGGTGCCAGGGGTGGGAGGCTGATGGATGGTCTCCTCTGGTGACCCACGGGTCCCAGCTTGGCTTTCTCCCCAGTCATTTCTGGTGGTCACAGGCAAATATGTGAGGGCAGAGCTGTGGCACCCAGGCAGCACAAAGGCAGGCAAGCTGCAGGAGGAAGCAGAGAACTCACTGATGGAAGAAAACCTTGTTTGGTCTACAGCTGTGGAAGACATGCAGCAACACCCCAGCCTACCTCTGGGCAACCCCTCTCTGCAGCCAGGGTGGTTAGAGATCCTGCTGCCCATCCCAAGCAGGATGGAGCACAGAGGAAAAGATGGCCCCTTGTTTGCTGTTGGAAAGACTCAAGGGTTTCATAGCCCTGGGAGATAATTCTGTTTCCACAGACATTTTGCTAAAAGCTCATTTTCATTTTTCTACTCTGCTCCCGCTCTCACACTTTCTTTGCCTTTTGCTGCTCATCCGAGGTGCCACCCAGCACTCGGGGAGCTCCATATCCCCTGCTCTTGCTCCCCATCCCTGCAGGGCTGTGCAGCAATGCGGGGACTCTGGAGCACTGCAGCAGTGCAAGTCCTGTCTCTGCTGATGCTGATCAGGCAGCCCTGGGAGGATCCGACCTCCAAGGGTGGGCCCGTTGAAGCAGGGCTCTGCCCGTGCCCAGGCTCTGCCCCTGCCCAGGCTCTGCCCCTGCCCAGGCTCTGCCCGTGCCCAGGCTCTGCCCCTGCCCAGGCTCTGCCCGTGTCCAGGCTCTGCCCGTGCCCAGGCTCTGCTCGTGTCCAGGCTCTGCCCATGCANCGCCCAGGCTCTGCCCCTGCCCAGGCTCTGCCCGTGCCCAGGCTCTGCCCGTGCCCAGGCTCTGCCCCTGCCCAGGCTCTGCCCGTGCCCAGGCTCTGCCCCTGCCCAGGCTCTGCCTGTGCCCAGACTCTGCCTGTGCCCAGGCTCTGCCCATCTCCAGGCTCTGCCCATGTCCAGGCTCTGCAGGACGCACTGGTGCGTGTGAGTGTCCCACAGCCCCACCCTGCACAGCTGCCTGCAGCAAGGACAGTGCTGTGACAGAGAGCTCCAGACTCTCCACACTCTCCTCCACATCTGATCTCTGTGAAGAAGTGTCCTCCAGAGAGGCCTTCTACTACTCTTGGCCTGAGCATCCAATTCTCACCGTCAGGCCAGCAAGCATTCCAATTCAGTGACCCTTGAGGAATTCGTGTTCCTCAAGTGGAGCCACCCCCCATGTTGACCCTTAGCACCCACCTGTCTGCTGACCACAGCTGGACAAGCTCTGGGGCAAAAAACTGCCAAGCTTTCGGCTGCACCATCCCAGCCAAGCTGCTAGACCTGCATCTACCTAGCACCTCTCAGCTCCTGTGCATGTGGAGATGATTACAGGCTCCACATTTACCCTTTAACTCAAATTATGATTACATTCTGTTGACAGCACTTAGCACATTTTCTTGGCTTGTGGAGGCCAGACTGCTCTCAGTTACCCCGTGGGCGTTACCTCCTGGAAGGCAGCAGGATGGTAAGGGTTGGTGAAGACAGAAATTTCTCCAGGGTTCCTAAAATGAGTATTTGTGGCCAGATGCTGATTATAAACCAGGCACAATAGTTGAAGAACTGTAAAATTTGAGAGGAAAACATTGTTTCAGGTTTTTCAGAAGAGCCTGGGAAGTTTTAGGTGCAAAAATCCTCTGTTTCCCTTAGGGAAATATTTCTTCTCATATTCAGCTAGACAGGAAAACTTCTATTTTTATTAAATGCCAAAACCCTAAGAGAAGCAGCAGCCACTGCCCCATGCAGGTCTCAGCAATGTGCGAGCTGTGTAAGTACAACCACACTGCTCACCTGCCCCAAGCCCCGGCATTTCTGCAAAAACAGATCCCAGTGGAGCATCTTTGTTCTCGGAGAGGGCTTGGCCCTGATATTTCAGGAGGGCAGCAAATCTAGAAATAGGTGAAGCCAGATGAATGACTTCACATTTCCCTGGCATTGACCTGCAGCTTCCGTGCACAAGTCAGCTCTGCCAAGTGCACAGCAAGGGCAGCTCTGTGTTCTCCACACCAATGAGGGGGGACAGGCAGATGTGCAGCACCCACCAGTCAAACACCAGCATGCAACTGGAGAAAGCAGCTCCAAGAAAACGTTCTCTGTCAGGGCAAGACCTGGCTGTTCACCAGCCGCCCCCCCCAGCCTTCTCTTCCTGGGAAGGAAAGCTGGCAGGTAGGCTGGAAGCAAGTCAGAGCAGCCCGGGCCAGATTCCCAAAGGGGTTTCAAAACAGCCCTGTAAACCAGTGAGATTCCCATCAGCCTGAGAGATGACACAGAACAGCCCTGCAGGGCTGTGGGAAGAAGCCCCAAGCTGAGCCATGAAACCAGGGATTAGATGATCAGAGTGGAAGGAGCTTGGCATTTTTTAGTCCTTTCCCAAAGACATGGAGCAAATAAGAGTGTAAATATCCTGATGTGATACATTCTTCCTGGAGCCCCTTTGAGTAATGGCCTCGATCCTCTACACAGGGTGTAAGGTCAGGGGATGCCCATAGGAAATGCAGGGAGGAGCCAGCACTGCCCCATGAGCAGGGCAGGGCCTGCCAAGCATGGAGACCAAAAATACCAAGGGAAGGACATCCATTACCCATTGGCATGGCCAGAGGAGAAGGCCTGTGGCCAAGGTGAATGTTTGGACTGCGGCAAATGGCCTGGCACAGCGGGGTGAGGGAATCCCAAGAGGGTGAGGAGTGAGGAGTGAGGAGTGGGGAGGTGAAATGAAAAAGAGTCAAGAGAAGCACTGTCTTTTGCAAGAAGTAGGTGCAAGGCACACCAAGAGCTGAGACTACAGACACACTGCCCTTCACTCGCTTCCCTGTTGCAGATTTGCCTTGTCAGACCTGCCCCGTGGTGTATTGTCCTTTGGGATGTTTAACATGTGTTGTAAAACATCCAGCAGTGTAATCTACTTCTGCCATTTGGATGGAAAGACCTTGACTTCTACATTTCCTGATTATTTTAGACTTAATTTCTCAGTCTTTAACAATTCAGCAAGAAGGGCAGGGGGATTAGACACCTTCTGGTGGGAGGTGTCCCTGCCCATGGCAGGGGCTTGAAATTAGATGATCTTTAAGGTCCCTTCCAACCCAAACCATCCCATGATTCTCTGATGAGGCTTGTTGTGTACCATCAGCCTGGTGAGTAGGAATGCTCATGGAAAAGCTGATGGAAGGAGCAGCTCAGCTGCAGCCAGGAGCATCGCTGCAGTGACAGACACTGATTCTCAGTAACGCTCAGGCCTTGTGCTCAGGGCTGGGGACAGAGTGCTGGGGAGAACGTGGCTGTGGTTTCAGAGGAGCAGCAAGGGAAAGCTGCCATCCAAAGGCCTGCATGGTGCTAACACAGGGGCCAGGTTCCCCACTGCTGTATGAGGAAAGTATTCCTCATGAGGGGATCCCTGTGACATCAATTCCACAGTGGGGCTGGTCTCATGCCCAGGTTTCCTCCTTACCACCTTCACCTGGAAAGCTGAGCAGTGTCCCAAGGTCCCTGAGCTTTGCTATCAGTCTAAAGGCTGATCAATAATTGCCTCATACCTCGTAGTGCTCGATTTTGGCCTCATCAGGTAGATTGTGGTAACACTGAATTTATCCCTCTGTGTCTCTGAAATATGAATATTTCATGGATCAGAGCTGAAGGGGAAGGGGAATGAGTGACGTCCCACACACACGACCAGGCTCCAGGCCACTGCTCTGTGCAGAGGGTTGGAAGGGGAAGGTGACCTGAACCTGCACAGCCATAGGTGTTTGAGTGTGTGTGTGCAGTGCCTCAGAGATGGCCACAGGGAGGGCATCGAACCATGGCAGCTGAATTTCAGAGCTGGCCCCAGATTCTCGCTCCAAACACCAGCACACACAGACCATCATTCAGCATTTCCACCTTGCCTGCTGTTGGGCAGGGCTCAGCCCTCGGCGTCCCCACGGCAGAGCAGAGCAGAGCCCAGAGAGCAAGCGCAGCGAGCAGCTGAAAGGGGACAGAGGCACCTCATGGATCTTCCCAAATCTTCCACCAAAGCAGCCGTGGAAGTGACTCATTGAAAATGCCCCTGGGATGGGATCCCTGCTTTGAAGGAAAGGGGAAAGCATGTTTCCTGCCATCGGGACAGTTTTGTGCAAGCAGGGAGAGGTGTGCTGGCCCTGGGGGCTGTCACACGCACACACGGAGCAGGAAGCCTGGGGAAGTGCGTCCCTGGGGTCCTGGTACGAGGCGGGCGGGCAGCAGCAGCGGCTCTGGCGGGTCTGTGCTCTCAGGTGGGCCGGCAGTGCCGAGCAGCACCCTGGCAAGGGATGTGCAGGGTCCCCCACCACAAAAGCCACCTCATCTTCCCCAACACCTGCTCAGAGCTCTGTCTGGAGCTGCTGAGGCAAAGGGAACACGCAAAAGGAAGAGCTGTGGCCCTGCCATGGACACGGCCGAGTCGCACGGAGCAAGGACCGACGGCAGGGACCAGGCCTTGGCACCCACACAGAGCAGACCCCAGGGCTGGCAGAGGGCGAAAGCGTGTCCTGGCAGTGTCCTGCCTTCCCGGCCCCCAGCGGGGCCAAGGTGGCTCCCGGGGCACGGGCAGGGCTGGGAAATGAATGGCTGCTCCCCAGGACCCGCTCAAAGTGCTGGAGGCCTCCGGGCTACAGCCAAAATAGCAACAATCTGCCCCAGAAGCACTGCTCCTCTGGGAAATCTCCAGCCCGTCTCTGACACGGACGTGGTGGGGAACCAGTTCAGAGAGGCCATGCAGGCCTCGCCCATCCCCTCCACCTGGGATGACCCCGCTGTTTCCTATCTGCTTGGATTCTCCCTCCCCATCCGCATCCCTGCCAGCTCCTCCGCCCATCAGACAAAGGAGATAAATCACTTGGAAAGAGCAAATCTCCATTCATTTAAAAACCTTTTAATTTATTTTTAAAAAATAGCACTAATAAATTAAAAACGTCTCCCAGAACGGCTGAATCCAAAACCCTCTGGCTCCAGGCATTTTATCTGCCTAACCTTGCCTCACAGGAAATGCCCTTACCACAGCACCCGTCCCATTATCCGGGTAATTAGTGGAGTCTGTAAATGCAGAGCAGAGCTGGAACCTACCAACTCCTCTGGAGAGCTGGATTTCCTATGGGGGAAAAAAAAAAAAGAAAGAAAGAAAATTAAGAAAATTAATATAAAGTGCACCTTGGGCAATGAAGGCAGGAAGAAGGAAATGGGAAATATCTCCAGTACAGCTCATACTAGGGTTGTTTAACACTTTAAGGGCCAGGCAGGCTTTGCTGTTCTCCTGGAAAACTGTCTGCCAAATGCTACCTTGCTCCTCAAGTGGATTTTTCTCCATCAGCGTGTTTAATTTGAAGCCTTTTGTGCAGTGTCTTGATGCTAATCCCAGATCTGTGCAATTCCCAAAGCAGCTGATGGATTTGACCTCTCAAGGATGCCCTGTTTGCTGCACTGAGGTGCTCTGGTGCTTCCTCAGCATCCTGATGCTCCAGCCCTGCAGGACCAGCGTGGGTCCCCAGTTGCATGATTCCAAGCTGCCCTGCCAGAGGGTGGAAGGGACTTCAGGAGAGGCTTAGGTACCCAGATCGAGGGGATGGAGAAAGGAAGGGGACATGTGGCTTTTTGGAAAGAGGGCCACAGCTGGGGGCCCAGGTTGCATGGGTCCCTGTGCCTGTTCCCAGAACAGAGCTGTAAAGTTCATTGTCTGCTCTCATCATTGTGCAAGTGGAAAGTGACTTTTCCAAAGAGAGAAAGTCACCTCTAAAACTGAACTGGCAAAAGCACCTGGCGCTGACCAGGAGCACAGAGACCAGACCCTGTGTCTCCTTGGGCCCTGCTCCCTGATTGCTGCAGGAGCCTGGACTAGCAGGAATGTGCCCTCCCTGGTGCAGCTCAGCTCTGAACCAGCCAGCACCCTGTAACCAGGCTGAGCTTTGGCAGAACACAACCCCAGTCAGACAGGATATTTTGCAGGCTTATAAAGAAAAAAAGAGAGAATGTGAAGGCAGTTCAGCTGAAAAGGGTCTGGAGCCACTGCACTTTTCCATGGCTCCACTGTAACGCTCATCTCCATGGCAGGGCTCTGCCTGTTCTCCCTTTGCCCACCAAATCCTCACAGTCCCCTCTTGCACCTGGCCAGTTCTCCAGCCTGGCTCCCCCCACCACTGATCTTGCAATGACCAGCAGCACTGAGGCTCTCCAAGCTCCAGCCTCTGGGTCTCCAGACATGCTGTGACCCATCAGAGGTCCTCAGCTCCTCTGGCTCTTTGGGTTCCCTTTTGCCCAAAGCCTTTCCCTGTTCCCAGAGCCTTTCCTGGATCACCTTCCCGTGCCTCTGCCTCCCAGGGTGTGTGAGTGTGAGTTGGTGCCTGTGCAAAGGAGGAGGGACCCTTGCAGGCAGCAGAGGCAGCTGGGGGCCCATTTTCGCCGTGGATGTGCTGATGCACAGAAGCTCTGCCTGCATCCCACACTCCCTCCTACCAGCAGCAGAGCTCCAGGGGCTGATCCCCAGCCACTCGTGCACCTCGGGGAGCAGGTAGAAATCCCCAGCTTCCTTCCTGCAGGTGGGGAATGCCCTGCTGCAGACCAGGCTTCCTCGAGCCTTGCCTTCCTCTCCAGCCTGGCAAAGAGCAGCCTCCTCTGTGATGCCCTCCTGAGCCATCAGCTCCGTGGATGTTTCTGAGTGTCCCAGCACCGAGGTCCCTGGCCAGGGCCTGTGTGTCTGTGTGTGCATGGCAGAGTGTTAAATACATCACACATTAATCCATTGCCTTTGTCAGTTAGAGAACAGACAGCAGTCCTGGGTGGAACAGCCATGCACTGGACACTGCTGGAGTTTTCAGTGAGATCAGAGCTGTGCTGGGAGGGATTGGTGGCTGCAGGGGTACAAGGCACAACCCAAGACAGTCCCCCCATCCCAGCAATGGCCCATCAGTGCCACAGAAACCCTGTGAAGTGCTGCAGCACCGTGTCAGTGGGAGGCTGAGATGTTTCCAGGCCAGGCTGTCAGAATGAATCCTCATTCAGAGATGGCTGCTTGCTCCTGGCAGGAATCATGTACCCTAAGCACCTGGCAACCTTCCCACAGTGGGCAGCACATCTCTGCTCCTTTGGAACACACATGCACTCCCTCAAGTTCCACCATAGCCTGGCTTCTCCTTATAACTTGCAATAAAAAGGGGTTTTCTAGGACATGATTCATTTCCCAATGAAAACACTGACCCTAGCAGATGAATCCCATGGTGGGTCATTTCCCTCTCCGGTGCATGTGAACATGTCTTCCTTTAGGGGATGGACACATTGCCTAGAGCCAGAGAAGTGCTCTGGGTCTTTCCATGTCCCCCTTTCCTCCTCTCACTTATTAGAGGCACTGGCAGCATCTCATCCCCCAGGCTGAGCTGGGCCAGGGCTCACACTCACTGCGTGCCACTGCCAGGAGAGAGGGGTTTGGGCCGATGCTACACAACAGAAGGTGCTGGAAGCATTCAAAAAACACTTAGGGTGCTTAGGGACATGGTTTAGTGTGGAGTTAATAGTTGGACTCTAATGATCTTGGCTTTTCCAACCTTAATCAATCTGTGATTCCATAAAATATGGCACCTGATTGTGCAGTTACTTTTCATATTTGAACTCATCTGGCAGCTCAGCCACAAGCCGTGACTGGATGTATGGAGTCTGGGTAAAGCTGTCTGGCCAGTGCTGGGCAAGAGGTCAGACTGCATGGTCACCATGGCCCCCTTGGGCTTCCAGACTACCAATTAAATCATTTCCAGTGCTTGATTTGCCCACAGTAACCAGCACAACTAGCAGAGGCAGTAATTACATTTACTGGCAGCTTGATGAGGTGCCAGCCCAGGACAGGTGGAAATGCAGGTCCTCAGAGGAGGCTGCACAAAGTCCCCTCCAGGCACCATGGTAACATCTCCAACTCCACTGGGACTGAAATAGTCAGCAAATGTCCCATCTACAGCTTCTAATCTCACTTCATCTTCAGGTTTATTAGCTGCAAATTTGTGGTGTTTTGTGGCTTATGGAAGAATTTATAGTACTATATAATTTTATTTTTTTTGGCTTCCTGTGTGGAACCACTAATAGTCCCTAACAGGCAGAAAATTGACCTGAGACTCTTTCCCCTCCTTCTCTCCTTTTGGCACGACTGAAGATATTAATAGTTCCAGGCTGCTTGCTGTCAGCTTCAAATCACCCTGGCAGTTAAAGCCCAAAATAACTGGGCCTTTGATGTCAACTTACTTTTATTTCTAAATAAACAACAGGGTTGGTTAAGATCTTCCAAATATGAAGCTATAGGCTCCCTCTAGCAATAGCAACAATGGAAAGCCAGCCAGTTCACTGTGTCTTGGGCAGGCTGGGTGACCTTTCAGGGACTTTCATTTCAAGTAGAAGAACAGACAAGGCTCCTCTTGCACTGTCATGCTAGAGCTGGTAACTTTGAGCCCAGCTGAGGAAAGGTGTTTTTCATAGTCATTGCTCTTGCACATCAGTTCTGAACCTCTTGCCTGGCTGATTTCGCTTTCAACAGCTCTTGATAATGGGGAAAACTCCCTTATGCCATGCTCTTTATTTCTAATTTCTTTTTTGTTACGAGGCTTCCCTATTGTTTGGCAGAGCCATGGCCATGGTGTGTTGCCGTCCTTCCACCAAGTGATGCTGCCATTGATCTGCGTTGTGCCAAAAAGGACAGCCCTCCAGAGCCAGGAAACCCCACACGTAGCACACAAAGCCTTGGGTCAGACCCCAGAGCTGGGGCAGCACTGCCAGGTCCAGCTCCCTCGGGCCTCCTGGGCCACCCCAGCCCGTGCCACAGCAGTGCAGTGGGAACAGTGAAGTGGCTTTTTGCAGCTTTCCCTGCCTCATCCTAGATCTGGAAGCAGTGGGAAAGTGTCAGAGTGTGGAGCTGGGGAAGCAAAGCATTGCCCAAGGACCTCAGATAAGGCAGGGAGAGGAAGGGGACCCTTCAAGGTGTTTGCTACAGCGCCTCCATTTCCTACATCCACCAGCTCCTGGCGAGGGCTTGTGAAGGATGGGCAGTTCACTGGCACACTCAGTGGAGGAAATTTTGTTGCCACTGGAATTGAAAAGCAAAATCGTGCCTGACCCACTGAGCTGTGAGTCTTTCCAATCTGCCTTGACCCTGTGCTGGGGAAGAAGCTCCGGAGACCCACCACGGGGCACACGGGCTGGGCCAAATTCCCCATGGGAGAGAAGGCAGCGAGGAGATGTCTGGGACAGGTGGAGCCCTGCTAGCACCTGCACAAAGACCTGAGGACTGAATTTCACTAAATGAACAGAACCTTCCCCACTGACAGGAACACCATGGTGTAGGTTCAATGATGTTTCTGGGTCATTGCTTGGACCAGAGCCCAACTCCAGTTCTGTGAAAGAAGAAGGGACAGGGAATTTTTTCTCGCATCATGGTTTGGGTCTGGGCTTTGGGAAGAGTGCGGGGAAGAGATGACACCTGAGGACCATCCCGAGTACCGGTTTCTTCCAGCCCCCTCCAGCCAACTGAACCCCATAAAAGGGGCAGAGCTTGGCCGGGAGCTGCAGACAAGTCAGGGCAGTGAGAGCAGCACACGATCCAGAGCAGCCATCTGCAAGCAGCACTCAGGGACCTGTTCCCCAGAACAGCTGGGTTGTTTTCCAGGAGGGAGGCTCACCTCCCCAAAACCCAGGAAGCATGGGCAGGAGCGAGCACAGGCACATTGTCTGCTCTGAACAGAGCGGGGTCGCTGGCAGCCAGGATGGAGCAGCATGACTACACCTGGTTGCATTTCCACTTTCCAACAAGCCCAGTGTCTGCCAGCATTCCAAGATGGGCTCTTACCCAGCAGGAGCTGCTGAACACAATGAATGCTCTTTGTATCTGTCAAGTGCAGAGGGGAGGGAGGCCCCGGGACGCTGCCAGGGCTGGGAACGGTGTGTGTTCGCTCAGGAAGAGCTGGTCCTGTACATACTTGCACACATGCGGAGGTACAAACAGAACCTTCATCTGCTGATGAAAGACCAGCCTGCCTGGAAGAGGTGCAGGCTGGAAAGGAAACACATTTTTAAAGACAGGAGCAAATATTACAGCACAGTGAATTATTCCTTGTAAATAATACTGGTTGCAGATCTAAGATCCCTTGTGCTATTAGTGAATCACAGGTGAGCCAAGCCTCCTCTCTGTTGGACGATGTTTTCCATCTGTCAGCAGCTCACAGACATGTCAGGTGTCACTGGGGAGAAACAGCCCTGTGCCATCACAGTGACACAGCCGTGATGGGCTGAATGTCACCCGGGGCTGGGGCTCACAGGGCCTCTTCTCCAGGGACCGTCCCTTGGCATCACACAGGCTCATCCCAGCCCCAGTTTGTGGTGCAGGGGAGGGAAGTGGCACAGGCAGACACCCAGCCTTGAATGACCCTGCAGCTTCCTGCTCCCTGTGGAATCTCCCTCTAACTTCAGGGAGACACTGCAGGGTGAAATTTTTAAAGGTATTATGTACCTTAGGTGCATAATTCAGGGCTGTCAGTTGACTTAGGCTGCTAATGCCTCTGATTTCAACCACTGCAGTGATCTGGAGGTTAATCAGATTTGCCTGATGCTTTGAAAATGCCCAGTGGGGTCCTGCCTGCACTTCCCATTGCTTGTTCACTTGGGAAATCCACTCCTGTATCTCCGTGAGCCGCAGAGAAGGGATGTGCCATTGACAGTCCTGCCCCTGGTAACCAAGGCTGTGCAATGAGAGCCCTCAGCCAGGCCCTGGTGAAACCTGGCAGACACTGACCAAGGGCATCCGAGCAGCTGATAGGGAGCCACCAGCAAAGAGTGAGGCTATGAGCAGCCATGTGTTGGGCTGTTTATTCTTGAACAGATAGATTTGGGCTCAAGCAGAGAAGACTGAGGAAAATCACTGATGTGCTTGGAGCCAGATGAGGACAGAGTGTGTCAGAGCAAGTTCAGGGAGTGGCAGAGCTCTCCTGCCTAACAGATGTGAGGTGGCGTGAGGAGGGGACACATCAGTCCTGTTCCACTCCTGGGCCCTGGGACAGGCACAGCAGCTTCAGGTGTGCTGGGACCCTGCCACCACCCTGCAGGGGGGACACTGGGCAGGCAGAGCTCACGGTCTCACCGCCAGCTCTGTGCTCCTTCCCTGCTGACTGCCAGCACTGCCAGCTATTAGACAACGTGAACCCCCTCTGGGTCCTACAGGAGCAGGGTTCATTTGCTCAAATCCCTACACATAGTACCAGCATCCAGATCCCTGTGTAACTGGAGGAGTGAAAACTGCCCTCAGTGTTGGGGGACAAACCCTGCCAAATCAGGACCTGCTACAACACCTGGGCTTCTCAGGGAATCCAGCAACAAGGTGTGAACCTTGTCAGAGATACACAAGACAAAATCCGCCCACGACAACCTCATTCCATATTTTTCTTTTGGGTTTGTGCCCTATCTTGTAATTCCGTGATAAGCATTCCCTAAGACGTAAATCATATAAGCCAGAAGTCCTGGAAGGACCAATTTGGAGAGACTGTCTGGGTTGATTTCCCATGTAAACACCTTCAGGGCAAAGCTGAGGTGGTGCCACAGAGTCGTTCCCAAGCAGGGTCACTGGTAGTGAGGGAAGTGTAAGAGACAAAGGGGCCAAGAGAGATCATAACGTAATGACCACGCCGGGGCCCAGAGGATGAGAATTACAGAGTAATTGGGCAGCAGCTCATTGCTGTGTAAATGCTCAGTTATTTCTGTTCCATAAACCACAATCCGGGTTACACGGTAATTACTTTGAGGTTCATTAAGTGTAATTATACAGTAATCTCCAGGAGCCAGTAATCATGTTCCAAAGTATCTACCACTTAAAACTTGGTGAGTGTCATGCAGGTAGGAAGCAGTTGCATCGTTTTCAGTCTTCAGTGAATTGGGAAGTGGGATGGCCAGGACTGGGTCTGTTACTGTGACAGCCAAAATTGCCTTCCAAGGAGAATGTTGGGCATGCTAGAGGAGAAGTGCTGCACACCCAAAGCCCAGCCAGTCTCCATGGGCCAGCAGCAGGATTGGTGCTCTCGGAGGGCTGCTCCTCCCAGGTTGCCAGCAGTGTCCCACAGGTCAAATAAATCCTTTTCCAGAGGTTAAGCCCATCCTTGGAGAACAAACACAACTCCTGAGATTTCATTCAGACTCAGATGTCTCTTTTAGTTGCCAAGTTGGGGTGGGTAAATTCTACACTTGTCATTACAACCAACACAGCATATTTTATTTGTTTTACTACACAGCAAATTAGACTTAATGCTCAACAGTGTCAGTACCTCTTGCACATCACTTCCAGCTTTGGCTTATAGATTCCAATGTGGGGTTGACCCCAACCATCAGAAGACCTAAGTCTTCCCACAGACTCCTCTTCCCACTGGTCCCAGTCACAGCATGTCCCAGTGGCAGGGAGACCCAGCATCCCCAGGACAAACACTGAGGGAATGGTCCCCTGATCCCCTCTGCACCACAGGGCGAGGGGGCCCGGAGAAGCCCTTCATGGGACCCACACAACTGACGCTGTTCGTGTTTCTTGTCCTTCAAAGAATCCCATTTTGACCTAGAAAGGCAAGAACAATTACTCAGAGCCAAAGCCCAGGGGGTGAGTTCCTGGGAGAAGGGGCCAGGGCCCTCAGGAGATGAGGAGCAGCAGCACTGCCCAGTGCTGGGCACGGGGCACTTGGCAGGGAGGAGTTCCATGGCAGCAGCCATGGCTTGGACCGGCTCTCACCTGCCAGTGCTCCGAGCAGGGAATATTCCTGCTGCAGCAATGTGTGAGATGTGTTTTCAGGCAGTGGCTGGATCAGCATGGTAGGAAAAACCTGTCTCCCATGTTAATGACCAAGTTTCCGTGGCTGCAGAGCACAGATACACATGGTTGAGGTCCTGCAGAAACGTTAATGAATGTTTTTCCCTTCTCTGTCTTTCAGGGATCTGAACTACAACGAGCTGCTGGAATTCCCTGGGGCTATCAGGACACTGGGCCGACTGCAGGAGCTGTGAGATTTTCCACTTATTCCTTTACGAAACCACTTCCCATGGGAGAGTGACCAATAAAGCATCGCGTGTGCTCTGACTTGAGGAGAGCACTCAATCCAAGCCTTTCTTTTCCTTCCCAGCCCTCTCCACGGCATCAGAGCAGTTTATCCCCTCGATTTCCATCAGCTCTGACCACCTCCCCATCAGCCTCCACACCATGGCTGGTGGAGGGGACTGGGAGTCCCTGTCAGCCTTGGAGCAGGTTCCTCCTGCAGTTCTTCACTCTTCTGTGGCATCTGAGGGACTCAAACTCCATCTGTTCTCTGGCCACTTCTGATGTCCATTCCCCAGCTTGGGACCACAACCTGGACTTACCCACGTTATTGTGAGGCCATTGTTTCTGCAGGCCCTGTGCCACGTCCTCTAATGTGCAGAAACTGTTTTATCTCCCTTAAGATAAATTTATAACAGGGAATTACCATTTTAGTGGACAGCTCTCCTTCCTCTAACTGGTCAGCCTGGGAGATGCTAAAAGTAAGAAACCATCCCACTTATCACCCACGAAGGTAGAAGCCCCAGAGTGGGGTCAGCTGATGTGGATCTGTTCTCGTGTCACACTGGTGCCAGGCTGGGGTGGGACAAAAGCAGCTGCTCTCGTGTTTCTGGAAGCCTTGGAATAAAAATCTGACAATACTTTTTTCTTTACTGGAAGAATTCTCATAAGATTTCTCTGTCCAGCTCAAGTATTATCATTATTCTCACCTTCAAAATGAGAATAAGATCCTTAATCTGCTTTGAGATGGCTTTTGAAATGCCTGTCACTAAAGAGGCAAATTCCAAACAGTCATCAACTAATCACCTGCTCAGAGTCCTCTGGGATAAACAACCTGGGCATCACCCAGAGCCTGGTCTTAGTCCTGGGCACAGGAACCTGTGGCTGCCTTTGCTGTACAGGAGGTCAGACTGTGGCCACAGAGCTCTCTTCTGCTGCAAAAATTTGCTGATAGAAATTTTCTCGAGCTTAACCAAAAATATCCCAGCTACACCTACAAATCCTTTAAAGTCGTGTGGGCTGATAATTCCTGGTGCACTCTGGTTGGCAGCTGTGGAGCTGTAATGGAGACCAACCATAAAAATTGTAGTTCCTGGACGGTAGAGAATTTTGTATTTGGCTTGTTTCTGTTTCCTGACCTGTAAAGTGTTAAACCTTAAGTCCCTGTATCCTCGGTGGGGTCAGTGGAGTCACATATGGAGCACCCACAGAGTAAATGCAGCAGATTTTGTCCTGCCAAACCACAGACCTTGTTCACCTGCTGGGATGATGCTGCACCTGGGAAGGAGCCTGCATCTCCTATTTGATGTGTATTTTGAAGGCTCTCTGGCTTTAAAAGTGATGAGGAAAGAAGGTTAACTTAATTAATATCAAGATATTTGTTTCTCCCAACAGCGGTTTTCATAACAACAACATCAAAGCTATTCCAGAGAACGCATTTGTTGGGAATCCCCTCCTCCAAACAATGTAAGAAAATTAAACAATGTTTCCTATACCTTTATATTACCCAGAAAGGGGCATTTCCTGATGTCTTTGGTTGGGATTTCTGACAGTGGTCAGCATGACAGCAATCTGATATTTGCTATCCATGTGCCAGGGCAGGCTGAAATTGCTCCTTCTCAACTCCTTTTTGGAATTGCCGTGGGTTCTCCTTTCCCTGCAGCTGCACTTTGCTGCAGCCCAGGCTGATAGCAAGGAAGGAACAAAATGCAGGTGGTCTGCATGGAAACCATCTAAGCCCTGGTTGACATCTGCTGATGTTTATTCCTTGTGTTCAGAAAAGCTGCTACACGTGTCAGAGAGCTGGGATACCAGGTCCTTGTGTGTCTGCCCCAGACCTGTGCACACAAAGCTCTGCAGATAAATACACCCAGCTGTCAGCTCATTTCTCCTCTGACCCAGGCACAGGCAGTGATTTTTGGATGCTTCTCTGAACCACACAGATACTGAAAATCATGGCGAGTGACAAAAGCTCTGCTTGTCCAAACTGGACTTAAATTATAGAAACACCAGTATCTGAAAAGCCATGGGTGACACTGGGTGAAACCATTCACTGCTCCAGCCAGAACAACCAGCCTCATCCCCATCTCTCTTGGGCAGCATCCACAGAGTGATGATGGGGGCCCACACACCCAGAACGTTCATCTCTCCATTGGATCTGCCCATCTGAAGTCTTTCACCGCCAGTGGGGGGAAGTGCTTCTTGTAGGAGGTGACTCAACTCCTCCCATATCTCGCTGGATCCTAGAAGAGCTCACTTCTCTCCACTGGCTGTGACAAGTGGGAAAGGTGCTGGTGCTGTAGGTGTGTGAGATCAGAGGAGGTGTCCTCCAGTGCAAGGTGTTTCTCAGTAGGATTGAAGGAGGACTTTACACCTTTCTAGCCCCTCTGGTTCAGCAGGACCCCAAAGGGCCCATTCAGAGCAGCAGGAGAGCTCATTTGTACCAATGTCCAGCCGAAACAGGCCAGTGGGAGAGCGGGTGGTTATCTGGGAACGAGACTTGCCCACAGCACAGCAGCACCTCGTGCATGGCTTACTGCTGGTAGCTCTGAGGCTCTTGACCTGTAACAGCATCTTCTCCTTGTGTGCAGCAGGCTCTGACCAGTTCCTCTTTCCCGTTGCAGCCACTTTTACGACAACCCCATCCAGTTTGTTGGACAGTCTGCTTTCCAGTACTTGCCAAAGCTCCACACTCTGTAAGTTCACCAAGCACATCCTCAGAGAGGAAACATCCAAGCTCCAAGCCCTGTGTACTGGGCACCTTTGTGGCCTCCTCCCTCCTTTTTTTCAGGAGCCCTTGTGCCAATAGAGGACCATGAAGCCACTCTGCTGGCCAGCCCCAAAGGCTACTGCAAGGAGTAGACACTGGAGATGTTTTCTTTTGGGGAAGGATAATTTTGAAAAGGGCATTTTGGAGGCAGCCACAAATTCTTCCTCCCCACACAGCTGACAGGCACTGAGGCCTTCCAGGGTCTCCACAGCTGTGCCAGGAGCAGCAAAGACCTCACACAGACCTCACAAGTGCCACAGCTTTTGCTGCTGTTGTGTAGTTGCCCAAACAGAAGGACACTGAAGGCATCTGCCTTCCTCCACAAGATGGAGAAGTGGAGGAGCACATGTCCCAACACCACGGCACGAATCATGTCACTGGGCAGCCAGCAGTGACAGTGCTTTCTTCACGTTTGGCCCTAGGCCTGCTCCAGGGCCACCAGCACCAGCTGGGCACCACCTGGACCTCAACAGCTGCCCCACGTTGGCTTTTCAGCCAACCTGTTGTGGCACAGCACTAAAAATACTGAGGCAGAGGCAACCTCATAAATCTCTATTTATAAGCCTCACCCAGGCACATAAAATAAATCATTCAAATAGCCCCACATTCTTTAGATCCAAATGCATAGACCCAGGGAGGCTTGGGTGGGATGCCCTGCTTACATTCCCCATGGTAATTGTTTGGGGTTTTTTTATTTAATTTGGGTAGAGATGGTGCCAAGAATGTCAGTGGCTGGGAGAGGCTTTGAGCTTGCCAAGTCTCCTTGCACAGAAGTTCCCAGCTCCATCTCGCTGCATCCGCACGGCGCGAGGCGTCTGCTCCAGCCACAGGGACACGCTGGGTCTGGGCCTCTGACCACCACATGTGGCTGTGAGGAAGCAGATTTGCCACCATGGCTGATGGGACTGGAACCTTGGGCAGTTGCACTTGCCTCCAGGTCCAATGCCCACCTCACTTCACCCTCATTTCTCTGCAGGTCACTCAATGGAGCAACGGATATCAAGGAATTCCCGGACCTTAAAGGCACCACCAGCCTAGAAGTTTTGTGAGTGGCACCTCTCTCCCTTTTACCCTGCTAGCTGTGCTCTTCCTCCTTCAAGGCGGTCCAGGCTGTTTCAGTGAGGACAACTTTCCCAGTGCTGTGCAGTATTCAGCTCTGCCTCTCCCTGGGCACTCACCCTTCTGCTTCGTTTCACCTCTGTGGCTGCTGGCAGCTTTCCCCCCCGTGAGTGGCTCTCTCGGTTCTCTTGAGTGTGCTCCAAACTTTTTTTTATTTTTGTTTTCTTCCTTCCCTCCTGCATCTGTGAAGGAGTGAACCTCTGAGTGCAGTGCTTCTGCTGAGCCCCAGTGTCTCTGCCCATACTGGAACCAGCAGTGGTGCAGTTCAGGAAACATCTGCCACCCGTGCTGGGGCTCCTGCAGCCACTCTGGTCCCCTCCTCACCCCACCAGGCCCTGGAGAGCAGGGCCTTGGAGGACACGCTGCCTCTGGCCACACACGGTTCTCCTCTCTTGGGCACTGGTCCCCACGCTGTGCCCAAACTGGGAGCAGCCCAGGCCAGGGTGTGACCTGGCCATGCTGTGTCTCGGGGACACAGAGACACACCATCCATCCCTCGTTCACAGGCTTCTGAGGCAGTCCTGGTTCCAGGCCTGTCCAGCCTGGACAATGGGAACTGGGATGGCAGAGCATGCTGCAGAGGGCACTGCCACCTGCCCCCAGCAAGGCCGAGGGCAGCTGTGAATTCAGTACTCAGCAGTGGCCCAGAACTCTTCATAGGCACATTCACCTCAGCCAGGTCCAGCAGCAGTGCCTGTTTCCAAAACTACCAGGCAGTTTTTTATCCTCTCCAGGTATTTCACTGTCCCATTGATATTGTCTCCCCTGCCACCATCTGGGACTGGCAGCTGGGCTTCTGCATCACAGAGTCTGGGTGCTGGCTGTCAGCAACACCATTTCTTCTCTCTCCTCCATCCCTCTAGGACCTTGACCCGGGCAGGCATCCACTTCCTCCCCAGAAGGATGTGCCAGCAGCTGCCCAGCCTGCGAGTCCTGTGAGTAACGTGTGTCTCTGTCCTGCCTGGTCCTTAAAAAAATGCCATCAGGAACTGGGCTTTCCTTTTGTCTACCTCAGGGAGAGGACCAGCTGGGGAAGACCATCCTGTGGTTCTTGTTCCCATTATCTTTCCCATGCAGAAATCAGCACCTTCTTAATCACTAGCTTGAGCTCTTGCTTGTTCTTGAACTTGCTGCTTCATCCCAGCATGATGCTCTGGTCTCAGGGCTGCAGTCAGGCACTTCCTCCTTGCTCTGCACCAGTAGGAACTGCACTCCCCCACCTCCATTCTACAAAAGGGGGTACAAAAGGAGGTGGGCAAGAATGGCCACAGTATTGCAGAGCTCCCAGCTCTGCTGAAGCTTTTAGCCCAAAAACAAGGGGGAAATCACATTCACCCTCTGCCCCAGCTTCGGCTTATTGCAGTTGGAGCTCCAGCAAGTGGCATCATCTGGAGGAAGGATCCTGTTCCTATCCCAGGAGGGATCAGGTCTGACCTGATGGAGACCTGTGAGGCCACAAGGCCACATTTCCTCGTGTGGGGCAGTGGAGCCAGATCAGGGTTTTGCTCAGTCTCTATGTTTCTAAGCTCTGCCTGCTTAGCCAGGCACTGAGTGATGCAGGGGGGGTCATGCTTTCTCCTTTAGCCTGGTATATGATGAAATCAGCATGTCAGAAAGATTCTGCATCATCTCAGGAATCACACCCCTGGTTCCTGAGATCCCCAACTATGTCTGCAGTCAAAGACACCCTCAGGAAGTGAGTCATGAGCCAGATTTATACAAGTTTGCAGCCTTAGGGCAACAGGAGGCTTGCCTCTCATCAGTCTTCATATAAGCAAGCTGAAAAAGAAAACAAGTTTCTTCCAGGAAAGCAACAGGAGTGAATTCTTGATCACAGAAATTGGAAACAAGAGTAAAACATAAAAATAAAAGAAGACAATTTGTAATTTAGGAGATTACAGGCTTTTGGTTCCAGCAGTCCCTGTAGGGAAGATCTCTCATCTTTAGACATCTGGACCAATTCAATGGGTGACTTGCTATGAAAGTGCAGCCTTTGGACTGGCCCAGGCTGTTGGGTCCCAAACCTCTGTTTATGTTTGCAAGTTATCAGTTTGCAAACCCTCACAGCAGAGCCTGTTCTTTGTGCCCACCCCCTCCATGTGGGAGAGTTTTATTGGGACACACCAAGGGACTCGTTCCTTGCTCCTCGTTCCTCTTCCCAAGGGAACTTTCCTGGCATTAATTGCATTGCTTTCAGCGTTTGGAGAGAGAGTATGTGGGCAGTGCTTGTGCGTGTTTACATCTCTCTTGCCTTTGAAATGCCTTGGGCCCCTGTCCCCACAGACCCAGGGGTGTTCTCTGCCTGTCTCTTGGCAGCCATAGGAGCTACAACTGTGACACATCTGACCACAGATGGCACAGTTAAAGCTGCATTTCTGACCTCACCCCACTGTGTGCATTCTCTGCAGGGATCCTGCACAGGGGCTGTAGAGCCTCTGCAGGGGCAGAGGGTCACGGCCATCCTGGGATGCCACCCATGCCAGGCAGCCTTTGGCATCAACCTGCCATCATCCTGCTGCTTTCATCCAGAGCTTCTGCTCAGGGTGGAGATTTCTTATAATCATGGTACATCCTGAGCTGCAAGGGACCCACAAGGATCATTGAGTCCAGCTCCTGGCTCTGCACAGACACCCCAACAATCCCACCCCGTGCATCCCTGAGAGAGTTGTCCAAATGCTCCTTGAGCTCTGGAAGATTTGTCTTCCTTCTCAAGCAGAAATAGGTGAAACTCCTCTGAGCAGAGCTGAAGTTCCTTGATGCCATCAGCACCTTCATCCTGGTATGTTCCCAACAGAGCATGAGTGGCTGGGGCTGCTCTGTTTGTAGATTCTGGGCTGCACCTGGTTACCCTCACTCAGGAGGAACCAGAAATAACTCCTGGGGCTGGTTCTCCCCCATCACTGTTAGCTAAGCTACAGCCCTGTCAAGCCCAATGGATTGACACAGGGACCAGGGATAAGTGACTGGTGCTAAGGCTCTTTCTCCATACTGGGTGACAGCCTCCAGAGCCAAGCACAAACCTTTGGCTTGCTTTTCTCTCCCTCCTCCTCTCCACCATGGAAAACTGGTGGTGAGGGGGTTGGCAAAAAAAAAATAATTGGAATATTTTAGGAGCAACCAATTGGCAGAAAGATGGAAACCGAGTTTGGAAAGTCAGCAGAGAAACCACATACAAAACTTCACCCTGGGGCAAATTTCCCTTGAACAACCACAAATCCAGTCTCTGCTGGTGGGGGAAAGAGTTGGTTTTAAACATTACTCTTTACCCAGCCTGTTTCAGCTTCAATAAATTCTCATTAAGCTGTGCCAGGGTGGGTTTTCCTCAGACTTTCAAGCCAGTCTACTCTAGATGCTGACATGACACTGGGCCATGAACCAGTGGGGAGAGGAGTTTGCTGCAAACTGCTTTCAAGTGACAGCACTTGAAAGAATGGGGACCAGAGGTTTTCACATTCTGTAATGTCCTGAACCAAATCCCTGCCAATGCCACAACCCCTTCTCTAACCTTGGGAGAAAGCCAGGAAAGGCTGAATGGGGAACATGCAATGGGCAGTGGGTTTGCTGTGCCAGGAGGGAGGAGAGCAGCTGGCTGGTCAAAACCTCCCCAGGCTCTGCAGGCACATCTGCAGCTTCTGGGAGCTCTGGCAGAAGTCTCTCTCTGCTGTGCCCACAGAAAGCAGGGCTGTGCAGGGCAGAAGTGGCACGGGTGGGTTTCACAGCTGACCTGAGGCTGGGGAGGACAAGCCCAGCTGTACGAGCAGCTCCATCGGCCCACAGGCTGTGCTGCAGGGAGCTGGGCTGGGGAGGGACGAGTGGGTAAATCATGGGGCAACCCTTGCCCTGCACAGAGACAGCCAGAGCCAGCACCAGGTGCAGAGCGGAGATCCCACTCACTGGGGTTGCCAAAAGTGGAGCTGTGCAGAATGAAGTGAGGTCACCTCGCTCGCCAGCAGTACCTGCCTTCCAAGGGAGGGCTCGGGGCACTGGCTTTTGATGTCCCAACGTTCCTGTGCTGTCCTTCCCCTGCAGAGAGCTGTCACACAACCAAATCGAAGAGCTGCCCAGTTTCCATCGGTGCCAGCAGCTGGAGGAGCTGTGAGTATGGAGATGTCCTTGTTCGTACCGTGCTCTGGGGGAAAAGGGCTGAGGAGAGGGGCAGTTCCCACACAAAACTCCCTGAGCACTGGGAAAGTTGGGCATCATAACTCACTGTTCGGAGTGCAAATGGACCAGAGCTCCACTCTTTGCCCCTGTGCACACAGAATAAAAATACACTCCCTGTGCATAGGAGCTGAACTCAGGTCCTTTCAGAGGTCCCAGACACTTCAAACAGAAGGAGGATGTGGCAGCACTGAATTCACTTCACTAACTCCAGTCCCACTGTGAGCTGATCAAAAATGGGGTTTATGTCCACCATAAATGTCTTCTGCTTCAAGGAGGGGTCCCATGCCATGGGCACAAGGCAGCTCTTATCCACCCTGCCCAGGGCCAGCCCCTCCTGAGAGAAGGGGGATCCTTTCCTCAGGTGTAGCACTTGAACTGCGTCCTCCCCAGGCCCCGGGAGGCACCGCTGTTGCTCTGAGACAAAGTTATTCACATCCAGCTCCGAGTGTCTGCAGATCTGGCCCTACACTTCAAATAGAACACAAGTTCTTGGCCTTTTTGAGAAGAACTAAAAATAAAAAAACCCAAAAACTTTAAAAAAAAATTACAATAGATTCCATGATTTTTTACAGAATTCTGCTGCCTGGAAGAACAGATTTATGGGAGCAGCATCCCATAAAAAAACCCACAGGAGAGCTTGTCCCTGCTCTCTGCAGCACCCTAGCCTGGATAGCCATCCAGCCTTAGCAAACTGGACGTTAGGACGCTGTGAAACCACATGAAAACGAGAGTTACACAGCCCCTGCTGCCTTTTATGGCAGCTGTGAGGGTACCCCCAGGAAAACATTTGAAAAACATAGAAAGTACATCAAAAAAAGACAAATGTTCAGAATTCCAAACCTGTAGTTTCACACATTCTGCCTAAGTTCCTTCTTACAAAATTCTATAATATGCCAAATTCAGATTTAACATGAATATAAAACCACAATAACTCCCAGTTTCTGGCTACTCAAGTCAAATAGATTATACCTTAAATTAATATTTTTTTACAAAACAAGTATTTGGTCCCTTAACCCCAAAGTTATTGTCCTGTAAGCCCCACCCCCACCAGGAGTCAGCATTCCTGATGGTTTGAAACAAGTCTGGTGGTGCCTGGTGGTACAACCTGGCACACAAACAACTCAGGTGTGCCATGGCTCAGGTGTGCAGACCTTTACCTGCACCACCCAGGTCATCCCTCACAGCTAAACACCCTGAAATTATTTTTCTCCACCTTGCTCCAATACCCCTTCTGCCCAAACTCCACCTCTTCCAATCAGCGAGACCCCCAAATTTGTGCCCAGAGCTTCCAGTGACCCCCACATGAAATCCTGGCTAGCGGGAGGAGCGATGCCAGCCTGGTGATGTGGGGCACCAAGGGACCAGCCTCAAGTGCCCACCTTTGGAACAGGAGCACGTGGCCAAATACCAGCAGAGCCATTACAGCCAGCACATGAGGGTCCTTGTGTGAGATGAGTCAAGATCATTTCTGAGTCTAAAGGCAGGTTGACTACCTGAAAAATGCCCAGGGAGCTGCTGTGGGTGGAGCCCCAGGCAGTGGCTGTCTCCCCTTGCAGAAGGTCACAGATGGGGACGCTGCTTCTGCAGGTCTGGGAATTCATGATGGGCATTCTGCAGGAATCTTAATGAGTATTCCCCATTGTTTCACACTAGGGAAAACCAAACTGAGGAACTGAGCCTTCCCCACGAGGTGCATGGTTGAAGCATCCAGGATGTCTCCTGAGGGTGTGGGGAGTGTGTAGGTCAGTCAGCAGAGCCTGTGTGAACTCTCACCCTGCTCTTTCCCCTTCCCCAGGGGATGAAGGAGACAGCTGGAAGGGAGATGTGGAGGGCTGAGGCACTTCATGTGCAGATGTGGATGGTGGGTTCTACAAGACATCAAGACTTTTCTTCATGAAACACTGAGATGCCTTCAGCCCTCAAACCTCCTTCATCCTCACCGAGGCAAAGGGCAGCACCACGTGGTCCTTCCTGAAGGGTCACACAGAGCTGGTTGCTGATCACTGGCTCCAAGCCCTCAGCTTCTCCTCTGGAAAAAGCAGTTTGGAGGCTTAGGGCAGAGCAGAGTGGGAAACCAGTGTGGATTTGGAGTTAACAGGGCACCTTTGGCCACTGCACATCAAGAGTTCTTTACTGAGTCACGATGGCATCAAAAGCAGAGGCTGTCTGAGCCCTAGAGCTGCTTGGCAGAGAGAATGGCTTTGACATGTTTTGCTGCTCATCCTGTTCAACTCTTGAAATAAGAGCAGGCCTCCCAAGCACAGCAACTTCCACTGTGACAGTCTGCGTCTGCTGCACTGGGACAAAGATCTCCGTAAAGTGGGAACCCTGCCTTCAGCTCTCTTCTCAAACCAGTTTCTGTTTTTCCAGTGGTCTCCAGCACAACAGGATCCACGAGATTAGAGCAGACACCTTCATGCAGCTGATGGCCCTGCGCTCCATGCAAGTATTGTCTGCCAGGGGACAAGCTGGGGTCATGCTGGGGAGGGGGAACTGTGAACCCAGATGGGCTGTGGGAAGCTCCCAACCCTGCTGCCTCTGTCTCTGCTGGGAGGCTTTTCTGTTGAGTCCCTCTTCCATTCCACCTTAGAGAAGAAGAGGGCACAAACCATCCTTTTGGCTTCCCCTGTGCCTGCAGACCCCCGTCCTTACCTGCCCCCCTCATGCCCACACCCCACGTGCTCTCACCACACGCGGCAGCTCTGCCATAGCAGAGCCCACATCACAGCCAGGCCTCCTGAACGCCAGGAGGAACTCAGGGCAGGGATTTACCCCAGAGTACCTGAGCTCCAGCACCCCTTGTCCTACACAGGCTGGGCCTGGGCCGTGCTCTCCTGGAACATCCATGCAGAGCATCCTGTTTGGTTTGAAAGTTCCTCCCACAACTCAAAAGCTTGTGTTCCATGTACCAAGTGCACCCGAGCATGCACTTCCCATGCACACAGAGCAGCCTCCTGAGTGCTTGGCATCTTGGAGAGCTGTCAAGGCCCTGAAGGGCACGATTGTCTCTGTGACATCTGGAGAGAGCCCTGACGGTCTTTATTTGCTGTTCTGTTAGGAAGTGAACTAAATCACATCAAATCTTTTCCCATGGTGCAGAAGTGTGAGTGCCATTTAACAGCCCAGCATTCCTAGGATCCCGAGAGTGTCACGTACACCACGGTTACAACTGCCCAGGAACACTGAGGTGTCACAGGTGACACTGCAGACACTCAGGGACGCGTGAGCATGCTGCTCCAGCCCACAGTCACACACACACAGCTGAGCAAGCTCTGGCACGGCCTTTGGGTATGTTCTGGTCCCTGTGGGAAGGATTCATCCCACCCAATTTCACACACATCTGAGCAGCTGTCTTGGCTCCCTTAGAGCTGGAGAGATGAAGGTTGTCCTGTAGTCAGCCTTAGGGCAAGAAATGTGTCCCAGTTTGCTGGTTTCCTCTAAACTGGTGACAGAGGGAGCAGAGCCCTCTCTCTTGGATGGAGGCAGAGCTTATTGAGGGGACTCAGTGAATCCAAAGCACCCGTACAAGGCAGGAGACATTCTAAAATCACCTTCCCCAGACCCCTGGCCCAATCTGCCCTTGCTGCACCCAGCACTGTGACTGCACTGGGGATGCTCTGGCACTAAGGCATGACGTGTTTGGCATGCTGGCACTAAATTCCCAAATTTACAGAAATTAAGCCAGAAAAGAACCTTTCCCGCTGGTGCTTTCCCCTTGGTCTCAGCAGAGGAGCTCCTGCAAGGCAAACTCTTGTGCCCTCTGTTAGAAACCACCCATCTACAGACCCATACTTGTCTGTGGGGACCTGCAATGGGACAGAACTTGCTGCTGACCATGGGGCTACAGATCCCACATGTGCTCCCACCACGGCCCTTGGCCAGGCCAGTGTCAGCAGCTTCACTGCCCTGCTCTGCTTTCTTCTTACTGGTGTGTCCTTGCTTTGCAGAGACCTGAGTTGGAATTACATCCAGTTTATTCATCCAGAAGCCTTTGTGACCCTGCACTCCCTCACCAAGCTGTAAGTTGCAGAGATGTTTCATTCACTGTGGGCCGTGGATAGGAGGTGTCTGAGGACCTCAGACCAACTCCCTGGGCTACCAGGACATCTGGGATTTAGATGGTGGAAGACTGATGTGCTGAGGTGCATGTCTCAGCACTGATGTGGACAGAACAAATCCCAAGGTTTCCTATTAATACGATTAATAAAGGGATGATGAAGTGCAGGAGGGGCCATCTTCAAGATGCTCTCACCCTGAGCACTTTAACCTCTATTTCCTGATGCGTTCATAGCTGCCTTAGATGCCTTTAAGGAAGATCAGCATGATGGGCTGTTTCTGCAAGAGTCACTGCAGACCATCTGTGCTGGCTCTGGAGGGTCCCCAATTCTCAGCCCCCTCTCTAAGACTCTTGGGTATTTTGTGGGCTGGGATCTGCAGTCATTCCTGACCTACTACAGAGGAAGAGATGTGTGGGACACGTATGTGTACAGCGAGGGAGAGAGCACACACAGCTTTCAGCATGGCCACTAACCCCGGTCCCTCCTTTTCCCAGGGACTGCAATCTCAATACATTTCTCTCCAGAGGCTCCTGGCCCCAGTGCAGCACCCAGCCTCATTTCAGCATCACATCAAGGCAGCAACTGGGGCAGTGCCCTCTGCTTGGCTGAGATACCACTGGCAGCACAGCCCTGACCGTGGTCTCCCTCTCTGCTTTCCCCTCACCAGGGACTTGACTGACAACCAGCTGGTCACGCTGCCCCTGGATGGTTTGGCTGGACTGACCCATCTGAAGCTCCAAGGCAACCCAGGTCTCTCCGAGCCCTTCACCAAGGAGAGCTTCCCCAAAATGAGGTACTTGGAGCGTTGACTCTTTCACTTCTGGTGTTCAGCACAGCCTGTATTTGCTTACAGCGCTCAGCCTCCTGCTCTCCTTGTCCGTCTCGTGCTTCCTCCATGCTTCCAGGCCCATGGGTAGGGGAAGATCCATCTGCTGCTAACACATCTCGTCTTTAATATGTTCCCGGGAGAGCAGTGATGTGCTCCCAGGCCACCACCCCCACCCCAAACACACATACACAAGTGGAAAGCGTGGAGCAGGCCCAGCTCAGGGCTCCTCTCAATGGAAAACATTCCCAGAAGCAGTCCTACCTAATGACATCCAGGTTTCCTTCCATAAACTCTGCTTGTGTGGCCATGTCTTGTCTGTTATGGATTAGTGAGGAGCCTGAAGGGGTCAAACTGATCAAGAAGAGGCTGCAAAAGGCTCAGAGCACAGTGCTGTGCTGCAGGCTCAGACTTTCCTGACCCTCCTTGGCTCCTGGGTCTCAGCGTGGCACCTGCCCTCGGGCTTAGGCACCCATGGTCCAGAGAACACAAATTCCCCTCAGATGAAGTCATCTCTTGCTTGGGTGTCTCAGGGAGTTCCCTTCAAGCCAAGAATGCCTGAGCTGATGCTCCCACTCATCCAGGATGGGTTCCCAAAGCTGGAGCTTCTCCAGTTTACACATAGGGCTGGGGTCACAGGTCACTGCACCAACACGAGGCTTAACTGCTCAGGCCTGAGGAAAAGTGTGGAGCTCTCACTTCAAGCTGCCTCAGCAGCGGTGCCTGCAGGGCTCTCTCTTCTGAGATTTTTAACTCATAGCTGGGATCTGCTGCATGACTGCTTTCCAAATGGCAGGGGATTCCAGAAGCTTTTGGAGGGTTTTCTACGCCCGAGATCATAGAACAATAGAATGGTGTGGGTTGGAAAGAAACAATAAAGCTCATCCCATTCCACCCCCTGCCATGGGCAGGGACACCTTCCACTATCCCAGGTTGCTCCAAGCCCCATCCAGCCTGGCCTGGAACACTTCCAGGGATGGGGCAGCCACAGCTGCTCTGGGCACCCTGTGCCAGGGCCTCAGCACCCTCACAGGGAAGATTTCTTCCCAATATCCCATCAAACCCTGCCCTTTCCAGTAGGAAATGAGGATTCCTTGTCCTGTCCCTCCAGGCCCTTGTCCAAAGTCCCTCTCCATCTCTCTTCACAGAACCACAGAATGAGAGAATCATTAATGTTGGAAAAGACCTCTGAGATCATCGAGTCCAACCTGTGACTAATCCCCACCTTGTCACCAGCCCAGAGCACTGAGTGCCACATCCAGTCATTCCTTGGACTCTACTACCTCCCTGGGCATCCCCTTCCAATGCCTAACAAGCCCTTCCTTGAAGGAATTCCTCCTGATTCCAACATGAGTCTCCCCTGGTGTAGTTTGAGGCCGTTTCCTCTCACCCTGCTGCTTAGTGCCTGGGAGACCAACCCCCACCCTGGTACAATCATCAGTTATAGGGAGTGAGAAGGTCCCTGCTGATGGGGGGGGATCCCTTGAGCTTCTTCTTCTCCAGGCTGAGCCCCCTCAGCCACTCTCCATGAGATTTACTCTCCAGACCCTTCCCCAGCTCCATTTCCCTTTTCTGGACTGACTCCAGCCCCTCAATGTCTTTCTTGAAGTGAGGGGTCCAGAACTGGAAACAGGACTCAAGCTGCAGCCTCACAAGTTCCAAGCCCCTTTAGGCCCTGGAATGGGCTCTGAGGTCTCCCTGGAGCCTCCTTTTCTCCAGATGAACACCCCCAGCTCTCCTAGCTTGGCTCCAGAACAGAGGGGCTCCAGCCCTCAGAGCATCTCCATGGACTCCTCCAGACCCGCTCCAACAGGCAGTTCCTCATGCAGGATGGGTCAAGTTCAGCACTTCCAGGGTGTTTCTCCTCTAAATTAGCTTCATTGGCATCTCTTGAGCTGGTTTGGATTTGTACCAGAGAAACTGAGCCTGCAACAGTGCTTCATTGAGCCATGCCAGGCAATGGACCCATTAACATTCCCTAAATTTTGGGGTACTGCCATTAAGTAGCCTTACTCCTGGGGCTTATGTCTGGAGGAGTCATCTGAGAGCAGTTCTTAGCCTTGCTGGGAGGATCTGCACCTCCCTACCACCTTTCAGTAATAGGATCTAATTTGGAGCTTATAACAGGAAACGAGCTTGTATACAGAGTTTCCAGACCCTCCCGGGGCTCAGCCAGAAGTGTTTGGGAACATAAAACAAAAGCATATTTTTAGAATATAGAGTTTTACCCTATTTACTGATCTTGTCAGAAGACCTTAATTGTCTGGAAAACCTGAGGTTCCTTTGCCTTCATCAGCAGTCTCCCTGACTTCCAGCAAAGCCAAAAATGCAGCTGCTGACGGACAGCCTGGTATTGCATCCAGATGATGCCCAGCTGCTGTTGAATTAACCTTGTAACACATGCTCTAATTAGCAACTAACAAAACCACTTTCAAGTAGAAATCAGACATGTTTAAATAACTTGCTTCACTTGGGAGACCTGAGAACTCCTGCCTGAGTTGGGACTCCTGGAACTGGAGTTTGAAGGTGCCTTTCTGACCCTCAACAACAAGCAAGGGGAGCCTTGCTCTAGGGAAGCTTCTCCCCTTGAAGGAAACAAAGGATGCCTGGCAAAACATGGCCTTGTGGTAAAAATTGAAGTCTGTACATGGTATATTGGAGAAGGGCTAGTTTCATCTGAGGAGAACAGCAGGAGGGTTTTTAGGCGTGTGGTGGTTTAGGAATGGTATTCTCCGATTTAGTACTCCCGCTAAAACCATGCACCACTCACTCCTCCCCAACTGGAGGCACAAAAGGCCAAGATCACAGGTTGAGATAAGAACAATTTACTGGAAACAGCAATGAGATAAGATGAAAACAGTAACAGCAACAATATTAATAACAAAAAGTATAAGAAAAGAAAATTATTTACATGGAAAGCCCTTCAACAACAAACAAATACCAGGTGGCTCCCCCATCATATTTGCTCCCTTCTCCCCAGGAGAGACTCCCTTACCCCCAGCCCCCAGCAATGAGTAAGGTGGTGCAGAATAACCTCCGGGTCCTGGCCATGCTCCCTCCCGCCTACTGCAAAAATTAACCCTGTTCTGGCTGGAACCAGGACAGGGAACTATCTGGGAACTTTAGAGCAGTTTCCAAATCTGGTGTTTAACAAGATTCTATTGACTGAAGATGTCTTAAGCACCAAAAGTGGGTCAGTGCAGAGACACCATGGGGTGCCCTGGGTCCACACCCTGTCCTACATGGAGTCCTTCACCAAAGCAAGTCCCTCTCCACTGTAACCATCACCATACAGACCAGCTTTTGTCATGCCAGCAGCACATGTACCAAAACTGGAACCATACAGAGAAGATCAGTATGGCTCCTGCACAAGGACATCACAGAAATTTGTGGAGTGTTCCATACTTTTTTGACTCTGAGGTTAGCTCAGCTGGTTAGAGTACGGTGCTAGTAGCACCAACATTGTGGGTGTGATCCCTGTATGGGCCATTCACTTAAGAGCTGGACATGATAATCCTTGTGGGTCCCTCCCAGCTCAGATTATTTTGTGACTCTGTATAGATGAGTTTCATCTTTGAACAATTGAAGGAACTAAGCAAAAAGTGCAAAGCAGTGGAGAGTCAGGTCATGGAGGGGACACACCCTAAAGTTCTGCTTTCCTCTGTGCAGAGTCCTGGAAGTGCCGTACGCCTACCAGTGCTGTGCCTACGGGAGCTGCAGCAGCTTCTTCAGGGTGTCCAGCCAGTGGGAGGCAGAAGACATGAGCCCTGAGGAGGAGGATCCCCACAAGAGGACCTCGGAATTGTTCCCAGGTCACGCTGATAACCACTGTGAGTAAACAGGACTGGATGGTGATCAGTCCCTGGGCAGGGCTGCGAGCTTGGGTGCAATCCTGCATGTGCAGGAGTGGTGCCACTGTCAGAGGTGACACTGCCCCAGGGAAGGCAGGCTGAGCCTTCTTCAACACAGGTGGCCCATTGCTTTGAATGGGCTCCATTTGGTGACCCCACGTGGAAGAAAGAGTAGATCTGGCACATCCAAACCTTCACAATGTAACCAAAGGACCTGGCAGTCCTCCACAACGTGGACATGTTTGTCAATTTGGCCTTGCTGGCTATGGAGGGAGGCTGCCCAAGGCACTGGAAGGTGGCAGAGGCTACCTGGGACAACTGGGCTTGGTCATTAGTGGAGCCTTTGGCAGGACATCAGTCTTTGTTGTTACATCACCTAGAGGAAGGGCCCCGGGATTAATCTGGGTAAGAGAATGAACTCAAAGACCTGGAATATTCAGCTGGCTGGAGGTAGAGGGAGCTGTGTATGTGCTACTTCTGTGCACACCCCTGGTGTTAGGGGCTAGGTCAGGGCTAGGTGTGACAACAGGGCACGTTTGGGGAACACAGCACAGGGACCGGCCAAGGCAGGGAGGAAGCAGCTCCATGGTTGAACAGAACTTTCTGTCCAAGAGTCAATTTATTCTGTGCTCCAAAGTGCAGCTCTGCACAGACTGCATGAGGCCAGTTCCAGGAGGCCAGCAGAAAGTGCAAGGCACCCCTGCATTGCCAGCCCCACAGCACAGCAGCAGCTCCAGCACAAGGCTGGTGTGATCTCTTTGCAAGAGAATCTCAGAATAATGTAAAGAAAAGCATGAGCCCCTTTGCTTCCTCTGTAACTGCTGCAGGGTGGAAACAGCATTTCAGGACATAGCCTGGCTGCTGCATCCATTTATATATTTGTGTAAATACAGTGCACCTCCAAGGTCTGAGACATCCTGTAGCAAATCCACATGGTAGATAGAGAGAGGGCTGTGTCCCTGGAGAGCCCCTGATTCACCTGCTCCCAGAAGCACTGAGCATCCAGCCACAGCCAGGGGCTCTGCTGTGTCCTCCCACATCCTGAGCAGGCAGGACTGGATCTGGAGGCAGATACTGACCCAGAGCCGCTGGACGCCGTGTTTTGGGCAGGATGACCGAGACACTTCGTGACACGGCCAGCAAGTGACCCACAAGCCCTGTGCTCCTGCTCCTGCCCTGATCCTTCACAGCCTGAGAATAAGCTTTAGACACGCAAAGAGTCCAGCCAGAGGGTAGCAAATGTGATTCCTACTGGCATGATGTGGCTCCAGGAAGCATGGTAGACTTGGTGGTAACACTGGCCAGACAGTACAGAGGAGTCATGTTACAGCCATTGCTGCAGGATTTTATTCTGAGCCGGGTCACTTTTTCCATCATTAATGCAGCCCATACTGTAGCAGTCCTGGTGCAGAGAGCTGTGGGGTTTGCCCAGCAAATCATAGCATTTGTGGAAAGATCTAGTTTGTGACAAGGGGCCACAGACCTGCTTTTGCTCAGTGCCAAAGTCTTTGATGTCCCAAAGGATGCTCTCACCTGGCCCTGTCAGCAGACCAAAACCTACCACAGGGTCCCAGACCTCCAAGCCTCATGGATGGTGTGTTCATGAGATGTTGGGACCCAAGGGGATTGCTGACTGATTCTAAGATGTGCCAAATGAGACTGTTTGCAGCTCGTAAAGGCTCCCATTTTCAGATGTTAAAGCATTGGATCTGTTTTGAAATATCAAAGCACAGAGGTGCAAACGGGAAATGCACAAGAACATCATTCCTTATGATGTGCAGCTTTTGCAATGACTCTCCAGACTCCCAGCAACGGGGTCTGCTCTTGATGAGAAGGGGTTTGTGACATTGCTGTTTTACTGAATCATTGCTTTATTTCTGTTCCCTGTGCTTCCTTTCTGGTGGCCGCTGGTGGTATTTAGCTGGGTTATATGAACCTTGTAACACTTCCTCATTAAAGAGGAAAAAAGCTCCCAAACATTCCTTTCATGCAAGAGGGAAAGTGGTCTGCTTCAGAGAAAATACCTCAGGGCTGTGTTGCAGCAGGGTCCAGCCAGGCTTGTCAGGGCACTCGGATGCTGTGAGAGAACTTGTGAGAGGGACAGGGAACACTTCCAGGCAGCTCTGTCCTCTCAGCCTTGTGCATTGCTTCCAGTCCTTCCCAAAGGAATCCACAGAACCTCCAGCTGAGTAGTGAAAGGCAGCTGGTCCCAGGCAGCCATGTAGGGACAAGAAAAGGCTCCCAATGCCCAGCCCTGCCCTGCCTGGCAGTGGCTCCTGCAGCCTCCCCTGCTCCCATATCCAGCACCCATGCCCCAGCCAAGCCCTGCACCTGAGGGACCACCAGAGCACACAGACACAGAGCACACATGGTGCCACAGACCCCAGGGCCAGATCAGCTCTCCCCCATCCTTCCAGGGCCCTGGATGCCTGGGAACCCACCCCACACCACCCAAGTATGTCCATTCACATCTGAGCTACAGCCACCTGAGGCCCAAAGTAGTGTGGTCAGTGCATGTCTCATCATTCTGTCACCTTGTCGAAACAGATGCTTAAGGTCTCACTTCCAGCACTTTCAATGTTTGGGATATCAGAGAATTGTAGAATGGTTTGGGTTTGGGAAGGGCCTTAAAGCTCTTCTCATTCCACCCCTGTCATGGGCAGGGACACCTTCCACCAGCCCAGGTTGCTCCAAGCCCCGTCCAACCTGGCCTTGAGCACTTCCAGGGATGGGGCAGCCACAGCTTCTCTCCAGCTCTCTCGGAGCCCCTTCAGGCACTGGAAGGGTCTCTGAGTCCTGGAGCCTTCTCTTCTCCAGGCTGGGCAATGCCAGTTGTCTCAGCCTCTTTGGATCACAACTGGCAGTGTTTAGCAGACACCCCCTGCCCCAAGTCTGTCCCCTGTGGCTGAGCAGGAGCCCAAAGATGGCTCAGGGTCCTGTCACCAGGACAGCCCCAGCAGCTCCCAACAGTGGCTGCAGAGGAGGGCACGAAAAGTGCCCGGGGCACTTCCATCACCATCCCAGCACCTCCCCTTGGGACCTCTGGTTTGAGGATAGAAAGGGATGTATTCACTTACAAGTGTGTGTTTGCAACAACGGAACAAAGCCGTGGGGAGTGAGAAGGGAGCACACGTGCACGGTTATCCTCGGCAGTAGGACACCGCTTCCCCAGCCCAGCACCTCCAACAGCTTGTAAAGTTACTAATGAACTTCTGCAGCCACCTGGCGAACCCTGGAGCATCCTCAGAGATACACTTTCCCTACTTCTGTCCTTCAAGAAGGCTACTCAAGACCCAAAATAGGATCTGCCCAGGCCCCTTGCAGCCATTCGTGCCCTTACCCCGAGGAGAGGGCAGGTCCCTGCAAATCCCAGGGACTGCCCTGGCTGAGACAGACAGGACTAAGGGAACGAGCAGACAGCACTAAGGGGAAAAAGCATTCAGCCCAGTGTTTTCTGTTCTATCCCTTCTTCAGCAATTCTGCTCCTCTTCCTCTCACTTGACTTTTGGTACAGGTAGCTCCTCTCTCATGGAAAGGGCACTACTGGCAAAGTGGGCTTTTTCCATAAGACCTCAGAAAGTGGAGGCACCTCAGCAAAATTCAAATAAATTACAGCTTCTTCAAAATCAATGCAGCCTGCCTTGCTAGGACACAACAGCCATTTTCCTGCCTCCACAGTTCCCAGGCTGGAGAAGGACTGGTTTCTAGCAGAGAGAGGTACATTTTTCGCTTTGAATCCCACTGTGCTGACTAAGGATTGCTTTGTAATTCCCAGCAGGCTCAGTAGTCCAGGCAAAACAAAAGATCATCCTTCACTTCATGAAAATGTTTAACCTGGGCTTAGAACCAGGCTTTGAGGAGAAAATGGATGGCACAGGTTACACTGTCCCAAGGGCTGGGTCTCAGCAGAGCACAGAGACTGTGCCTGTGTCTGTTTTATTTGGGTATCGTGACTGCACATCACAGCCTCCGCACTGTGGCTGGAAAAGACACTGGAGATTTATAAGACTATAAAATACAAGGATGAAATATTTTTCCATCCCACTGTGAGTGTTTCCTTGCCAGGCTCCAAAGCAGCAGTAATATTTCAATTCTTACACAGACAGATTTTAAAAATGACTTTTTTTTCCAAAGCTCCCTGAAGCTGAGAAAGCCATGAAGCTTGTCAGGAGGCACTAAAGATAGCACGTTATTTGTCATCATCCTTTAATCAAATAATCCCAGTCACATTTTCAAACACAGGCAGAGAGCAGAGCTCATGAGAGGCACCACTTCTAAACAGATTAGGCAAGTAAATCCCACTCAGGCCAACCTTATCTTCAGTGCTGTGGAAATTTGCCTTCCTGGCCAGGGTCTGAGCTGCCAGGTGCACACCTTGGCTCCAGCATCAGTCCATTCATCCAAGAGAGAGTTCATCCCACAGCCACAGATCCAGCTCTCTGGCTACCAGGCTGTAGCAAGAACAAAACCACATCCTTTCCCTTTCCTCCTGCTGGCAGAAAAGCCTCCAAAGATCTCCACTGGGAGCTGAAGGCTGTGCTGGTGCCATGGGTGGGAACGGGGCAGCAGGATAGCAGCTGTCCTCACTGTGTCCCAGTGCTGTCAGTCAGCAGGACTTTGGGAAGAGGAACAAGGAACAAAGCAGAAAAGCACGTCGTGGATTAGACTGAGAGGATGCCATTCGCCTTGGTGACGACCTACACCGAAAACACAGCTAGGGCTCGGCCCCATTCCCTTCCAGCAGCTTCTTCCTCAGCCAGGGGGTCTCTGCCTGACCCTCAGCAAGGCCCAGCCTGGCTCAGGGGGCCACTGCCAGCAAGACAGAGATGCTGGTGCAGAGCTGGGCTCTGCAGCCTGGCTGCACAAACCCCATGAATGCAGAATCTGCAGCCATAGGCAACCGGTCTGCCTCCAGCAAATCCTGGGAACGTCCACGATTAAAAACAGTCCCAAGATTTTACAGGGCATAAAATAAAGCAATAAATGTTGTGTTCCCTTGTCTCTTTGCCGCTGAACTGTTTGGTGGTGGTGGCTGCTGACGAAAAATTTGTGCTGCAAGAAGAGGCTGATGGCTCCCTCTGAACAAAGCCCCAAAATCCCTGTTGATGAACAAACATTGGACAAGGCCTGCCCAGAAAGCTCCCATGGAGAAGATGCATTTGAAGGCTTTGTGTTCTGTAACCACACAGGCTGGAGTATTTATTTACTTTTAATAAAGCATGCTAGGAGGAGGGAACCACAGTCACACAGCTCTGGGATCTGGGGCTCTTACACTTCAAATGCTGGGAGTAACCTAAAAACAGAGGGGTTGGCTACACTGCAACCCACCAACGTTTATGAGATCTTCTCTCTCTACAGCAGTGACTGCAGGGGACAAATTTTACACCAGCAGCTACTTTGAACTTGCAGGCTGGGAACTGGCCGGGAAGGTCTGCGTGGAGGACAGGCAGCAGGAAAAGCTCCTGGCCCAGTTAGATCTGATGGTTCTGCTTGTTCTTCTCTGAGCACCATTTCTTGTTCTTTTCTCCCCAGATGACCTAGATGCAGATGATCTTCAGTTGGACCTTGAGGAATCAAAGCTGCACCCCACTATTCAGTGCACACCAAGCCCCGGTGAGCAGCCAGGGAAACCCTTTGAATGGAGTTGAGATCCTTTGAGCTTCTCTAAATCCCCAGGATCCCCCACGACCTTTCAGATCAGAAGCCTGATAGGTTGGGCTTAGGCCAAATGGGAGGTGAGGAGTTTCCTTCTCCCGGTTGGATGCAGCTGCCCTCCTTTGAGGAGAGGCTCAGGTCAGGATAAGCCTGATCAAGAATCCCAGGTGTCACCAGCTCCTCCATCCACCGACCTGCTGCACTCTGATCTGGCTCTACAAAAGTCCCTGTTCCCTTGCATGACTTACACTTGGCTTTGTCTCAGCCAGCCTGGAATATTGCAGGGCGAGGCCTTGTTCTTGATGTCCTGACCATACCTATGGCACTGCAGACTGCAGGGATACTTTGCTCTGCTTCCTCAGGAAGGGAGAGCAGGGAGGCACTGGACTGCACATGCTGGCTGGGGCTCCAGGAAATTGCCTTCTGATTTTGTCCCTGTTCGTAGGTCACTGGGGTCCTACACAAGCACACCTGGAGGCTGGAGAGGTCTGGTCCCAGCCAGCCTGCTGTGGGACACTGGCAGGGACAGAGTTTCCAACAGTTTTTCCATTAAGTTTGTTGCAAAAGGAACAATATTGCATCTGAGGGCATGTCCTGCTGCCTGGCACTCTGAGCTTCACCTCCTTCGAGATGAAAACGATTTCTCCATTTCCTCTAATTTTGTTTGCTCTCTATCACCTAAAACTTCTACCATCCTGTTTTTGTTTTTGCTGAGCCTCTCACTGAAACATCCCAATCCCTCCCAGAGGCAATTGCATGCCATTGCCCACTCTCTCTTTCCCCACTTTCTTCTTTTTTCTTTGGCAAACAGCTTCCACACCAGTCCTCTTTTTACCCCTCCATAACCTTCCCTTACTCACTCTCCCACCCATCCACTTCTGTTCTTTCTTTCTCCTAATATCCTTCCATGTTCTGCCTGCCCAGACCCCTCTGTCCCTTCCCTGCCATGCCAGCTCCCTCCCTCTCTCCCTCATGCCCAGACACTTCACCTCATGGTGCTCATCCCCTCTGTGCAGAGGCCATTCATGCAGAAACAGTCAGACACCTCTTAGCCAAGGTCTTGAGTGTACAGAGAGAGGCTGGCAATGCCAGAGCAGGATACAGCATCCTGACAGATCTCCACACCACTAACTCCCAGGGGGAACATGAGAAGGAGCAGGTCATGGTAGAGGGGCCCAAATGCCAGGCCGACACCAGGAGTGTGGGTCGGTCTGGAGTCACGACCTTTTTACATTTTAGGAGCTCTGATCAGTTTGTTGTTTCTTACATTTCATTTCAACCTCTCCCTGCACCTTTTTTCTGCCCTAGACAAGATCTGAGAGGATGCCAGAGGCACTCCGGTGTGGGGTCAGGAGCGCAGGGGAGAGCCAAGAGGCAGCTGCAGAAGAGGGTGGACAATGCCATATTTTCCTTGCCAGCCCTCAGCACTCACGTGGCCAGTGGCACCAGGAGAGGGCTGGGACTCGGCCACCACTCTGAGCAGCACCACTGGAGAAAAGCAGTGTCTGCTGGGTGTAACTTGGGGTTTGTCTTCCAGGTCCCTTCAAGCCCTGTGATCACCTGTTTGAGAGCTGGATCATCCGCCTGGGAGTCTGGGTCATCGTTCTGGTCTCGGTGCTCTGCAACGGGCTGGTCATCCTGGCTGTCTTTGCTTCCCCCAGCTACCTCTCCCCGGTGAAGTTCCTCGTGGGCTGCATCGCTGGGGCCAACATGCTGACGGGCATCTCCTGCAGCATGCTGGCCCTCGTGGACACCCTCACCTACGGCCACTTTGCCAGATACGGCGCCAGATGGGAGACGGGTGCGGGCTGCAGGGTGACAGGGTTCCTGTCCGTGTTGGCCTCCCAGGCTGCCATCTTCCTGCTGACCTTGGCTGCTGTGCAGTGCAGCCTCTCAGCCTCCTGCGTGCGGGGCTATGGAAAGTCCCCCTCCCTAGGCAAGGTCAAGGCTGCTGCCTGTTGCTGCCTGTTGCTGTCCTCTGTGGCTGCCGTTCTGCCTCTCTTCTCCATTGGGGAATACGGAGCATCCCCTCTCTGCCTCCCATACCCCATCCCAGAGGGGAAACCCGCCACCCTGGGCTTCACTGTGGCCTTGGTGATGACAAACATGCTCTGCTTCCTGACTATCACCGGCACCTACATCCGACTCTACTGCAACCTGCTGAAGGGGGAGTTCAGCGCTGTCTGGGACTGCGCCATGGTCAAGCATGTGGCCTGGCTGATCTTCACCAACTGCCTCCTCTACTGCCCAGTGGCCTTCCTCACCTTCTCCTCTACCCTCAATCTCTTCCTTATCACCCCAGAGGTCATCAAATCCGTCTTCCTTGTGGTCCTGCCCCTGCCCGCCTGCCTCAACCCCTTGCTCTACCTGCTCTTCAACCCCCACTTCAGAGATGACTTCCGCCTGCTGAGGCAGAAAGGGCAGGACAAGGGCAGCTTCCCCCAGTCCTGCAGGGCTGATGACATGGAGAAAAGCTCCTACGACTCCACCCAGGCTCTGGTGAACTTCTCCGACATCGACCACATGTTTGAGACACCTGATTCCCTGGGAGTGCGCCCCATCCTTGACAGCTACAGCTTCCCCTCCATGACGCTCATCCCCTGCCAGCAAAGGGTGGGCACTAGGGCGAAGGAGAGGGGCTTCTCTGAGCATTGTCCCTGCCTCAATGACAGCGAGGTGCTGATAACTTCAGAGAGCCGAGATCTGTCCGGCAGCAGCCTCCGGATAACCTTCTTCCCCTCCCCACCCACACCACCCTACGCATCTCACTTATAAACCTCCTCGGAGCAGCCGTGGGAACAGCCCCACAGCACACGCCGAGGGACAACACCAGTGCCGAGGGGCCAGCAAGGTGACACAAACTGCTCCCTGAAAAGCACCAGTACAACCTGTCTACCCTCATCCCCATCATATCTGCCCAGGCAACAGGCACCGCTCTGCCAGCTGCCCCTGGCCTTGAAGGGCTCCGACTGAGCTCCAGACACTCAGGGCTGGCCATGGGAGGAGACAATCCCTGTCTGGGAGAGAGCCCCACTGCCTCAGGAAGGGGATCAGGGAAGCCCTCCTCCTCCTCACCGTGCAGCATCACCAGCCAGGAGGAGCCTGCAGTGAAGCCAAGCGTGTCTTCTCAAGGCAGAGACGTCTTAGCCAAAGCCACTGCTCCGTGGCAACCCCTGGAAACGGCCAACTGCGATGACATGGCCACCCACAGGAACCCCAGGCCTTGTCCTCCAGGGCTCTCTGCAGGTCCCACACACCCCTGGAAATGGGCTGGTGTCTGTCTCACGCCATCAAAAGCAGAGTATCCATGTGTACACCTGAGTTCTGGACTGCCTCTATTTTGGGAATCCCCACTCATTCACTGGGAGCCTCATGGGCTGGACACAACCCTCACTTCCAGCCAAGGCCAGGAGCTGGGGATGCTCAGTGTTTCAATCTGACCCACAGTGTCTCACAAGGGGTCTCTGAAACCCACAGCAGCCAAACCCAAACAGTTCCCAGAAAAACCCATGTGCTCTGCCTGAGGTCACCCAGCAGCACCCAGCCAAGGCACCCAAGGGCACACCGGGCCCCCTCCACCTTTGCCACTCCCCCCCTTCACACAGCACAGCACATCTGGGGCACTCCTGTCTGTAGTCACCTGGCTCCTGGTCAGACATGGTGAAAATGGGCTCTGGCTGCCTCATTGCCCCCAGACCTCACTCCTGGAAGAGGCTCTTGGTTCTGGGTACCTGTCCCACACACAGTGTAGCCATTTTGGGGACTGCACGTGCCTTCTCCTATTTTAAGGGCAGGCAGCTGGTATAGAAGGAGGAAACAGAAATCAGCATTGTGGGATGGTGGCATCAGGAGGACACAGGCCACTGGGAACGACCTCAAATCCACTCCCTGCAGCTCAGGGATCTCCCAAATCCATTGACTCCATCACAAACCCTCCCAGTGCCACCCAGTGCAGCAGGGAGCCCTGCGCTCAGAGCTCAGGCCCTGGGCAAAGCTTTGGTTCTGCTGACGTTACTGCAGCTGTTTGTCACTCATTTTCATGAGATAATAAATGAGCCCCATTGCTGACCAGTGGCTGGTTTCTGTCCTCTTTCACGTGAGGAGCACCTTGGTGGTTCTCTTGGCAGCTGCTGTGCCTCAGGTGTTGTCTGCATTGCCTGAGTGAGAGCTGGGAAATTGTGTTGTGTCCACGTGAGCTGACACCACCCTCCCCACCCCTCTTCTCCAGAGGGAAGAGCCAAATGACCCATCTTTATGCAGCAGAACTGTAGCACCAGGGTCCCTCTCCAGGTCCCAGGGACCAGACTCCTGTGAGCTGTACCCTGTGATCTGCTGCTCGGGGGTCTGAGTTCATGAGCAGGACAGAGTCTGTGGCATGAAAGTGTAAGGACGTCATATAACAGGGTCTCCCATGCAAAGCCAGGCTCACCAGCCAGGATCTGGCTCTGCTTCCCTCCTCTGCACTTGAGCCCTGTGGTCTTATCTCAAGAAGAAAAACTTGAGAGATAGTAAGAAATCAGAGGAACAAGATCCAAGGATTAGAGAAGAGGATGGGACCCTCAAATTTAGTGACAAAATCCAAAGCTCTGCTACAGTCTTCAGGTGGGAACTGTGAAAAACATGGCCTGTTGTGAGACTTGACTCCTGATCCAGACTTCTGATATCCTACACATGCTCAAAATCCATTTTCATGTTTGGCTCATTAAAAACACAGAGCCATTTTCTTCCATGTCCTTAGGGCTGCTCACGTGCACAGGACTGGGAAAGACTCATCCTAGGTCAATTTCCAGAAACAAAATGCTCCTTTGGAAGTGGGATCCACCTCCTGGAGCTAGTCCAGAGGAGGCTACAAAGTTGATTATAGAGATGAAGCATGGGGAAAGGTTCAGAGAATTGAGGTTGTTCAGCCTGGAGAAAAGAAGCTCCAGGGTGACCTAATTGGGGCCTTCAAGTACCTGAAGGGAGTCTGTAAGAAAGATGGAGACTGTTGACAAGGGCCTGGAGTTACAGGACAAAGGGGAATGGCTTCAAACTGACAGGGAGTAGGTTTGATTAGATATTGGGAGAAATTCTTGGCTGTGAGGGTGAGGAGGCCCTGGCACAGGTTGCCCAGAGAAGCTGTGGCTGCCCCATCCCTGCAAGTGTCCAAGGCCAGGATGGACGGGGCTTGGAGCACCCTGGTCTGGTGGAAGGTGTTCCTGCCCATGGCAGGGACAGGACTGGATGAGCTTTAAGGTCACTTCCCACCCAGGACAATTCTATGATCCCCAGCATAAACTCAAATTCCCCAGCACATATCCTTACTCCATAAGGAAATCTCTAACTGGAAGACACCCTAAAATCAACCCCACTGTCATTGACACGATGAGCATCATTACAAGTTACAGACTAACTGCAACATTCTCTTGCCTGAAATCTCCTGCCCTACACTGCTGCTGGGAGTATCTCCAGGCAGTCACTGAGGTACCCAAACGCACACGGGGCAGAAGCTGTCCCCAACAGAGGGACACATGAGCTCTCCAAGGGCATTGGGCCATGAGGGAACAGCCCTGCATCATGATGGCAGCAGGAGCTGAGCAGTGCTGGGGACAAGAGAAGCAGGATGCTGCATGGCCAGTGTAGCAGAAATGGAGTTCCCGGTGGGTACACAGGGTTCCCAAACTCTCAGATGCTGTGCACAGCTCCTGTACAGGTCAGGCTGCCATGACTGGAGAGACTCTGGGGCAACAGCTTCCTTTTGGGATTACACAAATTACAGCTCTCATCCAAAGGGTTTCTATACAGTTTCAGGCTAGTTGGGGTGTTGTTGTGTCTCAGGTGGTGGCCACTGTGGGGTAGAGCAAAGGCAAACAGAGTTACAGACACCCTTGATGGCACTGAACGCAGAGGAACAGGGAGTCTGAGCCCAAGGCTGGCAGGAGTCTGGCACAGTCAGCTTTCCAGGGCTCAGGCTCATCACCTCTGGAGCTAGCTGAAGAGGAGGGAGAGCATCTGAGAGAGCCCAGCCCAGGAAGAGCCTGAGATAAAACAGGGTTGATACAGGTGAAAGCACTGCCCTTCCCATGAACAACTTTCCCAGGAAGCTGTGGAAAAGCCCACTGTGGGTCTGCATAAAAGCCCTCTGGGATGGGCAGGCTCCTTGGTCAATGTGGGACTTCCCACACCCTCTTGTCCCAGACGAAGCGATGGCCAGCAGCCCTGCAGGTCCTGCCTGTGCCGGGGCCCAGACCAGGCCCACCAAACTGAGACCCACAGCACCTCACTCCATCTCTCAGGGCCCCACAGCAGACACTGCCCGTGGATGTGCTGACCATTACTTCCAGCTCACCCAGAATCCCCACTGCACCCTGTCTTCTGCCTCACTGATGTCTCCAAGCACATGCCTGGAGGGTGTCCCCAGTGAGCCAAGGACAGGCAGCAGGGCACCTCTGGGGAAGGAGGGACTGAGAGAGCATCAGATCACCCCAAAGGGCCCTGAGCCCCAAAAGCAGACATGCTGTAAAGCACGGGAGCATTTCCTCACTGTTCAGTGGGGAACCTTTTCCCATCAAGGGTCCCTTGGTTCTGTCCAGGGAAGCTCAGTTGCCTCTGAAAGCCAGTGCCCATCTCCTGGCAACTCAAGAATTGTCAGCCTCAAAGAGAACAAGCTACTTGGAGCACTGCACAATGCACCAGCCAGGATCCTCTTACCCAGCTCCCCTGGGGCACAGAGCCCTTCCACACGTCCTCGCTGCACAGGCCAGTCAGGGGAGCTTAACTGGGCACAAGCTGGTCATGGAGCAGGGGTGAGATCTGCTCCCTCTGCTCCCCCAGGCCACAACAGCCCCTCGGAGCCCATTTGCAGCAAACACAGCCTGGAGCCCTCTCTGAGCTGTGCTCCTTGCAGGGTTGCAAAGGGGAAAGGAGGGAGCATAGTAACAGAGCACGTGCTGTACTGACCAGAGAGGTGCCTGAGAAACAGTGAAAGTTTATGGATCTGCAGAAGTGCAGGAAACAGAAACCAGCACCTTTCCATTGCTGCAGGCCATAAATCCAGAGTATGAGCTCTCTGGCAAATGCTCATTAAAGTGCCTTTCACCACATCTCTAACAGTGCACACATCTTTCCACCCTACCAAACACTAAGTTCAATAATTATCTTAAAAAAAAAAAGTAAAAGCAATCCTACACCACTCCATCTCCCTTCTCAGCAGCTGGTTTGGCCCTTACTGGTGTCACTCTGCCCACCTTTGGCAGCTCAGCCCTCAGCCAGTCAGTGGTACCTGGGGGTGACCCTGCTGCTTCCGCAGGCAGCACACCCTGCCTGGATTAGCCAGTCCCACCGGCAAGCAGGAGTCAACCTAGACTGTGTAACCCACTTCTGGTCACCAACACCGCTGTGAAATGACCTCAGCAGGCCAGAACAGAAGGAAGTTCTTGCTCCCCATCCTCCACCAGCAAGAGTTCATGAGGCTGCTCTTCTGCCTCCTCTCTGCTCCAGTCAGGTGGGACCCCACCTGCAGCTGCCTCCAGTTCTTGGGCCACCAGCACAAGGTAGATGTGGATCTGTGGGAACAAGTCCAGAGGACACCACTGGAGCCAGGCTGGGAGAGGTGGGGGTGTCCAACCTGGAGAAGAGAAGGCTCCAGGGAGACCTCAGAGCCCCTTCCAGTGCCTAAAGGGGCTCCAAGAGAGCTGGAGAGGGACTTTGGACAAGGGCCTGGAGTTACAGGATGAGAGGGACTGGCTTCCCACTGCCAGAGGGCAGGGTTAGATGGGATATTGAGGAGAAATCCTTCCCTGTGAGGGTGCGGAGGCCCTGGCACAGGCTGCCCAGAGCAGCTGTGGCTGCCCCATGCCTGGAAGTGTCCAAGGCCAGGTTGGATGGGCCTTGGAACAACCTGGTCTAGTGGAAGGTGTCCCTGCCCATGGCAGGGGGTGAAACAAGTTGAGCTTTAAGGTCCCTTCTGACCCAAATCATTCAGATTCCATAATTTTAAGTGGAGCTGGGCTGGGAGTCCCAGTGTGATAAAGCCCCAGTCCTGAGCTGATGGGGACAAACTGCAATGGCCCAAGTGGGCAGGAGGGCACCGAGGTGGTGGGACAAGTTGAAAGGGAGGAGGATGAGGCCATTTCAAGCTGCATTTTGGCTGAGGAGCAGTATTGGAGGCAGAGGCCCGGGGGTGGCAGGGTGACAGGCACAGCTGCTCTGGAAGCCATTGTCAGGGCTGGGCACCTTTGAGGTTTCCCCTACACGTCAGCAAGGCACTTTCAGGACACCCTGAAGGGCAGACATGGCATGTTTGAGGAGGGTTTTGGCCCTGAGGGACCCGGAAGCATTGTCTAACAGCACAATGTGGAGGCAGTTTGTAGGCACGCTCAGATGTCAGTTTTCCACTCGTCCAGCCCTCCTGGCTGGAGATGTGCAGCTCCTCTGAAACAAAGCCAGCAGAGCAAGCACCCTACGGTATTGTTTTTTCAGTCTCATTGTTTTTTCCACCAACATTGTGATTTCTGAAAGACCGGGCCATGATTGGGAACGCTTGGGATGGCAGCACTGCCGTGGCCATGGGAATGCAAGTGATGAGGAACAAGCTGTGCATGGGGCAGCAATGTCTGGTACTGGCCTCCTTGGAGGCCAAAGGAAAACAGACGTTTTGGAGAATGCAAGCCCATCTTCAACACGGGGATGGACCACACATCAGGTCTGGCAGGTGACCTCAGCAGTTCCAGGTCATACCCGAGCTACCAAGGGGTTAACACTTTGTGCCTGCTCTCCAGTGACACCAAACCACATTCACGTTCTTCAGGCAATCTCTTCCGTTTCTGTCCCAGACCTGACTGGCAACTTCCAGACTCTCATTCACACAAAGTTTGCTGGTTTGAACTCCTAGAAGCAAAACTGAGGTACTTCATCTCAGCATTTTGTCTGTGAATATTTTGTTAACTGTAATTCCTGCTGGGATCTCTTCCCTGCCATCCAGACCCAACTTTTCTCCATATGGACATTGTGCTCCCAGCCCTGAAACCCCACACACGCTTTCCTTCCATTACAGACCAGGAAAGGGCTGCTGGTTGGTGTCGCCCAGAGCAGGAGCATCACAAGGACCAAATATATCAGCTTTTGTTCTCCAAGTGAAAGACACTGTGATCTTCAATCTGCACTGCCCATGGTGGAGGTTTCCCTTGTATCTGCTCCATTCCACGGTCCCTGTCCGAGTTTCAAGGTGGAACAGTCAAAGATGAGCAGACTGGCACAGGAAAAGGTGAGATCTGATGGATGTTGTCACAGAGGGCTCAGCAACAAAAGACACTGGGTTAGACCCCAAACAGAGCAGTGAGCCGGGGAAGAGCATGGAGCAAGCAGCTCGTGGCATCCTGTGCTGGGTAAAGGCCACGTTGCCTTCATGCAGCCAAGAGCTGGCTCTCCTCAGAGCCTTCAGGTACGAGCACAGTAAGCGGGGACCCCAGGGCTAAAGCCACACATCCATCTGAAATCTGCCTTGCTTCCAGCTGGATGTTTCCCATAGGCAGAGGAGGGGGAGGCACCACTTTGAAAGGTGATAGCCAGGAACGTGGTGCAGAGGAGGCAGGACTGGAAGGGGCTGAAGAGTTAACAGTCTGCTCTGATTCCTCCGGCCAGTACACTCTTCTATGTTGGGAAGTATTCTGTTGGGAAGCAGAAGAATTATTGGAAATATTCTGCTCAGAGATTTCTTAAACCTTGGATGAAAGCAAAGTGTGTGCAAACTTCTCCATCCATGTTCCCTGGTGTACAGCAAACCCCAGATCTTGCATCTTCTCTTAGGATGTGTTGAGGATGTCATTGTACGTACAACTGTCAAGTGGACACTTGGGAAAAATCACAGGAAAAGCTGAGTTCCCAGTGGGAAAAGCCAACCTGGAAAATAGAAAAAAGCTCCAGATTCCTGAATGCCCCAAAACTGGAGTAACTTCCCTGCAATTGTGAGGAAGAAGAATCCCACTCAAATACTGGTCAGTCACAAACTAAGTCAAACACCTCGACCTCTTCTGTGGCTTTCCCCCCAAGACATACAGGGCAGGGGGTCACTGGGTAATGGTCACAATTTCTGTCCTAGAGGGCTCCCAGGGCACAGGTGTCAGCAATGCACTGGTGCTTAAGGATGCAGAGAGATGTTTTCTGAAGCACTTTAGTATCTACTTATGAATGGAAACAAATGCCCGGGATCATCTGGCTGTTCATAAAGCCTCAGTGTGGAGTGAGGGATGGAGGGAGCTGGGGAATGCTGCAGCTGGCTCTTCTCCTTCCCAGATACTCACTGTGATATGCCCTTTCTGCAGCTCCACAAGGAATCAAGCAGCAGTGCCCACTTGGGAGTGAGGTTCCTTTGGCCCTCCAGGACCACAGGTGTGTGCAAAAGCACAGACAGCACCCCAGAAACAGTGAGGACACTCTGCCCTTTGGATACTGGCTGCAGGTGGGTGCAGCAGGAGCTGCACATTCAGGACACGGGTCACATCCACCTTCCCCATCCCACAGTCCCAGAGTTGTTGAGATGCTCTTGCATCGCCAGCCATTTGATGGGAGTCAGGTGTACGGGCATCCCCGAGAGTTCCCACCTCGCCTGGTTTGAGGATGCAGAGGGCCCTGCATTACCCACCTGTGGCAGGTATTGCTCAGAAGAAGCAGGTGATATCCCATTCCCTCCAGAAGTGAGGAGCAGCAGTTCAGGTGCTTCCTTGAGCAGTCTGAATGGAAGAGCAGAGCACCAAACTCTTGATTGGCAAGAGGCAAGGCTGTCTGCTCTACTGAGCTGAAGCTTGGGGAACATTTATATTCTCCTTTCTCTCAGCTTCCAGTACCATAAACTATCCATGACATCTGAGTGAGATTACTCAGCATGCCTTACACTTCTCCTCCACTGCATCCCTTCACAAGAGGCTACCTGCATTCAAATCCACCCAGATGATTGTGGATAAAGTTGTCTTTCTTGACGAGTACTTCCAAGTCATCATCTCCTCTCCCTCTTTATACTCCAGATAATCTTCTTCTGCCTGCTCAAAGGCTACCTGTCATTTGTCTTCTAAATTCAATAATATCACTATTAACTGTCATACCTTTTAATGTCAGTGATTCTAGTGGTAAGAAACTATTGGGCATAGTCTGCTTTTAAAAATAAAGTACATATGTAATTCTTATCCCTTATTCTTAAGAATAATTCCACACTATTCCAAATCTGCATCAAGAATAATCACGAAATCACAGAACTGGAATCACTGAAGCTGGAAGGGACTTCCCAAGATGACCTAGTCCAACCTGCCCACTCAAGCAGGGTCAGCTATTGCAGCTTGCCCAGAACTGTTTCCAGTCAGATTTTCAGTAACTCCATTGATGGGGAAACCCAACAATCCTCTGAACAATCTCTCCCTGTGTTTGACCACCCTCACAGTAAAAAAGTGGGGGTTTATGTTTAGATGGAATTTTCTGTGCTTCACATTTTGCCCATCACCTCTTGTCCTGTCACCCACTGGGCAACACTGAGAAGAGTCTGACTCATCTTCTTCCATCTCCCCATCAGGTATTCAGACACATTGACAAGATCCTCCTCAGCTTTCTGTCCACCAGGCAAAACATCCCAGCTCTCTGAGCTCCTTTTCACATGAGAGATGCCTTGTGGCCCTTCACTGGACTCTCCCCAGGAAGTTCCTGCCTTTCTTGTACTGGGGAGTAAATGGTCTTGTGGGCATATTTGATTTTAGGCATGTTCATGCACACACACACACACAGTGACTTCAATGCATGCATATTATTCACTTATTTCTACGTAAAAACACCTCACTTCATCCCAAAGTTCTGCAGCTCCCATCCTAAACTGCCTTGTGCATCATCCTGCGAAAGGAAGAAAATTGCTCTCTGCTGCTGGGTGTGGAGCTGGGCTTATTCCCAGCTCAGTGCAGAGTGGTAACCAAGGCTTCCCAGCATGGAATGAAGGGGATTAGGGATTTCTCAACAGTATCCAACACTGTCTGTTAGACAGAGAACACAGAACTGGATCAGCATGGCAATCTCATCCCTCTTGTCTTTTCAGAGCTGTGGTTCTCACCTCCCAGACTGATCCAAAATGTTGGACTTTTTCTGGCATCCACAGCATCTCTACAAGCCCAGCTTCACTTGCCATGACTGATATCTCAGCACTGTGAAGTTTCACAATCCAATTATGGCAATCTCATTAATAATTATGCATTAATATGTAAAGGAGTAATACCAGTGGAACATCAGTGTTAGGGAACCAAAAGAAAAAGGACTAGAACAGCTTACTGTCAATGCCAGCCTCCTGTTCTGACTCACCTGTCAGCAATTTTGCCCATAACCTTCATCCCCCTTTTCCCTTTTGATACCTAAAAGAGCCACAGACGCTCTTGCCTTAAGCATCTAAAGTCAGACCAACTATCTATGGAGGAGCAGGTGACAAGGGAGGAACATGCAAAGCTTCAATTTACAGCTGAAAGACGCCAGTTCTGCCACGAGAACACTAAAAGGAATCAAGCCTATGGCAAGAAATCTCCTTCAAGGCTCTTCTGGGACTCAACAGTAACCAGCAAGGTCATTTGCTCAACATGCTGAAATAATCTGCTTCCAATTTCAAGCTTTGTTGTTGATGGCACAGTGTGATGATGGCTGGGTGAAAGCTGGGACCCAGCAGTGCTCCTCATGGGTATCATGCAGTGAATGCCACCTACACTGAACTACTGATAGTATTGTATCATTAATTACAGTGTTTGAACTCCAGGGAAGGAAAGCAGGCATGCTGTAGCCAGGCCTATTGGTGCCCAAAACATGGAGAGTAATGGGACATCTTTTCACCATCAAAAAGTCGAACCTGCTCTTTCATTGCTCAGTGTGATTTCCATCACCCAAAAATAACAGAGGGGAATGCTGGGCTGCCAAAGTACTCCAACAGTGCTGAGGAACTGTTCATTCCTTTATGACATCATCAACACAGGGACTGTGACCATCAGGACAATCAGAATCCATTTTTTATTTATTCCTTTTCAAAGTGTTCTGAAATAAAAAGCAAAATAAAGAGCAGGACCCACCAGAGGATGTGGGAGATGCTGTCGTTATAAGGAACACAGTGCTGGGTTTGAAGGTAGTGACTGACAGACATCAACAACCACAACCTAAACCAGAGGAGACTGGCCAACCACCCACATACAGCAATATTATAACATCTGCTTCTTTACACCAATTAGGTGATTTTTCTGAAGTGTAAATCAAGTTAACAGCTAATCTCACATTTCCCCCTGCTTCTGATGACAGCATTTTCTTTGCTTGGGGAGTTTAGATTCTTTGGGATATTGTCTCCCTTCCTTATCCAGCAATCTGGGATAGCCTTAGAGACAAAGAAGTCTTCCAACCTGTAGAAGATGACCCATGGTCCTGATTCTCCCGTTGTCCAGCACACTCCCAGCCTCATGTCCAGGGTTCCCCACCACATTGCAGAGGCACAGGAGGGAAGCAGAGGGAGATGCACAGTTGATCTCGTCCAAGCATAGTACTTGACCCCAAACATTGGGGGATAATAATAACAATAACGACAATAATAATTTTTAACACTTATAACTTAAGTGTACATTTTGTAAGTTGTAGGAGACAGCAAAGGGCCAGGAACTTGGTGAGCAGAGGCAAAAACTGGCTCCTCCTCTCAAAAAACATAATTCTACATCCATGTTTACACCACAGTGTGTGGGAAGAGCTGATCCTGAATTGCTGCCAGTCCGGGTATAAAATCCAGCAGTTGTTCCATACCACCTAGGAAACGTTTGAGCTAATTCTCAACAACAACAACAACAAAAACAAAAAAGGCCACTTTCATTATGGATGCTTTCCTGAACGAGGCAAAGAGAGGAGGATGGAACCAGATTACTTCCTTTGGTGGCAATGACAACTTTTCCTAACATCTGCTGTTCAGGAATAGCTGATGTACAGCCTTCAGCAATGCAGCTAAAGCAACCCTAATACTGAAGGAAAAAGCAGATGGTAAATTTGGTCCAAACTGCCATTGAGGTTCAAGGGGTGCCCAGAAGAAGTCCTGGCTCCTACACAGCTGGGCTCTTCTTCCCCTTTGCTGTACTGCCCCATGGAGCCAGTCAACAAACAGAAAAACAATTGCACCAAAAACTCTGCAGTTGTTTTACTCCAAGCCCTCAGGAAAAAAAAAAAGCCTTTTATGCTTTTAATTTTCTGTTTTTCTCTTGCAATTTTGCCAATTGAGTTAATCAATTAAAACAACTGGGTTGTTTTCCTTGCCTAACCCCTCTAACCCACCTCTCCTCTTCCTTCTCCCACTCTCACATTTAGACCTTTATTTCCCCTCTTCCTCCCCCCCC